>CM043015.1:74654164-75114483 GCA_023690525.1 Holotrichia oblita
CAAATTACGATAATTTTTGGCATACTGAAAGTACTATTAGCAGCATGTCTTCTGGTGCAAAAAGAAATGAATGTCTTTCTGCTATCGAAAGTTACAGGGTCCTAAAGTTTGAAAGTGGATCAATGCCACCCAAGTCTACGGTAGTAAATTTGTTTTAAAAACTTTACTTTGAATACTGTATCTACTGTATCTCGCCATGTGATTGTGTGGAAATAGTATCTATTAGATGTTGTACCATGGTGAATAGTTCATTGTTGTGGCTGGTATTATTTCTGTGTAATAAAGGCATTTATTATTATTATTATTATTATTATTATTAATATACGATAAATTCATATATGAGCTAACTTAATATTGATCGGCTATGAGAGCAGCCTATTTTTGCTATGAAACAGTCGTATACAACATTAAAATAACTACTACGTAAACTTACAATTAATAAATTAAATATACAACTAAAATATAAAGTCCACCTTAATTTATAAAGAAATTGAATTAAACATAACGTATCATTGCATTAAGAAATTTATTACATAGCGTCAATAATGAATAATTTGACAATCTTTTTCCCGCAAAGTTTTAATGATTTTAATGTTTTCGGATTTCTGAGGTGATTTATAGGATTTCAAATTTTTTTAAATAGTATGTTTGCAGGCCTCCCTAACAAACTGCTTTGTGGGCTCAGGAAACCGCTGGATAGAGGATTCTATCCCGGCAATAACCCACTCAACATTCGATTCAGGAGTCTGCAAACCAAATTTCAATCCTTTATTCAAAAGATTAAGTTCCCGTTCACTAAAGGTTTGTTTTGAGTCAACAATGTGTCCAGGAATATATTCGCTTAACTGACATCTGTATGAAACAGAACATTTTTCAATTCAACGGGGGTTTTTATGAACAGCTGGAAGGAACGGCAATGGGTAACTCCTTGTCGCCCTTTTTGGCTAACCTTTTCATGAGCCGTTTTGAAAAGGACTTAGAACCTGAGAGCGAATACTTTCCTAGGGTTTGGTTGAGGTATGTGGATGATATTTTCGCTATATTTGACACTAAAAAATGTAATATTGACGATTTTCTCAATAGATTAAATAATCGGTTCGAAACCATAAAGTTCACTTGTGAAAGAGAAGAAAACGGTCAGCTACCCTTTCTAGATACTTTAGTAATTAGAAATAACAATAGATTAGAGTTTGACGTGTATAGAAAGGAAACCAGTACCCTTCGCTACATTCCTTCAGACTTCCATCATTGTGTTCAACACAAAATGGCAAGCCTGAATTTTTTGGTCCACAGACTTCTCACTTTTCCCTTGAACAAGGCGAGGTATGAGAAAGAGCTTCAAATTATAAAAGATGCGGCCAAGTGTAATGGTTTCCAGCCTCAGCATATCTATAAGTTAATTAGGAAGTTTAATTATAAGAAAACTGTGAAAGAATCTACGACTTTTCGAGAGGATGTTAAAGCTTCACCCGTTGTGACTCTCCCTTACGCTCCCTTTATCACTAAAGGTTTGAGTAAAGTCTTCAAAGAGCTAGATCTCAGAATAGTTTACAGTTCTGGGACTAGTTTGCGAAGTCTCATCGGTAACCCTAAAGATAAAATACAACCTCTAGAAAAGTGAGGTATTTACGAAATCAATTGTAAAGATTGTAATCAAAAATATATTGGGCAAACCAGGAGAGCAGTCTCAACTAGATTCAAAGAGCATATGGCTCATCTTAGATTTAATAGAATTCAGAAATCGAGCGTTGCCCAACACATTTTTGAAACAGATCACAACATCGATCATACGAATATTAAATTAATTAGACAAATAAACAATTGTAAGTTTCTAAATGTTTTCGAAAGTTTAGAAATATATAAAAATAAGTCATGTGTAATGAATTGTGAAAATGGCCCTATACCGTATTCGTCATTGTTTTCGTTAATCGGAAATTAATGATACGTATCGGATTGACCGTGCATAACATTTAGGTTACCTGTTTTTGTAGATTTTATTTTAATTTAGTTTTATTATCGCCTTGATAATGACAGCATTGCTGTTGAAACGCGTCGGTGTTTTAGTTAAAACTTGTTTGGTGTTCAGTGGGTTAAAGTGTTTAGTGTTCTAATGAATAATTTGTTTACAAGTAATTGAATCTAATATAAACTTAAACATAAAGAGATCAAGTATTCATTATGAAAACATTTTTCAGTTGATTGTGTTTAATTTTTTTAATAAAGAGATGGCAATTGTGATCCAAACCAATCTACTAAAGTACAATCTTTCCAGACATATTGGCCTTTCCAACCATCTTTATTCAGCGCAGCGTACACTGGAGCTCCCGCTCCTTCTTCTACTGTAATGACACCTTGGTAGTTATTCAGATCTGTAGCAACATATCCAGGATGAACGTGATTTATGTGTATGTTACGCGAAGGTGTTTCATTGTCCACCATCTTTTGGTGTATTATACTCATAGCGCTCATACCTACTTTGGACACACTATAAGGTAGTGTCCCCCAATCTTTTTCGGCATTAGAATCTTCTTTAGCAGAACTGTTTCAATTAATGACTGTAATAAATATATACATACATAACATAAGGAACCAACCTGAGGTACTCGTTCATTATTTTGGTTAAACCTTGAATCGTTAAATTAGGATCGGCAAACTTTTTCCGTATTTCCTCAGACGGTATTTTGGCTAAGTGTCCCAAAGAAGAAGAAACATTAACAACATTCGCATTCTGTCTAAGCAATGGTAAAAATGCTTCCGACATTCTAAGTGTACCAAAATAATTTACACCAACGCTAGCGTCAGCTTGCATGGCGAATGATCCCGTGCCCTTCACCTATAATAATAAAATTAGTATTTCTAAAGAATATTTTTAACAATATTTGGCAAATACTTTACCCCAGCATTGTTTATAAGTACATCCACTCCACCATAAGTTTTGGCAATATATTTTCGAAATTCATCAACACTGGCTTGATTTTCAATATCTAATTGATGATACGCTGGGTTATAGTCCAGCTCTTTCAAACTTTCAACAGCCTTTTTACCTCTATTAGCATCTCTTGATGTTAAATACACTTTCCCTGGAAATGTTTCACATAATCTTCTCACTATAACGTATCCTATACCTTTATTAGCACCAGTGACCTACAATTTATTGAGTAAAAATTATTTATTATTACACCATGTATAAAATACTTACTATAGCGATTTTTTCACTTGACATGTTTAATCTAAACAATGACGAATAGAATAAATATTTCGGAATTGGTGTAGTTAGCGCACCATACTACGTTAATACGAATTATCATTTTTTCTCTCAAGATAACACTAATACATTTAAAAAGATACTTATCTTACATTACTTAACCTGAAAATGTTTGGTAGAACTTTATGATATTTATAAATGTTATCAATTATTTTTTCTTTGATGACAGCATCTATGTTACGTGTGATTTACATATATACACGCTAATTGGAGTATTATATCGGTTAGGCCGATGATGTATAAATAAATTAAACACGTCAATTATTTGAAAAGTTGTTTTCAACGAACAATTGGCAGTAATTCATTTTTAATTTTAATTTTAATTACTTTGTTTAAACATAATTTCCACAGATTTGTAGATACCCTTAATTTTGATGTTGGTTTGACCTCAACCTTGTTTTATTATTTTATCATTATTTTTTAATATAAAGTTATTACGTATCAGACTTCTAATCAATGACTATTAGCACTTGAAAAAAAAACATCCGTCCACAAATTCTGGGTGTAATTCGCAACGTCTAATTATCAGCTTACACATGCCAACTCTGACAATCGTAGCGTTTCCTGTCAGGTATTATGCAAAGAAAAACATAGGAAATGGAAGATAAGGACTATGTAAGTTGCGTTCCATTACTAGTGTGTAGCATTACTAGTATGTAGTAGTTATGTTAATTATAGATTTTATATTTATCTATTTGTTGTTTGTTTTCAATTTGTTGTCAACAAATAACTGCAAACACCAATATTTTAAATGTTTTATGATAATACGTCAGACTTCCAACTTAAACTACGAATATACACCGTTTGTGTGATTGGTTGCCGAGAGTAGGAGAAGTGGGGTCGGTTTCTAAGTCTGTATGTCAAATTGACAATATTGTATTTTGAGAAGAATTTATTATAGAAATTATTTAGTAAGAATGAATTGATTTCGAACATGGAGAGAGCATTATGAAGGTGGGATTTTATTAGAAAGAGAAAATATGAAAAAGTGACTTTATTGATTGAAAATTATTGGTCTTGGAATGTGAAAACATGTATTGTGTAGTCGTAATGACATCAAATTCAAATATAAATGTCATAGTAAACTGTTGCACAAAATTTTTTATGACATTTTATTTAGAAATGATTGATTCAGCAGAAACTGGTTAAGTATTAGTAAAACCGGAGATTAAACACTTTTATTAAGTACATAAATAGAACTCTTCTCTATTACAAATGCTACTTAGAAACAATAATTTATAAACAAAAATTCTTAGTTTTTATTTTATTCAAAACGTCTTCCTTCTACTTCTAAACAATATGCAATTCGATGATAAAAATTACGTCGTATGTTGCACAAAACTTCGGAAGTGATTGCTAACAAAGTATTCGTAATTTTTATACGTAATTCGTCTAAATTAGTCGCTCGTTCTTGGAAGCCGTATATTTGTGAGTTTAAGTAACCCCACAGAAAAGTCATTTGGTGCCAAATCAGGAGATCTGGCAGGCCAATGGATTGTGCCTCCTTTTGAAATAATTTGGTCCACAAATGCATTCCTTAGATATTGCTCCACAATCCTGCTTGTATGGGCAGGGCATCCATCTTGTTGACACCAAACGTCTTCCATTACAACGTTAGATATTCCACGTATAAAAGGAATAATATTGTGTTGTAGTAGATCTAAATATTTCTGTGTTCAATCTGTCATCAATAAAAAACGGACCAACGATATTATTACCTAATATCTCAACCCATACATTTACCTTTTGTGGGTACTGTCTGTGAGCAGTATTACGCAATGTGTTTGTTTGTTCTAGACCAATATCGTAGTATCGCAGGATTATGGTGACCATGTAAGAAAAATGTACAAGAGGATGTTCGAAAGAAAACCTTCATTCACTGCACATTTTTCAATTATGTCTAAACTAACCTGAATGCGATCATAATTGTCCGGTGGAAAAATTTCATTCATCTTCTGAACATGATAAGAGTGATTTTTGTTTTTCTTTAAGACTCTTCTCACAGTTTCGCATAATACATCCAGTTCTTGTCCTATTTGTGATGTTGTTCGAGTATAATTAATTTCCACGCTAGCACATATCATTACATTGCGATCCTCATTATCATTATTTTGTACCCGAGGTTTTTTATGAAGAGATGGTGAAACACAGCCGAATTTTTCAAAATTTGTTTTGATGCGATGAATGGTATTCAAACGAGGAATAGGCCGATTTTCAAACATATCTCGAAAGAGAGCTATAATGGAGTGCAATAAGTGCCCTTGGAAATACCATTTCATAATCTGCACCTTTTCAAAGACTATATAGACTATATCCATAATTTTACACACTTGCCAGATTAGGTACAACTCACATAAACGAATGACACATGTTCCTAAGGTATATTGGATTGGTATATTTTCCTGATCGTCATATTCAGTGTGTGATTCCCCACTACATTCCCCTATCAATATGTATATTCGTAGTATGATGTGGTTGTCTGTAGAATTGTCTAATAATTTATTTTGTCATTCATTAATGTATAGCTATTTCGATAACTGTAATCTGCAACTTTAATTTAGAAATGCAAAAGTTGATCTTTGATACCAAAAAAAATGGCATGAACGGACTAAAGATGCCCACCAGAGTACCTTTGCGGCTGATCAAGGATTACAAAACTAAACATAACAGGTATCTCGCTGAAATCTGTTGAGAATTTACAATTTTAATATATTGTGATTTCAAACTTGATTTATGTGCAGAATATTGTTTACTCCGGTTAAGTACTTAAGGCTGTTGTTGTACTTGGGACAAATATCTAATACGATTACGAATGCAGTAATATAATACTTGTAAACCGTAACTGAAACTATAGTTATGTATAGATATGGGGGCATAACTTGGGAATACTTTGTTACTAAATTGTGAAAATTTGGATCCACTTTGCATCGCCTTTTCTTCCAAACCACAATAATTCCTAATAATGTGACAGCAGTTATGATTTGTTTCTTCTTTATTTACAAAATTGTATAGTACTATTAAATTGAATAAAGTTTTAATAATTTTGAAAACAATCAGTTTAATTAACTAAAATTTTAGATATTTATTTACTTAATCTGCTGTTAATGCTGCACTACTGATATACACACATATTGATCCAATGATTTAAAAAATCACTGCCGATATAACATAATCGGTTGGATAAGCATTGGTATTAAACCTGCTTATACTCGCATAACTATATATGTTTGCCATGCGTTTGCATGTGACATTACTTGGTTGTTATATTATTAATATTCTACACAAAGAAACTCACTTTCTCATTGCTTAAGCACAATATGTGACACTATGAAATCATTTTATAATTAAAATTTTTTGAAGATATCTTCTTTTTAGTGGAATTTTTATTTTCCTTTTGTTTTAACATTTTTTGAATATAAATAAAACTATATTTTTCGCTTTATAACAGTTACATTGTGATTGATTAAACTTGATCATGTTCCTAATATTTAATAATATGTAATAAATTATACGTAAGGCATTAAAAACACTATCAATTTTGGTTTTATTTAATTTTATTGTTTTTAAAAGACAGAAGGTAACTTTGGTCCAAACCAATCTACTACAGTACAATCTCTCCAAACAAATTGTCCTTTCCAGCCGTGTTGATTAAGTGCTAGATGTAGCGGGGCTACTGCTCCTTCTTCCACTGTTAGGATACCATGATAGTCATTCATATCTGTAGCCACATATCCAGGATGAACGTGATTTACGTGTACGTTACGCGATGAGGCTTCATTGTCCAACATCCTCTGATGTATAATAGTCATTGCACTCATACCTACTTTAGATACCCCATACGCTGATATTCCCCATGTCTTCTCAAGATTAGATCCTCCTTCAGCAGTCCTATTTAATAAACATATTGTGTTAAATATTACATCTATATCGCAATATTTATTTTACATACCTGACGAATTCATTCATAAGATCACTTAAACCAGAAATCGTTAAATTCGGATCGGCAAATTTTTTCCGTATTTCGTCAGATGGAATTTTAGCTAAATGTCCTAGAGACGACGAAACATTAACTACATTTGCATTCTGCCTAAGTAATGGTAAAAATGCTTCTGATACTCTTAAAGTTCCAAAATAGTTAACTTTAACGCTAACCTCAGCTTGTTTACCGAATGGTTCCGTGGCCTTAACCTATAATAAAATCTATATTAAGTATTTAAATAATTCGTAATAATCGGTATACGATTTACACTGAAAGCAATTCCGGCATTGTTTACAAGTACGTTCACTCCACCGTAATTTTTAGCAATGTATGTTTTAAATCTGTCAACGCTTGTTTGATTGTTTATATCTAGTTGATGATACGCTGGGTTATAACCGAGTTCTTTTAAGCTCTCAATAGCCGATTCACCTTTAATAACATCTCGCGATGTTAAATACACTTTCCCCGCAAATTTTTCACATAATCCCTTTACGATAGCGTATCCTATACCTTTGTTAGCACCGGTAACCTACAATTTAATGAATACAAATTTGTTATTTTTATACATCTTAATATTCACTATAGCTATTTTTTCAACGGACATCTTCAATCTAACCAGTGATGCACTAAATGAATATTTCTAAATCGAGCGGCAGTGGTTGCTGTATCGTACTAAATTAGTATCAATTATCTATTTTTTGTCAAGATAACATGATACATCCAAACAAATCCTTATATTATAGAACCTACTGCAAATGTTTAGCAGGAAGATTATGATATTTATGAGTTATTTCATCACTTCTCAATTGTTGTTACCCAACTAAAAAATATACATATGTATGTATTGATATATCGCGGACATATTATTTATATGATATTTAATATAATGTAAACAATACAACCTTCAATTCCAAATAGAAACTATTATCACTTTATTAACAAGCTATTACGAAAAATATAATATCAGTTTTTTTATTACTGGTAACGATGTTACATCTGATATATATGTACGCTAATTGATGGATCGTAACGCGTAAATCCACAAACAAATACGTTAATTATTTATATCTTTGTTGTCAATGAAATATTTAGAGAACATATGAGTTATTCATGTATATAGTAATATATTATTTAATAGCTAAATATGTAAATTATTTATATTTCAGAATATTAGTGTCATTTTAAAAGATTTAAAATTAACTACAAACGGTACCTACAAGAATTCTAATAAAAATTGAAAATCTCTAAAGCTGAAAGAATGCTGAGGAAGGATGATATAAAGTGGTAGCAAAACACAATATTACCGTTAATACACAAAGATTCTTTACAAATGATATTCAAAAAAATATGATCTTTTTTAAATTTGGAATTTAAACGTTCCAGGTTAGTTCCAGATTATTGTGAGAAAACAACGCATTTGCTCCTAAAATGTGCTCATTCTATGTGTTCGAGCAGTTTGACGAAAAAATCTTCCTTTGAATAAATTTTATTTCGTACTTTAAAACCGCAGTTTATAAACGAATTAGTAAGTGTAGTATATAGAATAATGTGGAACAAAACTGGAAGCAGCCTGAACAATTTGGAATATTCACTAAAACTTCCAATTTAATTAAATTAATTGGCTAACGTTGCACATAGGGCTGTGTCAGGTGAGAAACGTTTTCACCTTCTGGTTTCATTAATTGTGTCCAAGAGTATTAATACCAAGTTTAATCAGGATTTTAAAATTATTGTCGTAGCGTGCATCGTACATTTAGGTATGTCATAATTTTTTGAATGTCAAAATCTGTCAAGTTATTGTGTTAAAGTTTTCTAATCCTGCACGGTTTTTGAATCATGGTTCTCACCAGAAAGCACAAGATTTACATGATTGAAGCCTATTTGTATTCTCAAGTTCCATTAACTAGCACAGTTAATGGAACTTGAGAATACAGTCAACGTTTGTGTTTGGACAATTTTCGAGACCACTTCCCAGCCGTAGCAGTATTACCGGACAATTTTTATGCATGCCTTACAAATTGTGCTGAAGTGTTTCGCGAAACTGGTTCTGTGACGCATAAAAAAGGTGCTGATAGACCAAGAGTTCGTACAGAAGAAGTTATTAATGAATGGAATGAATGGAAGAAGAGCCTACAAAACCTTTAAAACGTCTCTCTCAAGAAATTCAGCTTTCTTATGGAACATGCCAAACGATTGTAAAGAAGGACCTGAACATGCATCCATATAAGATGCAATCATATCAAACTCTTCTGCCTGCAGACCAACCGAGACGCCTAGCGTACTGCCATTGGTTCGTTAATAATTTAAAGAATGACGATCTGCTGAACTTAACTTTTTTTTCTGATGAAGCTTGGTTCCACCTTTCGGGATACATCAATTCTCAGAATATACCAATGTGGAGCACTGATAACCCGCATATTTTTATTGAAACGCCACTACATGCTCAGAAAATTGATGTTTGGATGGCAGTTTCTCGCAGAAGAATAATTGAGCCAATTTTTTTCAATTTCACCATCAACGCAGAAAGGTACAGACATATTTTTTTGACTGAATTTGTGCAACAGTTAGCCGATGATGAACTTCAATACGCTTATTTCCAGCAAGACGGTGCAATAGCACATACTACACGAGAAAATCTTGCGTTTCTCCGCGAGTTTTTTGATGACCGGCTGATAAGTGTGCATACGGAAGTTGAGTTTCCTCCGAGATCACCTTGTTTGACAATTATGGACTATTTTATCTTTCCTTATTTAAAAAATTAGATTTTCGCAAATCCGATACATAATTTGTAAGAACTTCAACAAAGAATTGTTCAGCAATGTGCAACCATAACGCCAAAAATACTGAAAACCGCTTTTTACAGCATGAGGAGGCGTAAACTTGTGCATTGAACAAAACGGGAGACATTTCCAACAATTATTGTAATTTAGTTTTTCTGGTTAATAAAAACGTTATTTATTTCATAACTTGTAGTTCATTATTATTTTACAGCTGAACTAAGTACGTAACACATTTATAGGTTATTGATAATGTCAGTATAGCTTGACAATGATTGAATTATTTCAAAAGGATGATTTAAACTAAGACAAGCGTTTTACATTCCATGACTAACATTGACCAATTTAATTTTTGATGTCATAGTATTATTCACTACACAAACTTTACCACCCCTTCCATCTTCTTTTACCACGTTTTACTTCTTTGGAGTAGGCAATGCAACGGCCATGGCAAGAGTGGAATGAGCATGATGACGTACGCTCCTTCAGCCACGAGCGAGTCTGCTCCGCGTAACCACAGCACGCGAGGACTGTGTCTTCGTATTCAGCACTACACGTTGCGTATGTCCACAATGCAACTTGGAACTGTTTAGCCAGCAAGAAGGGAGATATACTCACTACGCAAATTGTACGTGGGCGTTTGTTAAAGAGTTGATTGAGAGTGCTCTGTACGGATTCCACTGACTCGCGAGCACCGCCGTATACGGCGCCCGTAGATCGAAGCAAGATATCGATAGATTGTCGAGTGGTAGCACAACAAAATGTGCTTCCAACAAATCCAGATTCAAATTAAGCATCAGTGACAAGCGAATTTTGGTTCATCGGAGACGTAGTGAGCGTCAACTCGAGCAGTGCATCCAATCACGCCATATCTACCGCCAGCAGGGCATTATGGCATGGAGTGCGATTACAAATGGTAGACATAACGTCTGCTGCCTATACAGCAGACTACAACATCATCGCCGATACCTAGATGAGGTGCTACGGCCCGTTATACTTTCCTACGTTTGTCGGCGCCACATACCACATATGCTTCCATGGCCGGTTCGTTCCCCGGATCTAAATCCGACGTTATCCGGCTAATATTGAGGTGATATGGACGCAAGTTGAAGCAGCATGGCTGACCATCCCTCACGCTACCATACAACGGCTGATTGACTCCATTCCTCGTCGTGCAGCTGCTCGCGGAGGATACTCTCGCTATTGATGTATCTTTTCCCAGCAGGGCTGCTGCTTCCAAAATTCCATTGCGTTAAAATCACGTTTCGATTATACCGGGTGTACTCGTCATTTTTTTCCAACAGTGTATGTGTTTATATTTAGAGTTTCCAGAAGAAGTTGTTATTGATTTTTCGGAAAAATCCGTTCTGTATAAAAATTCTAATTAACACACTCCGAAACCCATAGTTCAAAATTAATTTAATTATGAAGCATGTTCAAGATCTTGGACTTCCTTAAAATATTTAAATAAATACAATTTGTATTTAAAACATGAACGCTAACACTGTAAGTAAGTAAGAGAAAGTTATTTTAGATCGTTTCCGTTAATTTCAATGCACTTGTCTCCTCTTTCAGAAGAGCTGCTGTTCATTAACACCATGTTCCTACATTAAGTATTTGTAATATAAGTATTTGATGAGTTTATTACAAGAACAGAAACACAGTCGATGGAAGTGATTAGAATAAGCATTTTTAACTTAAATTCTTATCATTTATTCCATAAATACAAATATCAATTTGATTTCAAAGACTTTAGGTTTGTATAATACAGATAGGTAATGATTGGCAACACCAAACAGCACAACGATTAATTAATTCCGAACAAGTGTTTCGACAACGCGTGGGAATTAATTAATCATTATAGTGTTTTATTCTACCGATCGTTATCTGTAAAATACAAATATATTTTTATGTTTAAATAAGATTTTTTTAATACAACTTTCAAATTCTTAAACACCTTGCATGTACATCGAATCTAATTTTTAAGCAAGCTAATATATTACTTTACAAGTAATTAATAAAATAGAATACTCTCTACCATCCTCCAAACATGTATACAATAAAAACCTTTAGGGTGACGTTTTGAAATAAATCACGTTTATGCGAACATTGAGGAGTAGTAGTTTTAGTGTACCTAGCTTGCATATTATGTATAGCAGCTGAAATTCGCTCTGCTAAACAGCATTGCGGTAGTAATGATGAGATAGAGAATGAAGAAATAAATTAAAAAGGAAAAACACTAACAAATGAAAAACTTTCGCGATTACAACTTTACTGATTAAACGTGGAGATAATCTACGAAATAGGAACACCTGGTCATTCTATTAAACTAAATTACGAAGTTCTCATTTGCAATGCTGCAGGAGATTTTTCCAGCCAGACTACATAAAGTTTGTATTGAGGTAGGAATGTAAACTACTGAAGAGATTCATTTAATTCGTTACCTAAGATAATACTGTAATACTTCTCCAGTATTTATTACATGCTGTCGTTATTTTGTACCTTAACTGGAAGTTTATTAATTGCTGACATACTTTATAATCAATGCGCATTCTGCATAAAGGTAAGATAAGGAGCTACCTTTCTTTAAAGTATTGTTACTATAATATTCGTCTAGAGTCTCATTTCTTGGCAAAGCACAGTAATATAAAACGGCAAATCCCACTACGGCTTCCAACGACGCGCAACAGTGACTCCAAGTAATTTCCCAAATACCAGAAAAACAAAAAAAGGATGCGCATTCGACCGCACCATCCGAGAAAAGAGTCGAATAATTCCGCTGTAAAATATAATTTTCCGCAGGGCACATAAAAATGTCATGACATTAGTTTGACATTACGGGCGAATGCGCAACATTATGTTGTGACGGTGTCAAGGCGAATTGCCTCTAAATTTGATTAGCTTTTATTTAGTCAATGTAATATATCTAGAAACAAAATAAGAATATTAATTTATGGAAATACGAAAAAATGTTCAGTTTTACCCAAGAATGGACATTCATTATTAATTATTACGTTTAATTTAGGGGAAACTAGCTAGACACTCAAAAATATTCACAACACATTTAAAGGTTAGTAAGAAAGGAACTATCATAAAGTCACATAAGATTTTTCTAAATTTAAACTGGATTAATTCAGAATATACTTTCAAAGTATTTGCGAGAAAAACTCATTTGTGGAATTAGGTGGACTATGCAAAAAAAATTGTTTAAACTAAAACTTCCTGACAACAATATAACATGTTTGAATGCCGACCATACAATCTAATATCCATACAATGACCTCAGAATAATCCTGCGCCTCTAGAAAGGACCGAGAGATATTTTTTTACTTGAAAAAACCATTTTTTTTTTGTTATATGAAACAAAGTCGTTGAAAAAAAATGCTCCAAATACGTTAAAATTAAGAACGAAGAAAATTATCATAAATATTGTATAGATTTGCAGTTATATTGTTCAGTTGAAAGGGTACTATGTCACTTACAAAACAGCAAATATTCAATACAAAGCCAACACGTTTAAGCAGCAATGGTGTTAGTAACTGTCACAAGGATGCTTCACTCTTGAAATGCGTCGATTTTACGTTAAATGTTTGGTGGGTGAAATAATGCTTTTCGTGCCCAAGTTTTACACCAACAGATCGAGTGAGGAAATTTCCATACACTAATCTACAAAATTATGCATTATTGATGCAATATAAATACATAAGCCAGAAAAACAAAAAAAAGTACTTTCTTTCTGAATTCGATTTTCAATGCTGTTCAAGCTCTAAATCACATTTATAAATTATTGGATAATGGACAGGTGATGGCTGGTTTATTCTTTGATCTAAACCCCACTTTTGTTAGAGTAAACCATGAAGTGCTTTTGCAGAAATTGTTATTATAAGACGTCAAAAGTTCTTCTGCAACAGATATTACGCAGGGAGGATCTATTCTTGGCCCACTGTTATTTTTGATCTATGTAAATGATCTCCAAATAAACTTTAACATAGATGACATATAGCAATTCGTGGATGGTACCACAGTTATAATATCAGGTTCAAACATCGACCAAATGAGTGGTATTGGAAATAATTACGCTGAGAACATGTGTGAGTGGTGCAGTATAAATTGACCAAAAATTAATCAGACTAGTTTGATACGTTTCCCATCCTCGAAGCGTGTTCCGAACCAATCAATTTTAGTAAGATTGGGTACTAGCACTGTTTCCAATAAAACCAATAATAGATTTCTAGGGTGCGTAATCGATAACTTGCTGACATGGGAATGCCATATAACTTCACTGTGTTCTAAATTGTGTTCACTGAATTATAAAGTTAAAGCCTGTGTTAATATTGAATCACTACTGATGTTTTATCATGCATATGTATTGTCACGACTGAGGTATGGCATAATTTTCTGGAATCCTGCATCCATTTTACTCAATGTTTTATCGTACAAACGTATAATATATTTTCGCTGCATAGAACCGATTCGTGCATATCAATTTTTAAGCAGTATAACTTTTTTTCCTTGCCTTCCTTATTTTTGTTTGAGTGTGCGATATACAATCAGCATCGTTCTTTTCACCATCGCCATGGGATCCTATGTCATGGTATCGTGCGATCAGCTTGTTCGTCATTTCAATTTTATTGGCAAAAAAAATTACATAATATTTACAATCTGTATAATGTAAGTAAAATGGTCCTGTAGATGCTTTCCTCTTGTCTTGCTTCTTCGGTCTTGACCTCATACAGCAAAGCAAATGGAAAGCCCTGTCAAACATCTTCTCTCGGGAGATTAAACATCTGTGTGCACCCTCAATATCCTTAACGAGCCCAGTAAGATTTGTTTTTGCATGGCTGGTAATATCAAATGTATGTACGGGTCGATGGCCGCAGTGGTTAGGCGGTTGACTATCGTTGTGAGAGGACGATAGGCGCCGGGGTTCAATTCTCTGGAGGGACGGTGACCATTTTTCAGAGAGTTTAATCCCGGATCGACTTGCCATTCGCTGTTGGGAGCAAAGTGATTAACAGCGCGGCATCATAAAAGGCGATATGATGCTGTCACAAAGCCAATTGAACACAACATACACACACACACACAAAAACTACACCGCGAGAGTTGCAGTGATAGCCAGACAAGCGATACAGTTTACGGAGTCACTGCAACTATGGACCCACCACATAAAAAAAAATGTATATGTTTATCGCAATAGGGTATGCTTCCCATTGACCTTGGTGTTGTCTGTGGTATAATGCCTAAATTTCCGATTATAACTGGTACTATTCTGATGTCAAATCCAATATCTGTTTATTATTACTATTATTATTATTAACAATGGTTTCCCAAATTTCTCAGCAAACGTGGAAATGCAGCATCTTCATTCGGCCCACAGGTATGTGATGAACGGTTTTAAAATGTGCGAATATGTGTAAGAATCTTGGGCGCCACGGTATATGAGCAAATTCCACTGGCGAACCCACGATGACGAAAGCTACTGATACCGAAATAAAGAAATTAATTCCCCTGACTAGCAAAATGTCGGTCGCAATCGTTCTAACGTAATAAAGGAAACATATACTTAGTTTACAAAGGTTCTTTCTTTATACGTTCCCAGTACGTGCGGTAAATGGAGGATTTATAATATTTTAACAACAAATAATAACACAAAATATGCAGGCTTATTTGTCACTGAATAAATGAAAAGGCAGCAAATAAACGAATAACAAATATATTAAATGAAACGAATAAATATATGGATATACAATGTTAACAAATACTGGACAAAACCGTAATATTAAATGCACATTTCTTAAAATGAAACAATTACGCGATTAAATGACTAAAAACCTAACAGAGCTAAATATATAAATATATATTAATTTAAGGAAACAACAACAAAATTTACATAAGACAATGATTAATATATCTTTTTTCTACGAGCTCGAATAACATATAATAGTTTTGTGGCCAAATACCTTTACAAATTCTTTCTTCGCGTACGCTCGCTGACGCTGGTTCGTTCCGCCGAACGTCCGCTTCTTTCGGGTGCTTTGTCTTCGGGCTTCGGGCGTGTCCTTTTCTTGTAATCTTCTTTTACCAGTATTTTATATAAATATATTGGCTACGTGCTGGACCTTCCCAGTAATCACGGCCTCATTCTGTACTGATTATTTAAACAAATACTATAAGCACAAGAACATTAACTGGCCCTAACTTTACAAATGTATTTTACACTAATTGCGAAGCGGAATAGACTCTCTGGCGTTCGAACGAGAAGTGGTCTATATCATGCGGAGTTGAGCCATATTCCTACGCGGTACAGTTCTAATCATAAGTCACCTGTTTGCTATTAAGAACTTTAACTATTAAGAATATATGAGCGTTTAACATAGAGAAATTATATACAGTCACGGAATATATACGAATAGGTGCATTACTTGAATTAAAATAAAATAATATTCTTTAATATGTTTAATAAGTACTTGTTTTCCTGATCACGTTAACGTTTAATAAAATAAGCTGATTGAAATTATCGCGTTCCGTTACAGATACAGGCGTAATAAAAAGCTGGTAGCGATAGATACAGAGGTACGAATTATTATTAATTTTTCAAATTTGATTTGTGAACCTTTTCTATAAAATTTTTACCTATTGAAATGTAAGCCATACTGTTTTCCAGGAACAAACTACTATGCAATTTTGCAAACATCTTTGACATTTGTGGTCTTCAAGGTACTACATAATATGCTATCTTGTTTGTTTAACACGCGACTTTTTTTGTACAAGATCCTAATAGTTTAGATTACCGTTTGATAATACTGGCATTGTTTTTGGTAATAACAACACTGATATGAAGCTGTTTTCATGTTACAGGTAGTCACCCGATCGGTTATTCGAAACAAATAAAGCTTTCTGTGACAGCTTTAACTAATAATATGGTATAAATTTCTCATTAAATCAATTACCAAAGAATTCTTTTGTCACTCATGCACTGCTTTGATTTTTATAACTAACCAGAACGTGATTTATATTTTTGTATGTCGTTGGATTATTGAGTTGCCCAAACTTAATAATTTACGTTTATGGTAGCCATTTAAATTTGTATTTTTCTTTAAAAAAATCAGCTATTTCTTTAATGATTACATTGAAAATGAAGGACTCTTAATTCCACCAGTCAGCCGATATTATCGCCCTATTTGAATATTGCATACGTTGGGATTAGAATTAGAAGTTTTGAAATAATGCAGATTTTGTACAACAGTCAGAACCATCTTTTGGACACAAATTTTATTTTTAGTATCACAACACTAATCTGTTTTATCATTATGTCATTGGCATTTCATTACAGTTTCAAAATTCATAGCTTCATAATCGTCTTTTAATATATTACACAGTTGTTACAGTTGACTTGAATACTAAATAAATATGCATCTGAAACTTCATACATTTATAAAATGAATCATTTAACATTAATAATATAGTATGCACTTATGTCGACTGATACATTCAATATCTCTTTCGTAGTCGTTTAACTAACTTCTCGGTAATGATACCAGTTTCAACTGGAAAATACACTTAATGCGCCCATTTTCTTCTCATATCGCCGAAGCGGAAATGACCATTCGTGATCGCGAATAAAAGAAATAGCGTAATAAGTAAAGTACTACGAACAGAACAACCGCAATCTAGCCGTGTTCACTAGATATATATATAGTACACGGACAAATGGACGTCAGAAGGATGGATTGAAACGCAACAGCGCAATGAAATTGGCTTCGTTTCCTAGTCATTCATCAGCTGCTAATGGCCGCTCGTTGCCGCAGGCGACAGGTGGTGTTGGACTTACTTTAAATCACTACGAATTCCGAACAATTCGTACCTACGCGGATTGTTAATCCATCAATTATCTCTAATTTAATTATATTCTGGGGTCAGCCTCGGAGCTTCAATAGTAGGGTCCTAGAAGGGGGACATCGGGGAGAAGAAAATTTCGTCAGTTATTAATTTCAAACGTCGACATCGAAGCGAAAAGAAGGCGGTGGTTTGATCAATCGACGAGAAGAACAATGGGACACGCCAAGTTATTTTATGTTAAAAAAAATGATAAATTGTCCTGACTGTCAGAGAATTAAAAATCTGTGCCGTTAGCAGCACGACTGCTACGAATGAATACTAAGGAAATATGCGAAGCTGCATTATTTATTTTGAAATATATCAAATTTTAGTTTAAGATTACACAAAATCTTGTTCTGTGGCTATCTTAAAAGAGTTGCAATTGTCCGTATTTAGCACATTTCTTTAAATTAGTAAAACAATATTGACGATATACCGAGAGAAATTAATATTCCAAAACTATGAAATACATACCTATAAAAATTAAGTAATAAGATGGGTAAACATATAAAATTCCCTACTGTAACTAATAGTAGTGATGTATATACTCTTAAACAAGTAAACTTCCATCCATTTTTACAATCTTTGTTCATTTTTCAAGAGCAAAATTTTACCAGAAGGCAAGATTACTTCTGGTAGTTCTTTTAAAAATCCTGTTTCTATTTTCGTTTTCCTTTGTGTGTATCTAGTAAAGAAAGACAGTATCAGCATGTTAATGGATAAACATGAATACATAGAACCCACATGCTAGCTTACGTAGAGATTTAACATATCTGCGAGGTGAATAGAAAAGAACTTATAAATTTAATTTTTGATCTATATGCAAACCGAATTCCTACTTTCACATAAAATTAACGATGCCTACAGCTATAGGAGACCGTGTTCTTTGTGTAAGACGGCCGATCTCGTAGCGGCAACGGCGCTGTTTCATTTCATGAGCAACTTTAAACCTTTATGTGCAACATGCTAACAACGAGTTTCTCAACACGGTTATACTAAACCTAAACCTAAAGCTAAGCTAAAGCTGTTGGTAGGTATATTAATAAAAACGTGCTATTTCTTTATATCATGCTAAATAACTTACGTATGTAGGTTCAAAACAATATAAAAGTGATGAAATCCACTGTTATGACATACAATTTATATTTTATGATTTACAATTTTATAAAAGAGTCGGTTTTATTTCGTTTAACGATGTTCCCTTTATATTTTTAATATGTTGCACATTGTGGGACAGCTGGATGCGATACGTTCTTATAAAACATTAATTGATCTAGTGTAAATAGAAAACACTACATATCAATTCTCACTAATGCTGAATGCTAGATATATACGATAACCATCCACAAAAGCAAACAAAATTAATAAGACAAGCGGTAAGAAATGCGTATATAGCTAGTTTCGGAATCTATATACTCCTAAAAGCTAAAAATTGGAGCAGAAATACCAATATGCTTCTTCATAGAAGCATAGAAACCATTGCAACGCAAATATTACTTATTTATGTCGCCTCAATTCTAAACTTAGAGAATTGACACTTGTCTTCTTCAGTTTTGCCCATATTCTTTCTTCTTCCGGACTTTCTAGAGTTGATACTCACTATGAGCCCCGTCTCAAGTCAGTGGGTGGGCCACCGTTAGATTTTCAAAATTTAAAGTAGTTGCAAATATATAATAATTAATGGGTATATTTTTTTAATATATCAATTCAACAACTTTTTAGAATTTTATGGCTACAAAAAACGTGATAACAAAGAAAACTATTCAACTAAACTAATTAACTAAATCAAACAAAATATGACATAAAATGAGACTAAAACTACATTACTACAGAGTAACATCACCTTTTCTTGTTACATCTGAAAGTCTTTGTGGCATTGTCTGGACTAAGCTTTGGCAAAACTCCGGCGTAAAAGAATGCGAAATTTCCGGTCGTCTTCCATCAATTTCAAAACTTTTTTCGACGTATGATACCCTGCGCCGTCTTGTTGGAAGACAAAATTTTGACCTGATAAAAAGTAATTTTCAACAATCTGTAAAAGAGATTCTTCTAAAATCTCTAAATATTTGTCTGTGTTCACTATTTCGTTAATAAAGTGAAATTTTCCTACACCTTTAGATGACATACTGCCCCAACCCATGACTGATGCATTTTTATTAATTTAACTTACTTTGTAAGTTCCATATCCCTGTTTATGGGCTTCTTTGTGACACATGGACCTGAAAATTCGTCTTCCAACAGCTTCACTCCACATAACACTCAACTCAAGAAAACTTGCACGACGGTTTTTTTCAATAATTCTTCTCAATACTCGTGAAGTTCTTCAGATTCCCGTCATTGTGTTCAACACAAATTGACAAGCCTGAATTTTTTGGTCCACAGACTTCTCACTTTTCTCTTGAACAAGGCGAGGTATGAGAAAGAGCTTCAAATTATAAAAGATGCGACCAAGTGTAATGGTTTCCAACCTCAGCATATCTATAAGTTAATTAGGAAGTTTAATTATAAGAAAACTGTGAAAGAATCTACGACTTTTCAAGAGGATGTTAAAGCTTCACCCGTTGTGACCCTCCCTTACGCTTCCTTTATCACTAAAGGTTTGAGTAAAATCTTCAAAGAGCTAGATCTCAGAATAGTTTACAGTTCTGGGACTAGTTTACGAAGTCTCATCGGTAACCCTAAAAATAAAATACAACCTCTAGAAAAGTCAGGTATTTACAACATCAATTGAAAAGATTATAATCAAAACTATATTGGGCAAACCAGGAGAGCAGACTCAACTAGATTCAAAGAGCATATGGCTAATCTTAGATTTAATAGAGTTGAGAAATCGAGCGTTGCCCAACACATTTTTGTACAATTGTAAGTTTCTAAATGTTTTCGAAAGTTTAGAAATATATAAAAATAACTCATGTGTAATGAACCGTGATAATGGACCCATACCGCATTTGTCATTGTTTTCGTTAATCGGAAATTAATGATGTGTATCGGATTGACCGTGCATAACATTTAGGTTACCTGTATTTGTAGATTTTATTTTAATTTAGTTTTGTTATCGCCTTGATAATGACAGCATTGCTGTTGAAACGCGTCGGTGTTTTAGTTAAAACTTGTTTGGTGTTTAGTGGGTTAAAGTGTTTAGTGTTCCTCAATACTCGTTTATCACATTCAGTTATCTTATTTTTTTCCTAAATTTCTCGTCTTTGGAGCTATTGAATTTGTAGTATTATATCTTCTAACTATATTTCTGACACCGTATCGGGATAATTCCAATAAATTTCCAATTTCAGTACTAGATTTTCCAGAATTAAAAAATTTAACAATGAGTGATCGAATTTTCTCATCGATAACTATTCCCCTGCCCATTTCAAATTAAACAAATATCAAAAATAGCCACCAAATGTATAAAATGCGTTTAACACTAACTGAAAGTAGTTTCGACATCATTTTTTCAAAGTCACCTACTCACTTAAGATGATAGTATCAAAATAAGAGCAACTTAATGGGTGAGAACAAACCACAAAACTTGAAAGACTTGTAATCTTACTGCTAAAGACTTCAAAAATGAATAAAAAAACTTCATATTTTTATTGAACATTATTAAAAATATGTTAATTCATTTGGGTATCCATCAAAGCATGTAGTGTCTATTATTTTTTTCCCGGTTCTCGAAAAACGTGAATATCAAACAGTGGGCCAACTGACATGAGAAGGGTCTCGTAGTTTAGCGTCATATTTATGGTTCGCGCTTGAGGTTGTGTCGATGCTTGAGCCACAGATTTTGAAACATTTATAATGACATTTACATCAAAATGTACTTATGCACCACCACAACTATAAGCATAAACTATAAATTTGAGCGTAAGCTAAGGCCCGGACTTATCGTTCATGCTTATAATTTACTGATATATAAGGACCCCATTTTTTCTGCCGATGCTTGAGCACGCGATTTTGACATATTTGTAGTGACATTTACATTACAAATATGTCAAAGTCGCATGCTCAAGCATCGGCACAACTTTGAGCATGAATTATAAATTTGCCTCTCAAGGAATTACAACTGATCTCCAAAGTGTCACCCATAAATACTCCTAAATCAAACTGACAAATTGAAAATATCTTTGTAATTTATTAATAAATGGCGATGTACAACAGAAATGGTATATGGTTAATACATATTTTAGGAATAACAGCAAAATTAAAGGCGACCAAGATTATTGCATCTAAAATGCATGTCAGCATTTTAAGATATCTCCTACTCATATTCCGAAAAACACTCTTTACAGCAGTCACTTCTTTGCATAGAAATGAATCAAAACTTACCAGCTTCCTCACGAAACTGAAATGTAGAACTCTTACACTTTCGGATTATTTCAATGCGTTAAATCGGTGGCCGCCAAAATTACAATTACGTGAGGCGAAATAAAAAAGAAATTGAAAAAAATCGAGCTGAAAGTAAAATGGTAGTAATGAAAAAGTTAAAATTGAATTCAAACCAATTTAAAATATATTTTAAGTTGGAGACTGACTGGAAAGTTTTCTTTTTTTTATTAACTAATCAATGTTCCCAACGAATTCGAGGAGTATAGACGAGGAACCGCAACTTTGATAATTATATATTTTCCTGTGAGTGAAAATTTATGTCCATTTATAAAAAGAACTTCATTTCATACCTCCACCTACAGCTACGAATTCATTTTGCTTTCTTTACATAATTGGCTCGGGAAGTCTCCGCTAATTAACTGTGTTTCTCGGTATAATATTGGTGATACTAATTAACTATGTTGTGGAATTTTAACTCTGTTATGTTGCGCTGTTGCTTTTGGAACGGATACGTCTGTGTTTAAGTATTAATTATGTATTACGCAGCAATTAATTTCTAAAAAACGTACCCACCTTTAGCTGCGGAGTTAAAAATTATTAAACAACCTTTCACGAAAAATGTTCTTTTCACATTCTTGATAAGTAGCTCGGAATAAGGGTATGTAAATAAGGCGAAAAAGAGCTTGGAGTAAAATCGATTCCATCAGCATATCAAGTTATAAAATGCTGATTATGCAAGAAGTTAACAGATTTTGGTAAATATCCTACTTGCGTAACGCAAGTGAGATTCGCTTTACCTCCATAATCAAAATACAATCTTCAGCCTTTAAATTATGGTAATTCTGAATGTTGCATGTATAAATTCAGAAAATTAAAACAGGGAAGCACTGTAAATATTTTGTGTTATCTACTCATTGATGACAGAAAATTTTGTAATATTAGTAGAAATTGCAACAAATTACAGTCCTGCCTTTTTTATTTTGAACAAAAGACGGCCTGAGACGTCAAAAAAACAGCATTCAAGACGATAGATTGTTCAATTAGAGGCATTGTAACTTTGTAATATCACCCATTTTTTTTATATTGCCTGTTTTATTTCTAAAAATAAGAGAAAAAGTTCCTGATGTTTACATACTTGAGTGTCGAACACTATTTTTTACTGGTTATCCGCAAAACGTATGTAGGTATATAATGTACACCATAAACTTTCCCAACGTTAAGGTTACTGCTATTCAAAGTTCAATAAACATATACATATATTATGAACATCTGCATTAAAAAATGTAGATACACTACAAAAAATATATTTTACTGCAATAGATGTTGTCAAAATTACATTTTACCAATCTAGAATCCTCTACGTTGAAGCAGTTTTTTGGAGTGGCGTAAATATCTCTGAATGTGTTGAAATAAATATGTCATTATATCTAACAAGAAAAAACTTAGGCGAAAGTAGCACAGTTCACAGGAAAGAAAAATAATGGATACAACATTGGGTAGTGAAATACTGTGATTTTCTTTCTAAACTTCTAATGTTTCACTATATTTATAAGCTTCTTCAGAGATGTTTGCAGAAATAAGATATTAACCAATACATTAAAAATTCCTTGGAAATATCAATGAATCATTGTTATTAAGGACAATCATTTAAGAAAAAATGAGAGAAATTTATCTGGAAATTACAACACATTAAAATTAAACGTTCACCTATACATGCTGCTAGTCTTTTGGCCATACTCTGTTGCCACTTAATATCTGCAAGTTTATTTCATAAATAATATACTGCGGCCGTGTTTGGCATGCCTTTACTATAAACACGAGATTTCAGAGCAGCACCCTCATCGTAACAAAAGATCCATGTTGAGTTTGCAGTGGAACATGCTTCGATATTTCCATCAGAATGGACAGCAATTGACCTCAAGAGTATTTGATTGTTTTGTTCAAAATTACTTATACAAAAGATTTTCTTAGTTGCCTGAAGGAACACTCTGCATTTTAAAAAAATACTGTAAAGCAATATTATATGAATAATGATGTACGTATGTTATTTACAAAACAATTGCCAACAAGTCACTAGAAGTCCTCTTCCCTTCTCTTTTCTACAAAGCAGATAGTTTTGAGCATGCATTATGATAGACTATTTCCATACAAAGTTTAACTTTTTTCTGAATTTTTACTTACAATAGAAGATTTTCAACCTTCTTTTGTCAATAAATTCAAATCTACTGTGCAATTGAAAGTCTTACCAGATTTGGCAATACTTAAATGCGAATAAGTCTGACTTAGAATTTCTGAAAACTAAAATATCAATGTAATGATTATACTATGAGTAACACCCTTTATATCTTCTGTAAAATGTAAATGTTTATGGACATTTTTCGCTTAGTTTGTAGACTACCTTATGGTTTGCATTGTCGATTTAGAATAATTCTATTAATTACTATCTCAGATCTGTATTTCTCTACACAGGGTATTTGTATTAATCATTCGGGTTGTGCGTTGTGAATTTATTTTTTGTTACTTATCTCTGTTTGACGATCTTTAAAACACGTTTTGCATTTGTGATTTTAAGGTTGAGTAGAAGCAAAGTGAGACAGCTGCCAGAAAAATATTTAATTTACCAGTAGCACTGAAGCAATTTTAAAATATATGTAGATACGTCATTTATCTGACGTTACTAAAGTTGGTTGAAATGAACGTTAATTATGGACGACCCTGTATAAATTATGATAAATTTTAGAACGTAAATTTGATCTATGCTATTTCGGCTAACAACATTCCAAATATGAGGTCTTTGGCTGCAATGTTTTCCGAAATACAGAATTTTGAACATAACGTTGCAATTGGTCCTA
This sequence comes from Holotrichia oblita, assembly GCA_023690525.1. NCBI lineage: Eukaryota > Metazoa > Arthropoda > Insecta > Coleoptera > Scarabaeidae > Holotrichia > Holotrichia oblita. The sequence goes on from CM043015.1 coordinate 74,679,242, forward strand.
TATTTGAAAAAATTGACTAACTCAAAAACGGCTGATTTTTGACATAGGGTGTCTTAGTAAATTTTGATGCAGAATTGTTTGCCCGATACAAAAAAACTCATAAAAAATATAGCATGCTATTTAAATTAAGAAAGTTGACGTCACCTAAAATGGGACAAATAATTTTGCTGATGTGTTCAGCTGATATCAATTATAATTACAAGTTTTCAGAAATGTTGAATTTCAAGAAGATCAAAAAGTTCTAACGAACCAGTTCCGTCAACGACCCTGTATATACCTATATACATATATTATCAAAGTGCGCATATCAATTAATAAAAATGCCGTAAATTCTCATCATCTCAACAACAATTTTATAAACTAAGGTAATTACTACGGCGAAAATCGCGTTAAGGGAAGTCTATTATCAAAAACATGTTTCCAAATGAGTCAATATTTCTACTGCACATTTATAATCACACCTAAAATCAGATATTATTATTAAATTTCCAGAGTTACTTATACAAGATCAATTACTTTTCTACTAAAATTATTTCTGATAACCCCTGTAAATCTGAAACATCTCAGGTCATATTCAATATTTAGAAAAACTAAATCACATCATCGTTATGCATCCATCTCTGAATCTAAAGTTTTTTTTGCGGCTCACCAAAGCACTGTTAAAAATAAGGCAATAAACGCCATCTACAGTTGTGATGACAACATCAATAAGTTATCCAAATACACGCACTTGCACTTCTCCATGATGGTCAACGACTACTAAGCCCCGCGACTCTAAAAAAATATGTTCCATTCTTGACACGTACTAGTTAATGTCGGCCTCGGATAGATGTAGTATAAGGAAAACGAAGAAGTAAATTCAGGCGCGAAAGTGGGATATAAAAATGGTACAAGACGTAGAAATAATCTCGAGTATAACATGATGACACAATTTATATAAGTGCTTGTCTCGGCATTAAAGCATCGTGAGAACGAACGAAGACGATATCAAGTGACATCGGATGAAGGGGATTGTGAGAGAGAGGTGGAGAGAATGGAAGACAGGGCGGTGAACGGGGAGGGGACGCTCAGCGGGACGCACAAATCACGTCACGAACAAATGCTGGTGGAAATGCAAGAAGAATAGAAATGCGGGTTTTAGCGGCGCGAACTTCACGCCGCAGCATACTAAACTCGGTAAGAAATGTGTGCTTAGGACGGGAATAATTTCATGAGAGAAAAATGCGTTCCGTTTAAAGGAAGAGGGACAAGATGAGACGAGAGAAAACGGCTGAACTGTAGAAGAGGTGGCAGCAGCGAGACGGTGGCAGCTTCATGTGTGTGTGTGCGAAAAAAATCTCTTGTGTTTCAGAGGGATCATCTATCACTTTTTGTTCAGATTTGAGCTCGGACGGATCATCGATGATGCCCTTCTCGCCTCTCTTTCTAGGGCGAAAACGATTGTGTATAACATCAGACGTCGCATACAACTCCACTGGTAACAACAAACCCACTGTTGGCATCACTACAATCACGGGATCTGTGAAAGGGAGTGAGTTCCAGTGAACTCGCTTATATTGCTTCTAGCGGATGTCTTAAATGTATGTACACGAAAGCGAGTCATCTGTTTTCTTTTTAGTTTTCTAAGAAATAGATTGTCAAAATAGCAATGTTACTATTTTCAAGTTGTTTCTAAGTGATTCTTTGTATCAAAATATCATTAATATCCTTAAAAGCTAGAAGTTAGAAAAATACAGATACAGCTGCTGCCAGAAAAAAGAAGTGTACCAATATATATCAAATTTGGCATATCTTCAGGCCCCGTTACAACGCATACAACATAACGGATAGCATTGAATTTAGACTACTCTACTTTAAATAACAGACTTATTAAGTAAATGCGATTGATATATATTTTTATTAACTGACTGTGACTGCTTTGTATAATGGTTTTTTAGTTAAACTTAATCTTTTCTGAACCATCTCGGCTTAATATAAAACTATTGTAGGTACAATCAGTAATGATGGCCGTTATAGTTGGACTGCAGCATATTTATGTATTTACAATTACACGATGATGGTACTTATCGTCTGTAAACGGGATAAGTCAACTTTAAATCAACCAGTACTAAATAAGACAGAAAGACATTCAATTAGTAAGTAACAACTCACGTAAGTCTTTTCTACAAAATTTGCAAAAAAAAATTGTTTTTGGAAATCGCCGTCTTAACATATGTAGATATCTTATATTTTAGTATCCGTGTTTTATCCCTAATTTTTTTAAATATTTTATACGAATAATATTAAATGATGTACCGGCAGTTTGGCAGATGAAACGATACTGTAGGTCAAAACAGTGCTAAATGAAGAAAACTAGTTGGTTATTGCACGCAAAGTAATGGGAATCCACAAACTTTTACTGCTAGACTGCTTCATGTACGTAAAACTTTTAGTGCGGATTTTATTTTATACTATCTTCATCCACCTCATAAGTATAAAACGCTTAGATAGCAAGAAATGTAATCCTAGACTGACGGAAACTGGGACTATAATTTTGCATTTAGATGGCATGTCAAATAATTAATTCCATAAGTAAGGGTCAGATAATTTTTTAGTATTACTTTGGAAATGAGAACATCCTTAGTGGATAACTATTTACATATCTATTAACTATCGACAAATAAATCCCCGTCGTACAAAGTTTAGCCACATCAAAAATTAAGGAACAACGACGAGGCACCAATGGATTTTAGACATTTGGGGAGGTGTTTATGTCACACGACCTTATTTCTTTGTCGAACTTTTGAAGGATCGATTATTTTTTGAGTTTTTACGATATTGTTAGACTGATTAGTAATTTTCAAGAAAATGTATAGTACACCAGCATCAACTAGGAAGTATATGTTGCCGATTTTGTATAGTCAGTTCAGAAACATAAAAGAATTTTTTCCAGGACGAATTTACGCTTGAATGGATTAATATATCAGCTCTAATTATTCTCCGGCTAATATATTCTTAAAATTGAAGAACTTATACAAAAATGGATGCATTCATTGTGTACAATTTTTAGAAGATGCATAAAACATATATTCAGAACAGGCTACTGTGGTACATGTTATCTTCTTATTTTAATATAATGTTTTAGCAAATATAATACAAAATCTACTGCAAAAATCTAGTACCCAAGACCACAATAGACATACATATACAGATCGGGACATATTTTTAGCGTGCATAGGCTTTTAAGTACATTGGCTTTTATGTACTGTTCCCATCTCTAATGAAATAATATGGACATAATTCATTATGCCTAAAGCAGCTGTCATGTTTATGTCAAGTCTTTGTCATTTCAAAAAATTACATTTAAGGGAGATGTTTAGGAAGCAATAATAAAGTTAAATAAAGTGCCTCATTTAAATTTATTTTTCCACTACTAGCGTTAGAAAACGTCATTATTTGGTATGTTTTCGGGCCGAGAAGATGAATTTCTCTCCTAGTAGTCAATAATAAAAATTATCTACTACTAGTAAATAATAAAAACAATTGACACTAATACAATTATGATTACGAATGAAATCCGCAATTCAAGAAAAAAGGTTAGGTTAACATTTAACATAAATAAACAAAGTAGGAAATACGTAATTTGGTAAACACTACTTATTAAAATAATAATTAATAGCCCAATTATGGCAGATTATGTTAATTCCTGACGTACTGGCTTGCAATAAAATCTCGTACACCTAGTTTTACCTAGAAATTGATTTCACCTTTTGTGACATTTCTAATTTGACGTTTCATTTCCAAAAGTACACTATTTTTATAAGTCACCACAACCTCTATGCATAGTGTCACATCCGTCAAATCTAAAGTCAGCTTACATTGAAAAATAATCTTCAAAAATTAGCTTGCTTGACATTAAGGTGTACGAGATTTTATTGCTAGCCAGTGTACCAGTATTTTTCATACTCTATTTGATTTGCTTCCTTGCGGATTTCTGCAGGAGTACAACTACTGTCTGACATTTTTTTTGGTATTGTGACAAGACATGAATAAAATCTCAATTTGACATTAAATGTTTATTAATTTGTTTTTACAGACTAACATGTTTTCTATGGATATCTTAAATTAAACATTTATCGGAACGGCTTATTATATTACATTATTATCGAGAAAGCGGTTAAATATGCTAGTAGTGGAAAAAATAGTATATAAACCACGGCAGAGAAGATTTTCTCAGCCTCTTAGCTATTATTTCCCTCGACGCTTCGCGTCTCGGGAAATAATGCTACTCGGCTGAGAAAAATGTCTTCTCTCCCTTGGTATATAATTACTATTATTATAGCTTATGAAAATATCAATTGGGAAATAAAACGCATTTACATAATAATCAATTTAGTTACAATATTCTTAGAAACTTAAAGCTAATCCTAAAAAAAAGTAAAAACAGGGAAAAGTCAAACAAACATTTTAAGGTTAACCAAAATAAATTTAATGAATTGAGGGTTCAAATAATCCACCTTCTTTTACTAAACAATAACCAAATCTGTCATACAGATTTCTTCTCATACTCCTTAGTTGCTATGGCGTAATGTTAATTATTTTTTCCCTTAACTCAGCTAGATTGTTAGCCCTTTCGAAATCATGCCTATAAATTTCTTCTTTCATAAAACCCCACAGAAAGAAGTCATTAGGCGATAAATCACAGGACCTTGCTGGCCATTTAATTGTACCCTGTGTGCTAATGAGCCGATCAGGAAACGTTTGATTCAGGAAGTCGATAGCTGCTCTGTAGTTGTGAGAGAAACATCCATCCTGTTAAAACCAAACTGTCTAAAAATTAACAGGAAGGCGTCCAATTGACGGAATTTTGTAAAAGTTGTAAATATTTTGGACTATTTAGGTTACCATCAATGAGAAATGGGCGTATAACGTGGTCACCTAACATCCCGGTCCAAACATTTAGCTTTTGTGGACGCTGAGTACGCACAGCAACACTAAGATGTTTATTTTTCTTAGAATAATATCGAGCAACGGGTGGATTGTTTTTTATGTTGCTCATCTAACGTAATTTTTAAATGTCAGAGTCGTGACATAAACATGACAGATGTTTTAGGTGAATTATGTTATTAGAGGTGGAAACGGTTAATAAAAGCCAATGTATAGCCTATGCACGTTAAAATAATGTCCCGATCTGTATGTATATAACCTCAAACAAGGTTCTGCCTCTGTAGAATAGTAGCGGTTTTTACGATCATTTTAAATAGTTTTTGTTGCTTATATTGATTTTGTAACTTATTAATAATAATAATAGTGTTTTATTGTTCGCACCACTAATTGATTTACAATGTCAATAGCAATGTTCATATTATGTTAGTATAAAAATAAATGTAAAAAGTACAAATTATAAAAATAACACAAAAATAGGCTAATACAGGATACTTATAATGAATACGTAGTACAAAAAAAGAGAAAGCAAAATCAGCAGAAAAAATCGTCCAATGTGTAATAACTCTTCGACAACAATAAATCTTTTAAATTCTTTTTAAATATACTAATATTTACAGAGGAAGTTATGCCAGCACTCAAGTCATTATAAAATCTTCATCCACTGGTGAAGAAACGTTTATTATATTTCGCTGTCTTGTGGTAATTTGGTCTTAAAGTATGTTTATTTCTTGTGCCATAGTTATACGTTAAATCATTTTGAGTAAAAAACGGTTTGTATTTATAAATATACGTGCACAGTTCAAAAATATGTAAAGAAGGCAAAGTTAAACTTTTCAAATTTCGAAATTCATTTTTACAGGACTGTCTAAAGTCTAAAGTTTATATTTAACAAAATTCGTATAGCATATTTCTGAAAGACAAACACTCGCTGAGATTTACTATTATTACCCCACAATATAATACAATAATCCACGAGTGAGTGAAAATTAGCATAACATAGTGTCAATAATGTATTACTATTGCAGTGATTAGATAAAAATTTCAGAGCATAATAGGTTCTGCGTAATCGTTAACAAAGAGTCATGACTTAAAGTTTAGACACGTATCAAAACCAATACCTAGAATTTTATATCACCAATCAACTCCTTATCTCTTAACTGAAACCTCTTACAGACTGTCTTATCTTTGTTTAACAGTAATTTATTCTTTTCAGATCATGTAGTCACCTACTCATATATTGCTCTAATTTTGTTTTGCAAATTTAGCATATATACACAAATAGATATTTTCAACATTATTGAAATAATGCTGCAAATCACCAATACATATATACCACGGAAAGGAGAGGCCCCAAAAATGATCCCTGTGGAACTCCTTGCACGACCCGGTGAGTATCACTTATAGTTTGCCTCACTTTTACTGTCTATACCCTATTTGAACAATATGATTGAAAAAAGTAGAAAACCACACCACCAATACCATATCTATACAATAAGCAATATTATAAAGCTTTTTGCCGATATACACTATACCTGTACTTGTTACTTGCAGCTCTAATTGCAGCAAATAAAAGTTATTTGCTTGACGCGTTTTATGTACATATATGTATGGATATCCTTATTTAGTGTAATCATTACGTCGTGTGAAGCTTCTAGAATATAACTGCTGATTTTGGATCAATACACTCATGTGGTTATTCCAATCCAAGTAGCTAGTATTTTAGACTGTGTACAATTAAATTAACCGATATACTTAATAACGTTGACATTTTACTAATAACTAAAATTTTTTATAATTGTCCGCTTTCCTATTCTGCTACAGCTTTACGAAAACTTCAAACATTACCTAAAAAGGAAAACTATACTTAATCGAATACACTGAAAATCGATCGACGCAAATTTACATAACCAATGAAAAAAGAAAGGGCGCAGAGCAAGCAAAATGAAAAAAAAAATCTGAAAAAGCGATAATGGTCACCATCAGTTTGAATTAGACTTTTTTGCCGCCCGATTACGGAACGTCGTTCCAGCTTTCTTGCTTGTTTTCTTTGTTGCTGTAGCATATTTCGGGTTCGGATCCCTTCGGTCGCTCATTGTTGAAGCCCCAGTTTACGATTATATTGCATTAACTTCCTACCTTTAAGTGTTTTCGCTTTATTAGCAAAAAAAACGAAAACGAATACTGGTCGGCAAAAACGGTCATCAGGACAAAATGAAAAGATGGCATTACGGTAAAATATGAACGCGTTGAAAGAATATTGAATTGGTAAATATTTAGAAATAAAATTATCAGAGTAAGCGAAAAAGCTAAGTCTTCCTCTTTTCATTTCCTTTTAATTCATTCTTTATTCTAATACCAACGCTTACACTTAGAAAAACCGTGAATACATTTACATCCGAATAGAGAATATATCGACTTGTTACGAATTGACATCCTTCAACGCATACACACATATTCATTCCCAGCATTGTAAAACAAAATTGTTTAGTCACACATGCAAGTCTGCCGAAGAAAGTTTGCATAAAAATGACATAAAATAAAACACACACGTACATAAAAATTTAAATGAAAAATATGAAATATAGCGACCGGGCGAATATATAACAATTTAAATTCAGTTTCTTTTTCCGAGCCCAGACGTTAGGTCCGTGAAGTTAGCCCCTAAAGTGTCAATTTTTTGTTTCGAAAATGTCTTGTTCGTTAGTGCTTCGTTAGTGCTTCTTAGTGCTTCAACTATTTTCGTTAGTGCTTTTTCCGTTCTCTGCATATTAAGGGTTTTGTAATTTCAAGGTCAGCCCCGACAATCTATCAAAATGGACGAAATTTGATACTATGGTTTAGTGCTTCGTTAGTGCTTCTTAGTGCTTCAAATAGTTTCGATAGTGCTTGCCTAGTTTTTTAGATATTTCAGATTTTAACTTCAAGGTCAGCCCCTAAACATTTTCCTATTGACTCAAATTTGGTGTCAGTTTTTAGTGCTTCGTTAGTGCTTCTTAGTGCTTCAAATAGTTTCGATAGTGCTTGCCTAGTTTTTTAGATATTTCAGATTTTAACTTCAAGGTCAGCCCCTAAACATTTTCCTATTGACTCAAATTTGGTGTCAGTTTTTAGTGCTTCGTTAGTGCTTCTTAGTGCTTCAAATAGTTTTGATAGTGCTTGCCTAGTTTTTTAGATATTTTAAATTTTAACTTCCAAAATATTTTCCTTTAAAAAGTTGCATTTACGATTGGTTTTTTTTTCGAGATATTTAACTCATATATAAACTTCATTTTCAAGGTCCGCCGTAAATCGTATGTTATTGACTTAAAATTAGAATCGTTTCTTGGCGCATCGTTAGTGCTTTTTAGTGCTTTACATAGTTTTCTTAGTAATCACTATCAACTGTTTCATTTTAAATAAAACACCGTGAATATTAGTGACTTGTTGGATTCTTCTTAAAATGGAAATATTCTTTGTATAACACTACCTAAGTATAATACCTACCTATATCTTACTATTTTCGAGATATTGGCAGGTGAAAAGATGACATTTTCCAATTTTGGAAAGCTAAACGATTTCTCTCATGAAAACAAGTTTCATAATCCTATCTTAGTTCTTAGACCTATCAAGTTACACTAAAGTCCATTTTGGCAGGAGCTGCCAAGTTTTCACAGGAGCAGTTAAAATAAACTGTAGTATCCTTTAATAGAGGTCCGTGAAGTTAGCCCCTAAAGTGTCAATTTTTTGTTTCGAAAATGTCTTGTTCGTTAGTGCTTCGTTAGTGCTTCTTAGTGCTTCAACTATTTTCGTTAGTGCTTTTTCCGTTCTCTGCATATTAAGGGTTTTGTAATTTCAAGGTCAGCCCCGACAATCTATCAAAATGGACGAAATTTGATACTATGGTTTAGTGCTTCGTTAGTGCTTCTTAGTGCTTCAAATAGTTTCGATAGTGCTTGTCTAGTTTTTTAGATATTTTAGATTTTAACTTCAAGGTCAGCCCCTAAACATTTTCCTATTGACTCAAATTTGGTGTCAGCTTTTAGTGCTTCGTTAGTGCTTCATAGTGCTTCAAATAGTTTCGATAGTGCTTGCCTAGTTTTCCAGATATTTTAGATTTTAACTTCAAGGTCAGCCCCTAAACATTACCCTATTGACTCAAATTTGGTGTCAGCTTTTAGTGTTTCGTTAGTGCTTCTGAGTGCTTTAAAAAGTTACATTCACGATTCTTTCCTTTTCGAGATATTTAACTATTCATTTTTAAGGTCTATCCTCGAATCATATGGGATTGACTTAAATCTAGGGTCGTTTCCTAGCGCATCATTGGTGCTTTCTAGTGCTTTAGATAGTTTTGTTAATGGTTTCGCCATTTCCTGATTATTCAGTATTTTTTATTTCCAAATTTGCACCCAAATTCTTTCGAAATGTAAAAAAAAACATAGGGACGCCAAAGAAGCAAACATTGGTTCAACGGCAGGCGGCGCCATAGTACTTAGAAAATAAATACAGATATTTGGGATTCTCTGAGAGAAGCAGAAACACAATGTTTGGGGATTATACTCGATTTATATAATACAATATATAAATATAATAGTCGTGAATTTTTAGTGTTAGCAATATACTTTTCGAGCAGGAATTGTATTTCACAAACCACCTACTATTGATACAATTGGCCACTATGTAGCTATTTGTAGGAGAAATGATGCATGCTACGAACTATACGACGACCTTTTAGATAAGCTGCAAAATGTTGGAAAAGAAACGTCCTTTACATTTCAAATTTTACTTTATACAGTCTAGGAGTAATACATTTTGTTTATGATTAGGTACGTAGTTAGGTATTCTATACCATAGGCTGTTAAATATTTTTAATACTCAGGTATATGTAAAAAACTACTAAATACAAGTAACTAAATGTTTAAGTGGCAGTTGCATACTTTCTTTATGTATACGTAGAAATCGTAGAATTAACTTCCACGGTAGACTGTTAAATATCCTTTTAATATTTTCAAGCAATGTTGTTATAATTTAATGAGAATAGAAAACCAGTGTTGTGTTTAATGCCCTTTATATATTAATAATAAATGTTAAACGAGTCTCAAATATTTGTTAATTTTAGCTTAAGTCATCTCCACTTGTTTTCGAGATGTTGACAGGTGAAAAGTTGTTATTTTCCAACTTTGGACAATTATAGAATCTAAACCATTTCTCCCATAGCAAATTTTATTGGTAAAGTTAGGGCACACTGAGTGTATTTCTATCAGTTATTTACTCAAGTCTACAAAGAGAGATGGAAATACACTCAGTGCACACTAAGTTTACCAATAGAATTCGCTATTAGAGCAAAACGGCTTGCACGATCTTATCTTACTTTTTAAGAGCTATTAAAGGATACTACAGTTTATTTTAACTGCTCCTGTGAAAACTTGGCAGCTCCTGCCAAAATGGACTTTAGTGTAACTTGATAGGTCTAAGAACTAAGATAGGATTATGAAACTTGTTTTCATGAGAGAAATCGTTTAGCTTTCCAAAATTGGAAAATGTCATCTTTTCACCTGCCAATATCTCGAAAATAGTAAGATATAGGTAGGTATTATACTTAGGTAGTGTTATACAAAGAATATTTCCATTTTAAGAAGAATCCAACAAGTCACTAATATTCACGGTGTTTTATTTAAAATGAAACAGTTGATAGTGATTACTAAGAAAACTATGTAAAGCACTAAAAAGCACTAACGATGCGCCAAGAAACGATTCTAATTTTAAGTCAATAACATACGATTTACGGCGGACCTTGAAAATGAAGTTTATATATGAGTTAAATATCTCGAAAAAAAAACCAATCGTAAATGCAACTTTTTAAAGGAAAATATTTTGGAAGTTAAAATTTAAAATATCTAAAAAACTAGGCAAGCACTATCAAAACTATTTGAAGCACTAAGAAGCACTAACGAAGCACTAAAAACTGACACCAAATTTGAGTCAATAGGAAAATGTTTAGGGGCTGACCTTGAAGTTAAAATCTGAAATATCTAAAAAACTAGGCAAGCACTATCGAAACTATTTGAAGCACTAAGAAGCACTAACGAAGCACTAAAAACTGACACCAAATTTGAGTCAATAGGAAAATGTTTAGGGGCTGACCTTGAAGTTAAAATCTGAAATATCTAAAAAACTAGGCAAGCACTATCGAAACTATTTGAAGCACTAAGAAGCACTAACGAAGCACTAAACCATAGTATCAAATTTCGTCCATTTTGATAGATTGTCGGGGCTGACCTTGAAATTACAAAACCCTTAATATGCAGAGAACGGAAAAAGCACTAACGAAAATAGTTGAAGCACTAAGAAGCACTAACGAAGCACTAACGAACAAGACATTTTCGAAACAAAAAATTGACACTTTAGGGGCTAACTTCACGGACCTCTTTAATAGCTCTTAAAAAGTAAGATAAGATCGTGCAAGCCGTTTTGCTCTAATAGCGAATTCTATTGGTAAACTTAGTGTGCACTGAGTGTATTTCCATCTCTCTTTGTAGACTTGAGTAAATAACTGATAGAAATACACTCAGTGTGCCCTAACTTTACCAATAAAATTTGCTATGGGAGAAATGGTTTAGATTCTATAATTGTCCAAAGTTGGAAAATAACAACTTTTCACCTGTCAACATCTCGAAAACAAGTGGAGATGACTAAAGCTAAAATTAACAAATATTTGAGACTCGTTTAACATTTATTATTAATATATAAAGGGCATTAAACACAACACTGGTTTTCTATTCTCATTAAATTATAACAACATTGCTTGAAAATATTAAAAGGATATTTAACAGTCTACCGTGGAAGTTAATTCTACGATTTCTACGTATACATAAAGAAAGTATGCAACTGCCACTTAAACATTTAGTTACTTGTATTTAGTAGTTTTTTACATATACCTGAGTATTAAAAATATTTATCAGCCTATGGTATAGAATACCTAACTACGTACCTAATCATAAACAAAATGTATTACTCCTAGACTGTATAAAGTAAAATTTGAAATGTAAAGGACGTTTCTTTTCCAACATTTTGCAGCTTATCTAAAAGGTCGTCGTATAGTTCGTAGCATGCATCATTTCTCCTACAAATAGCTACATAGTGGCCAATTGTATCAATAGTAGGTGGTTTGTGAAATACAATTCCTGCTCGAAAAGTATATTGTTTCCTATTTAAGTTAATTATAAGTGGTATGTTTTTTAAGCAAATGGCTAAGTCAGGAAGCTCTAGGAAAATTTGATTATTGCTGGTATGCTGGACGGAAACTTGATTCTTACATCCTCTACATTTAATGTCCTTTAACAAAGCGTTTAAAATAGAATCCTGAAGTGAATCTATTGATTCCGATATCACATCAATATTTACCGGTAAAAAAATTGAGTATGTTTTTGTTCTTTTTGGCAATTTGAACACAAGGTGACTTCAGACGCGCTTGCTAATATTTCACATTTTCCTATAATTTTCTCTAGTAGAAGGCATGCATTTGTAGCACAATTAATCTGTAAAGTTCCGTCTACCAATTCCGTAACTTCAAAAAGTTTCCTTAAAAATTCAAACCTTTTATAGTATATTTTATTTCTTGTTGTGCCTATTTGTACTAAATCTTTTATAAATGATATCAACTCATGATTCACAAATTCAACAGTTTGCTGAAATTGTTTACTGTCGCAATATGCAGCAGAGATTATCTGGGACAAGGCATCAAATGGACACGTGTTTTTGATTATGTATTTCCTTTTGTCGAAATTGTAGGTTCTTGTTAACCGATTTCCATTATGAAGTAAAGCAATTTTAACTTTTTGATTTTCTGTTGCATACATAATCTCAGGACACAACTGTCCATAGTAGGAAACCTTTTTTCTTCTTTTCACAGCAAGGCCCTTCCAATTCTCCAATGGTTCATCACTGTCTCTTTCTTTGTCATGGTCAATATCATTTGGGATGTTATTCTTAGCTAAAATCATCATCCCTTGTATAGCATCGATATGTTTGACAACAAATTTGTCAATAGTTATTGGCAGTGTTTCTCCAGTAAACGACCTATTTTTCAAATCATTAAAATAACTTTCTACATTGGCGGACGTAGCAGTTAACTGTTCACATTCCATAAACGGCCTTAAGACACCACTCCAAATTACAAAGGTTTTTAAAAATTTCTTTAGCGACCTACTAAAATCTGGCAAATAAAAAAAGTTTTCATTGTTGCTAAAACCTTCTAATTCAATCCCTGAAGATCTGCGTAGCAACTCTTCATAAAATTCATTTATCCAATCTGTCACAATGTTAGGATTCAATGAGTTAAATTCATCGCTGATTGTAAATGATTGTAAATGATTATATTCTTCACCCCTGCTTGAGCACCGTCTACTTCAAATTCTTCAAAACCAGCTATAATACACTTCAAATATTTCTTGGACCGTCCACATTCGTTCTCTATGTTATTTGTTGTCTCATATAGGCTATTAGAAACAATGATGAGGCAACCTAAAATTTTTTTGAAATCTTCAAACTCACTTGCTTTAATTAAATTGGCCATGGAACGCATATAAAATTCCTTCATTACCTTACTTTGTTTTCTAAAACAGTCCCAACTCCGAATTAGTTTTATAATATGAGCATAGTCGGCTCGTATGTAAATCAAAGGATTTACATTGGATTGTTTTGTCAGTAACAGAAAACATTCAGTTATGTATTGACTCAAATTAGAACATTCTGCCAGTGATTTTGCAATTCCCCCAATAATGCAAGAGAATGATCTACAACCACAATTTTCAATTTTGGTTTATATGCTTTTTTCCATGTCCCAAGCCAAAATGATATGGTCTCAATATTATGACTTTCAGATAGCATTTGAAAAATGGGTAACTGTGATGCACTTGTACTCTTTTTGTTAGTGAATGATATTATTCCTTGATATAAAAATATATTAGATGACTGGTTATTATTTGGTCTTGAAATTTTCTTTACCACGGATCCAGTTGCATCCAATTGCAGTGTAGGCCAAACTTCATATTTGCAGAATGTATCAAATATTTGCTTTTGCTCAGGTGTCCAGTAAAAAATAAAAAATGGGTCCAATCCTATATTATGCAAATATGTGTTGTATGGCATACAATATTTCAGTTTCAGCAAAGTGGCCAATGAATCAACTTCAAAATCCACTTTTGATTTTTTTCTTTGTAGTTTTGTTTTGCTTTTCTTAGCACTTCTAATGTTGGAATATATTTGGATTCTGTGTCCCCAAATTGCATTTGCTCTAGAGCCATATTTCTCCGAATATTTATTCCTAACTGCCCTGTTGCCAGCGTTGATCCTATATTATCTCTTTTGTCTCCTCGTAGATGGCATTTTTTCGTGTGAATATAGTTTTTGTCATAATCACTTCTTATAAAGTAAAATGTTAAGTCAAAGTCTTTTACCATCTGATTATAACACATAACAGTTAATAAACATTCACAATCACTACAGTAAAATTCACCGGAAAAAGTATATTTACCATTAAGGGTCGTTTTTGCCCTTTTGGTACACCAAATACAATCTCTTGAAACATGTATGTCAAGAAATTCGACGAAATTTATTGTCCAATTCTCCATTAGTTGTAAATTATCAGTATTTATAAAAGATGACCATTCACTATATTTTAAAATGAACGAACCATCATATTGAAAAAAGTTCTGTTCATTCTCGGATTCTAATTGAATGGGAACGCTGGAGGTACTAACTTCTAAGTTCAGCACCAACTGGCATTCGGTGCATTTCCGGCAATGTGTATACACAGCTTTACCGGAGATTCTATTTTGCATAGCACTGCTGACATTCTCCCAAACTCGTGCACTGGTGTTATTAAAACCCTTTAACACTTCATGTTTAAACTCCAATAATTTCGAAGTAAGTACTTCATGGTGATAGTTGGCTTTACGTGGCATCTACAAAAAAATAATAATATTTCACATGGTGGTACATGGCGTACACCCAGTATAATTTCTTTTAAAAGGATAATGTGCCAAATATATGGGACTCTGTCCCACCACCAATAACGATGAACCATACGTCATTTGAAAGCTCTTTTAATGTACTACAATATGTAGTTGTAATGGCGACTTGTCTCAAATCGTTATGGGAAAAAACTTGTGTTTAAAGGAAGTAACTTTTACTGTAATAAGCAAAATTAATAAGTGCAATAATTATGTTTCTTTGTAATAAACAACATGTTTAGTAGATGATTACTCTAATATTGTAATAAAACGTATAATAACGTTTCTTGGTAATATACTTACAACTTTTAGTTACAATTATCTCAGTTTTTAGTCATAACTCTTTTTCCACAACGATTGGCGAAGAAAAGCAAAGAAAATTATAGTTATAATATAAACAAAAAAAGCTTTCCAGTGACATGTCTTATCGTTATTGGTGGTAGGGCCGTTTTGTCGCATTCTCCTTTTTATGTAATAAATAAAATAAAACACGTGTTTAAGCGTGTTTTCGGAAGAACTAATCGTTTTTTTAAATAAAAAATATTGTAATACTATATAAATTTAAAAAAATTAGGATAAAATACCTTTTATTTAGCTAATAGAAAAATGGACTAAAAACTTAAAAACAAGTAAATTCAGATAGAAATTAAGCCATTTTCTTCATTCTGTGTATGATAGTGTTAAATTTTCAAATAAAAGCATGTTGCGCCAATGTCCTATTTATTAAGTATGTACCTACCTCTTTATTTATTTAAGTGTACCTAAATGATCGTAATATGTATGTCAAACGGTTTTTTTTTTAGACCGACAAAGCTATCAACTATTTTTTGTTCAAAAGGAGTACAATTAGAAATATTTTAGTTCTTATATTTTTAGGAGTACAAAAAATGTGGAGGAGTAGGATTTAAAAGGAGTACGTTTCACGAAAAAGGAGTACAAAACTCCCTAAAAGAGTACAGTTGGTCACCTTAAATTGTCAATATACATATGCGGAACTTATCTTAGCAAAGCACTACACTTTAAAATAATTACTATGTACAGATTGTACAGTTACAATTGAAACCCTTGGTGTAACAAGGTGTTAACTCACTTTTTCTGAATTGGCAATTATTGCATGCAAGAAGGTATTAACTCCTACTCTGTCTGGTAGTAAAACTTCCAGCCACCAGATGGCACCAAATACTGTACTATTATAATACTGGAAACTTCTTTGCTTGAGCGGCGACATGTCATCAGCGCCATCTATTGGTTGGAGGTGATGAGCATTTTTCCATACCATTCAATTCAAACGAAATAACTTATAACCTAATTTACTATTCCCGAGTTGCCGCTATATTTTAGCTAAATGTGATGATCATAAGAATTTTGATCCTATTTCAATGTAAAATTACCTAAAAAATTTGGTAAAATAGGTACAAGGTGTTTAGACAAAAAGTGACACTTGATAAACTTTAAAGTTATAAAAATTGAGTTAACACCTTGTTTCACCAAGGGCTTCAATTGTAAGATGTCCCTTTTAAGTTAAATAAAACTCAACACTTTTCGACTGATTTACTTGAATAATCTATATATAATGATTACATCTTTTTTTATCTACATACATGTCTTTTCGTCAATTTCAACGACGTCCTTTCTGAAAATAAAACAACTTAAAAAGTCAGGATGCACATACTTTCCGATAAAAATCGGGTTAGCAACATTAGTAAAATTAAAGCATATTCCAATAGGATATTTTGTAGTCACTTTCCTTTTAGTCTTACACAATGCTAACACTAAAAATTCACGACTATTATATTTATATATTGTATTATATAAATCGAGTATAATCCCCAAACATTGTGTTTCTGCTTCTCTCAGAGAATCCCAAATATCTGTATTTATTTTCTAAGTACTATGGCGCCACCTGCCGTTGAACCAATGTTTGCTTCTTTGGCGTCCCTATGTTTTTTTTTACATTTCGAAAGAATTTGGGTGCAAATTTGGAAATAAAAAATACTGAATAATCAGGAAATGGCGAAACCATTAACAAAACTATCTAAAGCACTAGAAAGCACCAATGATGCGCTAGGAAACGACCCTAGATTTAAGTCAATCCCATATGATTCGAGGATAGACCTTAAAAATGAATAGTTAAATATCTCGAAAAGGAAAGAATCGTGAATGTAACTTTTTAAAGCACTCAGAAGCACTAACGAAACACTAAAAGCTGACACCAAATTTGAGTCAATAGGAAAATGTTTAGGGGCTGACCTTGAAGTTAAAATCTAAAATATCTGGAAAACTAGGCAAGCACTATCGAAACTATTTGAAGCACTAAGAAGCACTAACGAAGCACTAAAAACTGACACCAAATTTGAGTCAATAGGAAAATGTTTAGGGGCTGACCTTGAAGTTAAAATCTAAAATATCTAAAAAACTAGACAAGCACTATCGAAACTATTTGAAGCACTAAGAAGCACTAACGAAGCACTAAACCATAGTATCAAATTTCGTCCATTTTGATAGATTGTCGGGGCTGACCTTGAAATTACAAAACCCTTAATATGCAGAGAACGGAAAAAGCACTAACGAAAATAGTTGAAGCACTAAGAAGCACTAACGAAGCACTAACGAACAAGACATTTTCGAAACAAAAAATTGACACTTTAGGGGCTAACTTCACGGACCTCCAGACGTTGCAATAAATTTCTATTTTATTTCGAAATCTCTTCTCGCTGCATTATAAATTTCACATTAATAGTCGCTAAATCGCAAATAGTTTTCCTGCGTTACTTAATATATTGACGGATAAGTATAAATCAATTTTATGCCGTATCTAAACGCCTGAGTTTAATTTTGGTCTTTGCTTCTAATAAGTAGTGGTCACTATTTATTTCCGGTCCTCTTCTAACTCGTACATCATCAATATAAAGGCAGCTAAGAAAGAAGCGTGGGAAGAGTTTAGTAAAAAGGTAGAAGAAGATTATCACAGTAACCAAAAATTATTTTATAAAGTGTTGAAGGACGATCGGAAGCAGGAAACTGTTACGCAGATAAACGACCGACAAGGGATGGTATTAACAGAAAAGAGCCAAGTAATGGAGAGATGGAGAGAATACTTCGAAGACCGATTGAATGTAGAGAACAAGCGGGAGGTTACATATTGGTTTGAGGAAGAAGAAGAGAGTACTGAAAACCAAGCAATAGGGATATAAGAAGTAAAGGAGGCAATAAAGAAATTAAAACGGTGAAAATCAGCAGGTATTGATCAAATATCGACAGAAATGTTAAAATATATGGGAACAACTGGTATCGAATTTTGTAACAAGGCTGTATAATCGTTGTTTAAATGAAGGTAGGATACCACAGGAATGGAAAATAGATATTATTCTCCCAATTTTCCAGAAGGAAGACAAGAGCCAATGTACAAAATTATTGATGAGCATACCCTCGAAATTGTATGAACGACTATTGGAACAAAGATTAACAGACGAAATAGGACAAGACATGAAGGCATCACAAAGCGGATTCATAAAAGAAGGCAGTGTTCAAGACCACATTTTTATTATTAAGCAGTTGCAAGAAATAATAAGAGATACGTGAAAGGATTATGGCCTTTGTAGACCTGGAAAAAGCCTTTGACACAATATCAAGAAAAGCAATAATGGAAAGTTTGAGACAAAGAAAAATAAATTGAAACAGAAAACTTCAGAAACGTCAGAAACATTCATTGTGAATGAAGGATTACGGCAGGAGAGTGTCCAACCTTGTTTAATATGGTAATGGATGACATTATCAAAGAAACAAGCACAAAGTCTAATCCCGTATACATAGGGAACTGGAATTTGGAGCCAGCATACTTAATGTGCGTTTGCCGACGACCTAATGGTGTTTGCGAAAAACGAAAAGGAGTTAGAGGCAAAACTGAAGATATGCGATGAAGCGTTAGCAGCCAGAAACTTAAAAATAAACATCAATAAAACTAAGGTCATGGTCCTAGGCAAAAAAGATAAGATTATAAACATAACACTAGGTAATAGGCAAAATGAGCAAGTGAACGTTTTTAAATATTTGGGCGAATATTTGGATTCCGAAGGTTGCTAAGAAACGGAATTGGATAATAGATTGGGAAATGCAACCAAATTATATCACGCGATCAGGTGCCCCTTCCTATGGAAAAAAGAAATATCTAGACTAACAAAGATGAATATATACAAGGCAGTGTTTCTTCCGGTCTTAACGTAACGTTCTGAAAGTTGGGTACTCACGAAACGAATGTAGAATAGAATTCAAAGCATGGAGATGAAGTATCTGAGAGGTGTACTAGGAGTGACGAGGAAAGAGAGAATTCGAAATACAACAGTAAGGGAAGAGTTGAAAACGGAGGCAATTATTAAAACGATAGAAAGAGGTCAGTTGAGATGGTTCGGACACTTAGTGCGTATGAGTAGTAATAAACCAGTGAAGAGGATATGGGAATTAAAAATGAAAATAAGACGAGTTAGGGGAAGACCAGTAAGAACATGGAACAAAAGTGTGGAAAAAATTTTGGAAGCGCGGGGAGAGTCGCTATATAGAGCAAATGACGAGGAACGAGAAAGAGTGGGCAAATTGAATGTATAAGTGCGAGGAGCAGTGAAACAGGACCGAACCTTACACCTAACGCTACTATAAGTTTTTTTTCTTGGTTGATAAGGGAGATAATTTAAACTTTTTTTATTCCACGCGTCTAGTTTTCTCAAGATCTTTTTTATAATTTATTTTAAATCTACATGAAAAATAAAAGAGACTTTATGCATGGCACTTATATGAAAAGACTGACGGGCTTTGAGATATTTGGCTTACTATGATTTTCTAGTAAATTTTTGTCAATTACAGTATCGCAGATTTTGCGGTTAAGCTAATTTACAGAAAAGCTATTTTTAGACCAAATGTTAGGCAATATTGGTTCTTCAAAACACCATGTTATAAACTGCAGTATAAGGAGCGCCCAGAAAATGTCAAATTTGACGAAGCAAAATATCATCAAAATCTTCGTTAATTCAAGCTATAGGGAATGTTTAATAAATAATAAAGTTCGTGAAGAGAGGAGTTTACTCCAATAATAAAATACAAGGTGTTTCATTTGAAATAGGTAAGAAAATAAACATTTCGAGTTATGACTCGCCCTGTATATAAATATTGGATACGCCGATAAATAAATAATTTCTGATGAAAGGAGATCACATTAGAAATGTTTCTAGCGCAAATGAATTATTTTATGTGGAAGCCGTAGTACGGTAGGAGGCACCAACTTTGTTACTAAATTCATGCAAAAGTAGAGTAAGTCACCACTACTTCCTCGGTCTCTTGTGCCTAAACGCTAAAAGATATGAGTTTAAAATTTTAGTAAAACATAAGGAGGACAATAAGGAGCACATTTTAAAATTATTTGCAAGTATACAGGGTGACTAAAAAAAGTACAGCATATCAAAATTAGGTTCTTTTTAATGGAACACCCTATACTATATACCACTTTCGGATTCTATGTCGTTAAATAGGATAACTTTGTTGATAGTTCTCTATAACCATCTGCTGCCAATTTCGAGACAATTTAATTTTTATGAAAATGTCGGCTTTTGCGGAAAAATTAAAAACAGGAAAACTGTATGACTTGGGCGATTTACATTTGTAAGAAGTTATTTTGACAAAGCGTGCTTTCAGTAAACCGGTAAAGTATCTTGATGTTGGCTACATGGCGTTCAGCAAAACAATTTATACTTTATATTTTTTCAACTACATAGCAGAAAATATACTTCTCTTCAATAGCACCTGTAAGCAAGACACATATTAAATGTAGTCTTCAGGCTTTCACGGCCGCTGTTGATGGCTGCTCTTCGGTTCTCGGGTTCTCTGCCGTGTAGAAAGGTTGTGGTACTTGACGTTTCGATCGTCTTGTCGTGATCTTCTTCAGAAGTGAAGTGACTGGTTGGTCGAGGATCGGGTTTATATATGGCCGTCCGTTGCTTGAGGCGTGACCGTTCCGGTCTGTTGAAGCGTGTCGGTAGTTCCTCGTTGCGGTTGGAAGAATCGTTTCCAAATACTGGGTAGCTGTAGTCCGTCTTCTCTGTTGATGTTGTTCGGATTCGATGGCTTCTCTGTAGACTCTTCTCCAGTAATGTGGTTCTGTTGCTAGTTTCCTGCATTTGTCGAAATTGATTCCGTGTTTGGTGTTTGTAGAGTGTTCTGCTATTGCTGATTTGAGTGTATATTCGTACTTAGTATCTCGTATATGTTCTTTTAATCTGGTGCTGATGGTTCTGCCTGTTTGTCCGATGTACACTTTTCCACAAGTGCAGGAAATCTCGTATACTCCTGGATTTTGGAGTGGAGGTGTAGGATCTTTAGGCGAAGGTAGTTTGGTGGATAGTTTCTCAGGAGCGTTGAAAATTACTTTGATCTTGTGTTTGCGTAGTTGTGGTGTTCGTTGGTTCCTCTTTATGTTTGGGTTGCTTGTTGATGGTTGCCGTGATGTCCTTGAGTCTGTAGTTGTTTTGTTGTAGTGTGTTCTTTAGGTTTTGGAGTTCAGCTTCAAGATGTCCTTTATCTGATATCGTCTTGGCCCTGTGTACCAGTGTGTTCAGGATACCGCGTTTCTGTGCTGGGTGATAGTGAGAGTTTGCGTTGAGGTAGGGGTTTGTGTTGGTCGGTTTACGGTACACCTGGTGTCCCAAAGTTTGATCTTCCTTCCTCTTTAAAAGCACGTCTAGGAAAGGTAGGGTGCCATACTTCTCCAGTTCCATAGTAAATTGTATTTTCTTGTGCTGTGTGTTGAGGTGTTCCAGAAACTTCGGTAACGTGTTCGTCCCATGTGGCCATACAACAAAGGTGTCGTTGACGTATGTATCGGTACCAGCACTTCGGTTTAAGTTCACAGGATGCGATGGCGGTATCTTCAGAAATTAACATGGAAGATGACATCGTGGATTTAATAGAACTTTGTGCTTCATCAACTTATTTCACCTTCGATAGGAAATTATATGAACAAGTAGAGGGAACCGCCATGGGTTCACCATTGTCACCAGTACTAGCACACATCTTTATGGAAGCATTTGAAGATACCGCCATCGCATCCTGTGTGTACATCGGACAAACAGGCAGAAACATCAGCACCAGATTAAAAGAACATATACGAGATACTAAGTACGAATATACACTCAAATCAGCAATAGCAGAACACTCTACAAACACCACCAAACACGGAATCAATTTCGACAAATGCAGGAAAGTAGTAACGGAACCACATTACTGGAGAAGAGTCTACAGAGAAGCCATCGAAATACAGAAGAATCCGAACAACATCAACAGAGAAGACGGACTACAGCTACCCAGTATTTGGAAAGGATTCTTCCAACCGCAACGGGGAACTACCGACACGCTTCAACAGACCGGAACGGTCACGCCTCAAGCAACGGACGGCTATATATAAACCCGATCCTCGACCAACCAGTCACTTCACTTCTGAAGAAGATCACGACAAGATGATCGAAACATCAAGTACCACAACCTTTCTACACGGCAGAGAACCCGAGAACCGAAGAGCAGCCACATATTAAATTTTATAATTATATTTTCGATATACGGGTCGATATACGGGTCGATGGCCGCAGTGGTTAGGTGGCTGACTATTGTTGTGAGAGGACGATAGGCGCCGGGGTTCAATTCTCTGGAGGGACGGTGACATTTTTTCAGAGAGTTTAATCCCGGATCGACTTGCCATTCGCTGTTGGGAGCAAAGTGATTAACAGCGCGGCATCATAAAAGGCGATATGATGCTGTCACAAAGCCAATTGAACACAACATACACACACAAAAACTACACCGCGAGAGTTGCAGTGATAGCCAGACAAGCGATACAGTTTACGGAGTCACTGCAACTAAGCACCCACCACATTAAAAAAAAAAAAAAATACTACATCATTTACAATTGCATAATAAAATTTTAGATTATTGCTCCAGTTTCAAAAAACTACCTACATTACATTTATTATAAAATATTCACTGAGTCTTACATTTAATTAACAAACCAAACAGCTACCTCTCATAAACTAGACACGGTCAAAATATATTTACCACATCCACTACGCCACTGAGCTTCCTTCGTATTTTAATTAAATAGAATTAGTAACGTCGTGGTCAGCAGGTTCGCGCATTTACAGCCGCGCGTTACTAACCAAAATAAAAGACTCTCTGATGGGCCACCGCAAAATGCAGTTTCATGTAAAAGCGGCCCGATGCCATTCCCTCTATCCCAGTACCCACCCGTCATTCCTTTCGCCTCCGTACAACCGATAAGTCGCAGCAGCAGCATCCGCCCTCCTCCTGGGACCACCGTCTCTCTAGGGAGAATTTATGTCCTCGTTACTGTCAGGCACTGTTTGGGTATTCCGCTGGTCGGCCGACGGTGAGTTTCTGATCCACCGGAGTCTGTCCCCTAGGTGTTGTGATCCTCAAATTACAATCTAGCTTTGGTGCGCCATTCGCTCTGACGTTTCACAGCTGACCGGAATAATAGTGTTCCTGTCGACGGAACGGAATACGGAATATGAGGCGTGGAATCAATTCGGTCTTCGCAATGCGGAGAATATTAAAATACTACGACTGAAATGGTGAATTTTTCCTACTGGCTTGTATTTCATCTTTTTAAAGTTATCCGCATTAAACTGGAAACGTTTTTACTACAAGTGAATTGCTTTATAGGTTGGAATAGACATTTTATTATCATCTTATTCTTATACGAAATCAGAGTTTTTATTATATTGAAAATACCATTAACTTACTTGAGTGTACAGTTTAATTATTTATTACATAGAAAAAATCACCAATGGTTATTACGTTAAATTAACTCTGTGTTAGGGCTGATGCTAGTTCAAGAAGAAGTAGAAGTCAGAAAATATGTTATCTATCTGATTTCATAAAAGCAGGTAGAAATAAGTTTCTAAAGCATTTTTTAAGTAGGTATACTAATGAGAATGCAGAGATGTCAACATATGTAAGTACATGTTTATTAAAATAATGAATACACTATTTGATTTATTAAATTCCTCAAGTAGAGCAAGCGATAAAGTATTTCTGGGTGAAATAGATCAAGTAAACAGCGTTAATGTGATGGTAGTTTTTACAAGTATAAAGGTAAAGTATAAAGTAGGAAAAGATATAACGCACACCATTTTAAATGTTGGCAAGTCGCACTTAATGGATTGCTGTTAATGTGGAACCAGGGAAACTAATAGGAATTCTATCCTTATTCAGTTTGAAAATGCAGTCAAGAAATTAGTAAGAGAAACACGAGACTATAAATTGCTAGACTCACCACAACAGAATGCATTTGTGAAGATATTGAATTAAAATGTGTCTGAATAAGTATACAAACAAAGTCTTAAAAATCTGGGGAATTACGTGAGTTTATTATCCGAAAACAGTAGCCATGCATATCGCCAGTCAATAAAACAACCAAACGTGCAAGTAGAAAAAATCGTTATATACTATTCCAAATTATATATTAGGTTTCTTCGATTTGGACATTTGCATCTTACAGCAAGCAACAAATATTTTGAAGCTGCGTTTAGTTTTTAAACACTAGTTGCAGAGTAAACTCGACGTTTTAACGCTGCTGCAATGAACTCCAACATGTTTTAGAGACCGTTTGATTTGCGTTAATAATAATAATAATAATAATAAGCTTTATTGCCCAACAGTTTTACAAAACCATTTACAGAACACATTCATAACTTAAAAAGCGAGTGTCTTTCTTTATTAATAATACAAAGTAAGTACCTACATTTTATTATGTGGTGATGAATTGTATGAGACCTACAAATATTATATATTCATATATAATACAAATAAAATTTAATTTAATTATTAAATTTAATTAATAATTCGTAAATAAATAATCATAATCGGAAATCGATCTGAAGCATTAATATAATTGAAAAAATTACACATATGTCTAAAGTGTACTTCAAGCAAAGATTTTATAACATTAGGGTTGGTGTAATGAATATCACAAGTAGAGCATATTTTATTAAAGTTATTACATATTGCGTAAATAGAGGACCGAACTGCTACATTAGTCTTTGGACAAGGTAACTTAAATGTAAGAACTTTACGCACAGCAAAACGAGGTACAGAAAATGTTATCTGGTGTAAGAGTTCAGAAGAATCAATAGTGTGGTGTAGAAGCTTATATAGGAATATAACACCAGAGCAGATGTTACTAAACAGTAACCATCTAGTTTATTTTTGAATACAATATTGGAGGAGAGTGACTTATACAAAAAAATTAATACATATCCAGGTAGATAAATATACAGTAAAGAATTTTTTATCTAGATTATTTGTATCATATTTATTATAATTATTATTATTATACTATTTATATTATATTTTTATATTATTATTATTATATTTGTATAATTACCATTTCCATTTTGTTCTTCATTCGCGTCATTCATGCAACTCATAACAGTCGTCAGACTCATCATATACACACATAAAATTTTCTGGGATAAATTCTTATCCTTTCAGTTGATGTTAAAATATAGATAAGTAATTATCCGAAAAAGTAATAGTTCTAATCAAATTGAATGTTTGTTTTCTTTTTCCGATTAAATTACATCTAAAACTCGAAGTTTAAAAAAAAAGTCATTACTGCATAATTCATACATCAGGAGATGGAATACATGCAAATGTAAAACATATTATCTGCTTTGGAGAAACTCAACACCGAAGTTAATCCGAAATGATGAAAATGTTATCCTAAAGGAGTTAGATTTGGTTAGATTGCACTTGCTTAATTCCCGCATAAGCATTTTGTTAGAGAAAGGGTAGCGTTCCTGTTCTAACACGAATAACGACCATTCTGTATACTTTGGTTAACGAAAATGGATGCTGCATTCTATTAACGCATCAAATATAGGAATCATAAGAAGTGGGTGAAAATAAATAGTGACTTACTGACAAAAGTGGTCGTAGATGATAAAAGTAAGTACCTAGTATAACTATTATAGGTAAACCAGATACATTCATATCACAGGCTGTAGCTGGATAACATCTATAATAAATACAGATCAATATTTTTTATATTCCTCTCTTTTCAGGATATTCTGCATTTGTGACGGTTTTTATAGATAGCGGTATAGTACCTGGGAGCAGGGTGTCGGAGGCCTCGGTGCAAAAGTCCAACTGCATTCCTGAACTGCGATTTCCAAAGGCTAATTTGGGGGCGTCTGATTTCTGATATCACGGTGCGGTTGCACCGACCTAGTCTCTGGTGACTGGTACTGACGTCAGTAGGACGGTGAGAAGAACGAACTCTAACTCTCCTCGGGGTAACAATTACCTCCTCAGAAGTAAAGAATTTATTCTTTAAGTAACACTTCTAAGAATAACTGTAACTCTTTTCGGGATAAGAGTTACTATATCGAAGTTAAGTATTTTTCCTTTTCGAGATGAGACTTACATTTTAAAAGATAAAAGCAACTACCGCGGGAACAATGTTGTTATCACTTCTGAATATAACACTAGCAATTTTTGTTCTAACTCCATTAATTTTAACACCAGAATCGGATGGACGCGAGGGAACACCGAAAAAGTGTTGAAAAGTGTTAGAAGTAACTCCAGATAAATTGTCCTAACCAGCCTAACTGAATAGAAACGGTGTTAATTAACTTGGTACGGTATACGGTATACAACAAAGGACCATATATTTGAAAATGTAAGTTTAGTGAAAGGATTATTTATCCTACTCTTTTTTCCGAGCTACCTATCTCTTTTCTTACAGCGAAAATCTGCTCATGGAGTGGATTAAAAATTCTTGACGCTAGAGTGTATTAGTGTCAAACTGCAAAACTTGACATTTCTATTCGAACAGCTTCCTTGCCGCATAAAATTAACGCGAATCAATCCGAACAGCAACGTTGCAAGTGCGCATGAGCGTGCGTTAAATTGTTTACTGCCGAAGCCAAATCAAACAAACCTATTACCTATATTAAATTTTGTGGCACATTTTGAGCTCTTAGTCTGCAATTAAAGAACATATTGGAATTTTAAATTAATTGCTTAAATATAGGTAGGTATATCAGTGGTAAGTCGTGAAGAAATTAAAAGTCACATTTATTAACATAGTGTATATTTAAGTAAATTACCTCTAACATATACATACATATATGCATGGAATATACAAAATTAGTTATATTTCCTAGAAACAACTGCATACGCTTATTACAATTAATGAAATGCTCTGTCAACATTTATCAATTATAAGAGTAATATTTGCTTGAATCAAAATCGTAAAACGGAACCGCATTGAATTTCCATTCCAACAACTAGCCATACACAATAATTTCCAATTTACCTTGCGTAATTGCTTGTAAGAGTCCCGTTGATTGAGAAGCGAAATGGCCTCGTTGGGCAGCAATAATGCGCCTAATTTCTAATAATACTAATGTTAATTGGCAAGCTAACTGGACCGGTTAAAAGACCGACATCGACGACGACATCAAATTCGAACATTTTGCCGCAAATAACAAAAATGTATATTTATAAACTTTAATTCATCATAACAGAATAATAATTAAAATCCGTAACTCTTCTCTTCTGCAATCTATTTTGTAGTAATTAAGCGAAATACAAAGGCGGATGTTTTGTTTTAATAATTAAGAATTTAATCTAAATATTTGAATAATTCTTAGGGAAATTTTAATCCAATTAACTGAGCGAAGAGGTACGGACGATTTTAATTTATAAACTTTACCGTTTGCGCTTATATTTTATATATAGCATACAAACGAATATTATTCGTAGTTTAATGACGTCCTTGTCTTTCGATACAGTTTTCATAATTGAAGGGCTTTCGTTATCCTCGTTTATACCGTTTTCGAGAATGTTCTCTCTATTCGAGTCGATATATGCTGTCATATTTATAATTGCAAATAAAAACGTTTTAATATTTATGCGTCTCCTACTCTCGAAAGGCCCGACTCTTCGATGGATAAGTATCTTTTGTATATCCACTTGTGTTTTGCTATAAATTTAAATAACGTTACGCTGGGAGCAGAGCAGCTAGACGGATTAGGGGTGGTGCGAATTTATCGTTCAAACAAAATGTCGGATTACAGCCGGTGTGTTTACGTAACGGATTGCTACGGCTCAAAATCAAAAGTCTTCCCACTTTAAGGTAGTTATGCCTACTTTTTGTCGGATGAGAAAATAATGGCTAACTACGATAAGAACAGTATAAAACACGAACGGTTATCCCGGAGTTTTTGTTTTCTTTTACTTGGTATATTATAATTTTAGTTTACATAAAATTATTTACTGTAAATTGGAAATAATACTAACAACAACGCATATATAACTCCTGTAAAAGCTATTAAAATACGTAGAATATATTTGAAGAACATTTTAAAGAAATAACTAAAATAAAATCAAAGCAAATCAATGTAAGGTAGTTTCAAAAAATTAACTCAAAATGCGTCTAACACACTCTTTGAGACATTAAATAAGATTGAATAGACAGGTTTTTCAAGAGCTACTAACAAACTAAATTCAAAAACCGAATCTAGAAAACAACCGGACTAGAGAAATCTGAATTACGAGAGAGTTAATAGTGCTCAGAACTATTAATATCATATATAGAAAAGCTGACATAACCTAAAATAATACAAGAAGAAAAACAAAAGTGTTAAATAAAACTTCAAATACCGATACAAAAGATGAAAAAAATCACAAGATAGATACAAAATAAAGGAAAGAAATTCGATGTTCCAAGACACATGACTTTTCAGAAAATGAACTGAATATAAAGTGAAGAAGAACGAAAATACAAGAAAGTAATCATGAAAGCGTGGATAATTCATGCCCACACAGTTAGTAAAAACTGCTTTTGAGATTTGGACTAAATAATGGCATGAAGATTTTAACAAAGACAGATGCTACGACGCCCCAAAAACGAAAAATAAATAAAGTTGTAACTGTGTATAAAAAGAGAGATCTGGATGACAAATCTGGACGACTATCCACTATATCTAACACATTTGAAGTTATTACTAAAAACAGGTTAGTAAGCTATTTTGAATCATTCTAACACTCTAATGGTGCTCAACATGAATTTCAAGCAATGAATTTTACTGTACCTCTCGGCTGTCAGAACTGTTTGATAGGATTTAACCCAAGCCTTCGATGAGAAACGAGACTTTCAATTGTTACGAGAGATGCTTTTTCTTAGTGTTTCATATAGCCTCCTAGAGGACGCCACTAATAAAATGTCAAATAATAAAATATTAAAATTAATTTCAATCTTTCCTTAATCGAAATCTAAAATTCCACGAAGATACAGCAAGTACGTTAGAACTTGCTACTAAGTGAAATTGACTGGAGAATATTTTCGCATAATAGGTAATTGTTTACAACTTCTTAGAGGACCAAGTCAACAATAATGTCTTGCTGAGTTGGTTTCTGTTTTTCACGTTGGCACTGTGAATTCCAACATAAACGCCAAGAGCAGCAGTCACTCAAATAAACCTTGATGTTATACATCTGTAGGTTTTTAGAGGGTCCCCTTAACTAGGGAAAGTGTAACATAGTAGTAAAGGTTAAGTAGCAATAGGAGAGAGTGTGTAGCAGTAGAGAGATACCACCTTGGCAACAGACAAGTATGTACATATGTACATGCTTGCTTATTTACTTCTAACTAGAGAAGAATGCCAGATTAAGTAGAAAGGTCCTTCAATTAAAATATATGTATTTGGTCAATGACTGGCATTTCGAAAATTCTCTATTTTCTTTCTCAAGGCTTTTAACATTAGATGTTCAGAACTTATATGGTTCAAAATTTTGAGAAACGACATTTTCTTCATATATGTATATGATTGCTTAAGAAACTTCTTTTTAATGGAGGAATTTTTCTAACACAATTAATTAAAAAATTATTTTCATAAAAACCGCCGATATATAATCAATCCACAAAATTTGTTATACCCTATATATGGAAATCAAAACGTTTTACTCTTAAACAGATAAATGACGGAGTTAACTTTACTTTCTATTAACAACATAATACCTGTTAGGAATGATATTCTGATAGATGGTGATACCATATAAATAGCTTATTATTTGTTTTAGCCTTATGGCTAACACAACAATGGGCACGTGATCATGAGAGCAAGACATACTTTATTACACATTTAACCCATGTTTTTTAAAATATCAAATTGGACATTAAATCCGTTAGAATTTCATATGAACATCATAGCGTCGCTTTTCTTCTGGAAAACGAAAAATGAAAATATAAACGTCAAATTATTCATTTTATCTTACGAAATCCGTCCAGATGTTCGCTATTTTAAAACAAAATATATCCCATTCGAAAACATTGAAACATATGGCCGCATTTTCGGCAATCAATACGAACCGTACGCCACGTCGAAATACGGTTTCGGTTTCCATAAATAAATAACATTTTAATCAGTTTTTCCGCTGTCTAATGCAGCTGACGTTTTTGATAATTGCATGCGACTTTTTCGTTTGCGAAAAGGTCTAAACAAAAAATCGTTAAATTTGTCAAGTACTCGCTGCCTGAGTAAAAACTATTGCGCCACTGTTTCAGACGGGGTAGCTTATTCAAATTGACGCTATTTAATATAAACAGAACCGGCGTTGGGCAAATATTATTCATATGCAAATTTAATCGTATTGCGAATACTCACGATGGGTATAGAAAATGCATATTAGATTATTAAATCGTGTATTCGAAGCAGAATTTGTAAATAAAACAGTAGTAAATGAAAAAGAAATTTAAATTTTTTGTAGAGAAAATACTCTTTTGTTTTCATTGCAATCTTGGTGCAGCTATCTGGAAAATATCATAAACTTATCTGCTTTTAAGTTTGTTATAATTTTGTCATATGCTGTCGTAGCAGCAATAGTCTATTTGATGAGGACGTTTGCGGGATGTGGTGGGGCATGTTTTTTATAGGTTATTTACGTAATGTACTTTGTGTTCTAGTTAACCTAGAATTTTTTTTAGCTTTTTTTTTGGTTTTTATGAATGAAGAGGAAGCCACATCAACTATATCGGAGCAACAGCATCGCTACTATAGTATGACATACTTGTGTTGTTCACGTTTCCTCCTTAGTCCATTCTGATTAATAATATAGCTAGTGATATGCAAGTTGAGATTTAAATCTTATTGATTTATAGTTTACTCTATGCAAATTTTAGTATGCTACTTATTCTTCATTTCTCATATTGGCAGTAATGGTAAATATAAACAAATTACAAAAACAACTTTTTTCTTAATGATCCTACAATAATATTGAAATACAGAAGTTAACACTCGTTCCTTGCTTATTTATGTCTTAATCATATCGAGCCATCAACTTGAAATAACTTTATACGTTATTAACAAGCGTCTGAGATAATGATCGAATTTACATAAACCGCCACGTAGCATTTGGGGTTAACCCGGTCCTGCACAAATCCACTCGGGAACGTCAGAGAGGGTGAATCTGTTGCTCGGATCCGATGCTACGTCCTCTTTTTCCTACTCCTGCTCTTCTGCCAGCACCACCTCCTTCGGTCGTATATTTATTCAGCAAATACAAAGCTCGGCTCGAGATAATTGTATTTGTAACGATCGCGCAATTAGCGAATAAAATGATTCAGCAGAAAATCAGAGGAGAAGGATACTTGTCCGCCTTTAATATCTATATATACCACTCTGGCCTTAACGAATTGGTCTCGGTCGTGTACGCGGTAAAGATGTTGTTGCAGTTGTACACAGTTCTGATTGCTATTTCAGTGGTTAAATATTCAAAATAATCACGTGCGATGGTTAGAAATCAGGTTTTATAAAATCTATGAAGTTCATATTTTCATTTGAAACACATTTATATTTACCTCAAGCATTAATTTTTTCACCTTCTATAAACTTCGCTGTTAAAGCGGGAAGCACAATTAAATTATATACAAGAAATGAAATAACACATTCAAAACAATGTTGCCAACAATTAATCAAACCAATCTCATAAAAAAAATCCTCAAAGTTATAATTTAGTTAAACTTTCTGTATGCAATTGCAATATAATAGGTAAGCATTAAGTCTAACGTTACATCTGTATCAGTTATATCCACATCTTACTGTTTTATATCCCATGTTTCATAAATTTAGTTTTCTTGAGAATATACACATAAAAACAGGAATATGTGAAAAATTTTTTGCTGAAAACAAAAGTGTATTTTATTTGCTTTCCTCCCAGAGTCTTTTAAAAAATATGTCAAGAGGTATTATATGTCGGGGCTCATATATACACTTCGCGAGAGCCGCAAGCAAACACATAAGAAAAAGAAATACAAAACCGGGAAATCCTCTGTTATATATTTTCTTTTTCCTTTCTCTAGTTCAGCTTCGAAATACGTAACTCTATTAAATTTTAAATATGTATATGTATATATGTATATGTACATATACACTAGGCTGACAGAACTGAAATAGACGTTATACATTTTAAACAACTCTATTATTTTTTTGCATCTTGAACGTTAGATGTGTGTGCATGTAGAAAGGATTACATACGAAGTAAAGATTTTATCCCACTTACAAATACAACATCTAAAGTAAATAAATTATAAATACATCGGGTTTAGTTACAAAAACACCTGATTTGATTATTTATACAGGAGGTAGGCGAACGATTTGTACTCAAAAATTATCAATTATCAAACTAAAATGGAATCTATCTTATAGATGATATTGTTATGACCGCTTAATGTTGAAATAACGTTTTATTAGGTTATTTATTTACCAATCTATGTATCTACAAGGTACTTGCAGTAATGTATTACTTACTGGAAAGATACCAATTTCCATGTTTTTTTATTTGTGATATGTATAAGATTACAAAACAAAAATAACAGGACAATTAGGACTGTCATTTATTTCAGTTTCTTTCCATAAATTCATCTGACAATTTTCTCACTTGTACTGTATAATGATCTGATACAGTTTTTTATTGCAATATAAAATGACCTGATCACCTACAGGATGTTCAGTATAGACCTAATAACATGTCAGTACACATTCCTTCATCGTTTAATCTCGTACCAAATGCAGTATACTTTCTTACGGACTTGTAATGATATTAAAAGCTTGGGAATATTTTATTGAAGTTGTGAAGCTTGCCACAATAAGAAAAACAAGACCTCAACACGGAATGGAATAGTAAATGATTTTTTTGATCTTTTTTCAAAAATGTGTTTAATATGCCACTATTAAAATATACTCGCGGACACGAGGTCCGCTAAGGCTACCAGATGTAAAACGTCAAACATAAGCCAAACGGACACTTTCAGCGGTCACAAGTATGTGTACCTCCAAGTCGTAGAGGACACTCCTAGCGGACACGTTTGCGTCATCATCATCTCAGCTCGTCAGAAGATAGTAGTTTAGATTATTCACCACCAAGAAAACAGTGCAAAATAATGTTAAATGTGCAGGAATCACTGACTTTGCAACAAATGAAAGTGACGCAAATGAAAAGGGAATAAAAGACAATGAAATAAATAGCTACATTTTATGAAGTAATGTGTTCGCTATAGCCCACAGAAATATTGCTATAAACATTGAACTTTAGCGGCCACAGCGGACACACTAATAACATGTATAAAGAAGTTACCTACCCAGCTACAAATCAAAATTAGATTACAATAAGAAAGTATGGCCATAGCGTGCCCCTAAGTTATCTAACGAGTACTATAATTGTAACCTCGTGGACTGACGACAAAAAAATTTTGCGGACACCCGTCTCATCTCTAACATATTACGTATAGTTAATCAGCCCTGGCAGCGAATATATTAATTATTGAAATTTCTTACACAATGGCAAATTTCCTATATTCATAAAGTAAGCTAAATTTTGAAATATCTTTTAAATAACTCACAAAAACTTGTTTGGATTCAACAACAACTGTGCTGCCACTACAACACATTATTAACAATCAAACTGTTCCTTAGCCGCAAAGGTAATAATGGTTGGTCATAAGTAGTGCAGTAACACAACGCAACTTTACTTCCGGCAAGATAATATTGTAATAAAGCCATAGAAGCACATTTACATGCAAAATTTATACAACCAAAGTTGCAGTTGTAGTCTTAATAAGCAAGAGAGCATAGGAAGCCGTTGTAGCTGCGCTCAGCGGATTAATTTAGAAGCCCACCAAACACCGCACCACGACAGAGACACTCTAGCTAATGTGACGCGGTAATACATATATGTCACATAGACCTGATTCTGTTTCTATGATTTCAGATACCCAACAGCGAAGGAGATCCACTAAAAGACTTCAAGATGTCAACCCAACAACACCCCAGGACCGCCAGAAGGACAGTTTACATAATGTATGAATATAAAATCGGTTAGCATTCTACCAGTTGAATTTGAATAAACATATATCTATTATATTCGATTATAAGGAAAATTACTATCCATTTAAATGTGTAAATTATCATGCATTTAATATTAATCATTACCCAATTAAATAAAACAAATTGACATCCTAATATGTACCTACTTCAAACATTACCAGTTATAGGCTCAACACAATGTTAAAATGTTATTCATTCATAGCTTCTACCGATAGTTGTATAATAAACGACAAAACAATCACTAATATTTGATGTAATAAAACTCGATATATAATACAGTAGAAAGGTTTTGTATTTTAAGCATTCACATTTGAGTATGAAGTATAGCAAGATTAATATTAGAAATGATACAACAGTTTGTAGGTAACGAATAAATTTTTTTCAATAATAGACTAAAAGTTCTTCCCTTGAAGTTGAAGATTCTCCAGGATTTATAATTGTGGGGGTCGAGTTCAATACTCACCAAATGCTTTTTCCAAATTTCGTGCTATTCATCGATGCATGATAATCTGCTGCTTTGTTGTGCGACGCAAAGAATAAACTCGCATTTCTGATAAAGCAATTATCAGTTTCAGCGTGAAGTATAATGAAGCGTTTACCATCATAGCCCTCTGGCTTGCGAACACTTTTGACAGAATTGTCTTGCCAAGACTTTCCTTTATTTCCTTTTAGTTAAATCCAGGTCTCGTCTAGAAACGCTAGCGGTCTTGGAGAATTTGATAGCAAATCATCAACATTAGTGTTACCGCGAGACGAGACGAGACGAGAAAAGGCCTTCTCTCGCCTGGTCTCGTCAGGCGAGATAAAATGGGTCTCTCGTCTCGTCTCGACGAGAGGACGCTTCTCTCGCTCGAGAGATGCCATCTCTCGTCTCTCTCGTGACTTAAACCAAATATCAAATATGAAAAAGGTAAAAACACGATGAACCATAGTAAATTATTTTATGCATACTTCAACCAACGAAAAGCTATTATTTTGTTATTTATTTAATTGCATAATATCGGGGGGTGAAGGAAATAAAACTATAAAAATTCACTATGATTAATAAAAATGCCGTTTGTTGTTGACGCAAAACATTCTATCAAAATCCAAATTTTAGAAGAACGAGTTCAAACCTTGATTAATACATGCTGTAAGTTATACATATGCATGTTTACGGGGTAAAATTATATAATGTTGAAGCATTATTATAAGACGAACTGGGTTTATTGTGCGGCATTAGTATTAGATCTGAGGCACAAAGTAGAGACATTTAATTTGACATTTTGGGGAAGAGAAATTAAGGAAGGGTCTTTGAAAAAATTGGCAAAATCTTCTACTCATTTTACGTAAAACCTACTGCCACTGCGTTGGAAACAGAACAAGAGAAAGATTCATTATCAACAAGTAGTGATGAATTTATGACTGGCTTATATAAAAAAACGATCATCAACAAATTCAACAATACAGAGGTATATAGACGGAGCGAGAGTTAGTTGAGATACCAATATTTTAAAATGGTGGGGTGACCATGAGGAAAAATTTCCAAACCTTGCTGGAACGGCTAGGGATATACTAGCCATACCTGCTACCAGTGTTTCTGCTGAAATATTGTTCTCAAAAGCAGGACTCGTAATAAGAAAATATAGGAACCGTCTTAGTGCAGAGTCAGCGAGAACATTGTTATGTTTAAATTCTTGGTATTCGTGTAGCTTTAATAAATATCTATTTGCTCGTAAATGATCAATTTGAGTTTCTAATGTGACTTTTTTAACTTACTTTTTTTGCCTTTTTTTGTATTTACCTATATTATATATTTTAGTTCATTAGTACATTTTTATGTTAAATGATACTATTATTTTTCTGTGCCTTCAGAATAAAAATTAATGTTTAAAATTGACGTTTTATTATTTTTTTTATAGAAAGATAAGACGCATTTTTCACAATACGCAGATTTCCCGTTTATCTATAATTTTTTTTAATGTATTAATTTTTCAAATTTTTTAAATAAATATAAATAAATAAATGAGGGCTTATTTATTTATTTATATTTATTTTAAAAATATAAAAAATCCGTACATTTAAAGAAATATATTGTAATAATATACCCCACTTTACTGAGACATTTGTAATAATAATTGATTTTTTAGTAAAAATAATTGAATTTTGAATTTAAATAATCCTTATATAATTGCCCTGCATTGCTAGCTCATTATGCAGTATCTCATAACTGGGTCCGAAATAACTAACATTTTTTTCTTACATCCACTGTGCAAATGTCCACTTGGTGACGTCACGGGACATAAAATTATATAAGTTTATGGTTTTAAATTTTAACAATAAAAGAAAATGAAACTATATCGTATTACACTACAATTTTATAAATTTCTGGATATATGCTAATTTTTCTCTTCCCGCAAATACTTAGGCAGAGTTTGCAATGTAAGTACTTATTTTCTAGGAAAATATATATACTTATTACAATTTTTGCACATTTTTAACTAAAAAAATATATAAGAAACATGAATAAGTGTTTAACTGTTTAATATGTCAATATGCAAACACTCACAATAAATCATAAAAATTATAAAACCAACATTTTCTGCTCGAGAGAAATCGAGAGAGACGAGAATTTCTCGACGAGAGAGGGTCTTTCTGTCGTCTCGTCTCGAGCTTTCATTTGAGAGAGAATATCTCTCTCGTCTCGTCGAGAGAGTGTGAAACGAGACGAGAGACGAGAATCTCTCGACTCGACGGCAACACTAATCAACATATATTTTTAAAAACAGGCTTCGCATTAATACAACAAAGTGTCATAGTTCCTTGGTCTGAAGCTCATCGTTTAAAGTTTGTAATGTTTGCATTACGTACGATTTCTTCGTCATACATACGTATGTTTCGCGCTTGAATATTCAATAACGATATTAAACAAAGATAGATTAACCAGCGATCGCTGCTTATACCACCAAACAACGACGTGCGTCTAAAGATCCATTTTACAATTAGTATATATTATTGTTCTGTTTCAGAATTCCGGAGTTACATATTGCTCATATACCTTTTTTTTGTTTTTGTGCGGTAGCTACAACAATCTATCTTGGTATTTAATATCCCGATAAACCTAACTGAATCGAGAACGACACAACACGGACACAGAGCGATGGCCTCGTTAAATTTGCAAATTCCAAATCACAACAAAACAGCACAAAACAGATTCAAATTTTGAAATATCAAACGTGCAGTGGCAACGTAACAATTATTAAAATAGAACAAACCATGGTAACTACAAAAGTAGCAAGCGTAAATAAAATAAAGTTACCAGAGTGATCATTAGTTATCATTTTCAATAAATTTGGAGAATTTAGTTATTTTAATTATCAAAATTAGAAACTGCTGCAATAAGCGAAATGCAGTGACACCAAATTTGATTTTTTCATAAAAACCTAAAAATATATAGTAAGAAAATATTGTATTAGTTGATCGCGTGATCATATATATTATATCTAAAGTTTTTTAAACAATATTAGTTTCCCACGTAATAAATAAGTTCTACAGTAAATCATATATAATTTTATGTTAAATATACACCAAAGTAATTAGAAAACTATTACTGTACAATTCTGATTACAAAAACGCAGTTCTTGCAGCATATCAGCACTCACTGGTCATTCATTTATATCATAATTTTAATACATCGTAAAAATACTGGATACGCCTTTTTAGTGTATATACTGAACATACGATGCGTATCATAATTCATATCCCAGATTTTTCATTAGCTTAAAAGGTCGAACCTGTATGTATCCACATATGTATGTGTTACGCGTGGAAGAAGAAATTGCATTGACCCTTTGCAATACATATTCACCCACATGTAATTTGAAACTCAGCCACTTATTACTTAGTGTTCTTTAGAGTAAATTAATTTGGATAAAACTTTAAAAGTACTGCTAAAAGTGTTGGCATTTCAACGTATACGTACCTACTTACCACTTGAAAGATAAATTAGTTAATAATTAAACGGTATATGAAATATAAACTAGAGTGAGTGATGCTAATACTATGGTACGTTTCATTTAAGAGATTATGTAAATTATTTGGTTCGCGTGTTATATGTAAATATATAAATTAGTTGTTTTATTCGAAACTAGCCCATTATCGATACGTAAAGCAATGCTAACTTTAAATTAAGTTATTTTATTATTAGTAACAGTATAATTAATAACCTGTATAACTAACAAGTAGTATAAATAATAGATTTTATAAATAATAAGTAATATACGTAACAACCTACATAAATAATAAACAGTACGAGTAATAACCTGTATAAATAATAAGCAGTAAAAGTAATAACCTGTATAAATCATAACCAGGATAAATAATAAGCTGTGTAAATAATAGACTGTATCAATAATAAGCTGTATAAATAATACGCTGTATAAATAATAATCTGTATAAATAAAAGCAGTGTAAGTAATAACCTGTATAAATAATAAGCAGTAAAAGTAATAACCTGTATAAATAATAAGCTATATAAATAATTCTACTACAGTCTTCACGAATGGACAATAAATCTAAAATATCGTTTCTTTTCCGTAATGTATTTCATTTGCCACTTTGCTTGTCAGATATCCAACTATGTGTATTTATAGTACCAATACAATATCAATTATTTTGACATTCAGGGTTTACTGAGATTTTAAATGCATTAAAAGGGCGTATTTTTTGGACAGGAACAGGAAATCTCTGATAACTCGAAAACCGTGAAAGATAGAAGCTAATATATCTAATAATCAACGATAGAGAATTATTAAGTATATTCAAAACTGCAATAATATAGGATGTTCCATTTAAAAAAAGTGACGACTATCGACGTAAAGTTGGTTGAAATTAACGTTAATTTTGGACGATCCTGTATAAATTATGATAAATTTTAAGACGTAAATTTCATATATGCTATTTCGGCTAATAACATGCCAAATATGAGGTCTTTAGCTGCAATGCCTTCAGAAATACAGAGTTTTGAACATAAAGTTGCAAGTGGCCCTATATTTAAAAAAAATTGAATAACTCAAAAACGGCTGATTTTTTACATAAAGTGTCATAGTAAGTTTTGAGGCAGAATTGTATGCCCGATACAAAAAATTCATATAAAATATATCATGCTATTTAAACTAAGAAAGTTGACGTCAACTTCCGGTAAACCGGTAGTGGCACAATGGCGCAAATAATTTTGCTGATGAACCCAGATGGTATCAGTTATAACTACAAGTTTTAAGAAATGTTGAATTTCAAGAACATCAAAAAGTTCTAACGAACCAGTTCCGTGAATGACTCTGTATACATAAATAGATACCTATAGAATTAAAATATTGGAATTTAGGAATTTAACCTTCCGTAGCGTCAAGTAAATGAAATTATTGTTCCTTGTAGTGAGCAGATGTCAAAGATAATAAAAATATTTAATTTAGAATGTAATTAGTGTAAATAGTAGGTAAATGCAGTTTTAAAATTATTACAGGTTATTATTTATACTGGTCATTATTTATACAGGTTATTATTCATAAGGGTCATTATTTACGCAGGTTATTATTCATACAGGTTATTATGTATACTGGTCACAATTCATACTGGTCATAATTCATACTGGCCATTATTTATACTGGGCATTATTCATACCTTTCCGCTTTTTTCGTGGAATTTGGAAAATGCTGGGGGTTCCGATCCAGTACCGCCACAATACGAAACAAATGAGCTAGTCACTAGGCCATTGGCTCGCTGAAGGTACAAAGGCTGAAAGTTACAAACAAAATTACTAGTGCGTTTTGTGGATATGTTATATCTTATTTGCTATGTTTATTAATAACTCAAGGGTGTGTAAAGTTATTACGCCAATTGATTTCTCTGAACGTTAGTGTGTTAGAACATAATAATATGATACATTCAGTAATGCCCAGTAACGTAGCGTGTTATTGTTTTTAATTTGATTTTCTATATACCTGTTCTTCTGTATTGCTGCTGTTTTTGTAATTTCTTTACTTCCGTAAAAAAATCGTGAGCAGTACATGTTTGCCTTTGATATTTGTCCGCGTAATTATGGCTTAGTAGCTGCTGAACGGCTTGCAAAGAAAATTGTAAATAGACATATATCCGTACAACGTATTTGTAAATCACAAACACCGGCCGCTTTATCGTATTCAATATTGCCCAAAGTGTAATGAAATACATATTAAGAAATAATGTTAGATTTTTCTCTTAATTACTTAGTAACCATAATATTTTATAAATTATATGCAAGGAAACATTAGAACAAAGCACTTTGACAATGCATTGAAGCCATTGAACAAAACAACTATGAAAGTAAATTAGAAGTCATTAATTTTAGAATGGAAGTAGTAAAGATTTCTCTTTTAAATTTTATTTTATTTAACGCTATACACGAAAGTAACTGTCAAGGTAACTTTTCAGCGATTATTTTACCTATCACAACTTCATAACTGTATTTACAATAAGTTATAGTTCCTTTTCCTATGTAGCTGTAATTGTGCTTGTGGTTATTATTATTTATATAATAACTTATAACCGTAACTAGTTTATAGTTATAGTTATAATGTTTGTTTTCTAATCAGGTTTTGTAATTAGTACCAAAATTGAGCGCTGTTATGTTTTATATGTTTTTTTACAATGGTTTCTTTAATATAAGAGTTTGATATTATAATCAGTTGTTCCATTTTTGTACCACTAAGAGCGCAATTTGGAAATAATTAATAACCATTATGTGACGATTAATAAACTCATGAACCTTATTTTCTATAAAGGAAAAAGAAATAATAATAATAAAATAATAAACTAATACGAAGGTATCCCAGATGTATATATAATAGTATATGTATTATACTTGTATTTTTATTTTGCCACAATCAGTACAGTCGGCATAGAGGGGCAAGTTTCAGTGCAGTGCGGAGAACAACGCGAAGGGGCCGAGCGGGCATAGCAAGGCATGCGTTCAGTAACGTTTACGTACTCGCATGGTTTATGTTCGTGACTTTCATGAGTGAACATAAGAGGTAGGGACGCATGAATGTTTACACATCAAATAATGATAAAAGATACATAAATATATAACGTGCTAAAGCACTTACTGTTTTAAGAAGTGTGTAACCATTCATTTATTACAAAAACACGAATAACACAGACATCAACGAATACTCATCTATCGAGAAAATAGCGATTCCGACATGATACATATATTTTCTCAAATTTTATTCGATTTCTTTCAAAGCAAAATTCTACAAACCGATGTCATAAAATAAATCTAAGTTATAACTAATACAGTAAACCGATTTGTTAAACTAATGATGAGACATAACAATATTTTGTAAAGTCTGAAAAAGTATTATGACTGTAGTAGTTGTTAAACCTTCATAGACGCTAAAAGAAGTCAAAGTATATATTTTATTCGCAACATGTTGCTTGCAAAAAAATCCGTAACACAAACATATCCAGAATTACCTGCTGGTAAAGTTTCTGTAAATCGAAAACCTAGACAATGTATGAAGATACCCGCAAAGCATGTAACTGTCAAGTAGATTAAGAACGATTACCTAATAAAATAACAGTAACATTTCTGCTAGCATATGTGACATGTACAGGATGTTTAACTCCGATTTCACAAGTAGATACCGACTAAATGTGGATTTAATGCGATTCGCTTGCAGAAATCATGCCTGCGGAGTAACCTAGAACGGCGAAATCAAAATATAAATTTTTACGTATATGCATAGCGGGTAAGGTAGAACCGTTCTTCCTACTTTTTTCTTTGAAAGGAGACGATCCCCGAGGGGTGAAATCCTGTAACCCCTTCTTTTTGACATCATTCCGGCAGACAGTTTTACAAGATAACGGTACCCTCGCAGTCATGTACGAAGATTGAACTGCCGCATGTAATTTGATTTTAGGGCACCGAGGGCATACAGGCTAATAGAGATATGCCGTAGAAAGTTTATGTACTGCAATAAGCTTGCGTCTGTGAAGGTTACGTCTTTCGGCTGTGCGATGACTAAATGTAAGCGTGATGAGATTACTATGGTAAATGCCATTGCCGAGGTAGGTACTTCTCTACTATATGGAAGAGATCGAAATCGGCGTGCTGTAAGTTCCCC
Source organism: Holotrichia oblita (assembly GCA_023690525.1). Taxonomy (NCBI): domain Eukaryota; kingdom Metazoa; phylum Arthropoda; class Insecta; order Coleoptera; family Scarabaeidae; genus Holotrichia; species Holotrichia oblita. The sequence continues at coordinate 74,721,743 of CM043015.1, forward strand.
GTCCTTGTAGACCGTAGACCGATCGACCTTTGTCAGCGAAATGTATGTATAAATGCGAAAAGAAAAATGAATTATTCATATGGGAGATTGTGTTTTGGTAAATTCGGCAGGGAATGTTACGAACAAGGCTTTTTATCCTATCTGTAATTTTCTATACATGTAACTTTATTTGCAATGAAATTATACATCCAATTTATTTTGAAATTTAAAATAACATTATCTTCACAGGAATTCCAAATTAGCAATTTAGTTTTTTCATCTATGGAAATATGATGTAGATAATCAAGAATTCCTTTAAAAGCACTTCGATATTGGAGATATAATAACGCGAAAGATGACGAGAAGCTCTTGATTAATATACAATGTAAAATACATATATTTTTTTAAAGGTTGTTAAATTTGTAACAGTAATTTCGGTATTAATATTGTTACATTTTAGATAGCTTTAACTGAATAACACATCCTATTTTCATTCTCATACAGAATGACAGACATTTTCTAAAAAGAGATTATTTGAATTAAGTATGTCAGCAGTCCATCAAGACATGAATAGTCGTTTTCTCGATATAACAATATTTTTCAGCGCGGGAAGAGCTTTTAGCTGGTCCGATTTCAGATATCGAATCTAATTTGTTCTGTTAAAAATATGCATAATGTTACTGATTTTGATATAGGTATTTGAACACAAATGTTTGTGTTTGTTCGTATCATATAATTATTAATAGCGAAACTTTTTAATACGTAAAATGGGAATGGCATAACTAAAATAAAGCTTACACAAGTATATTCATAAATTGTTTTTCAAGCTAGTAAGTTGGTTAAGCTGTTGTAGATACTTTATTACAAATATACACGAAATCGCAAACTATGTCGTTTGAAGCGATACGAACATATTTGTAAAAGACAACAATAACTTCATACTTCGTACAGTTTAAAATTTATCAACTGCTTCAATTGATGTTCCGGTGAAAATCGTGCACCCGTTCTGAACAACATATAAAGCATCCTCGTGTCTACCCGAAGAATTCCTCTTGTAAAATGGGTACTGTCGACGCCGGCTGAAGCGTTTATATATCGTGCTAGAAGTGGGTGGGTGACGCGTTTCAAAGAAAACTAATTCGTGCAATTTATACGGTTGTCTCTGATAGCGGGAGAGCGGCAAGCCAGTTTAACAGGCAAGAAATTTATTTAAAATGTACCATTAAAATTTTAATCTAAGGCATTTGTTCTGGCAGGAAGCAACGTTGTCCGCGACAAGTACCGACCGCATGCATAAATTATACAATACACGAAACCACATCCTGTAAATTGGAATACCAAAAGGTAGCAACTATTACACACAACATACACATATGTATCTAACATCTACACGTTAATGTCATGTAAGGCATGTATGTGCATACTTTCCTAAAATAAGAAGAATAATAATATATTCTAGTTGTAAAGTAGAACTATTGCGATTATACTCAGAAGATCATATATAAAAAGCAAATTTGGGCTATATGGATATTCAATGTCATTATCGAGCTCTAAAAATCAACTACGAATCACAATTGATGTATCTTCAGAATTGAAGTTTCAAACATTATAATAGACGCAAACGTAGCTCAAGTCCATAGAGAACAAAAAAGGAAGCAAACTTAAATCTGAAGTAAAATGAACTAAAAGAATACAAAAAAAAGATAAATTGTCAATGAAGTAAGTAACAAACTTGCATCCGAAGAAATCAATAATAAAACACTGCCGGCATCGATAATTTTTTATGACGACAGTAAGATTTTATCCAAAGTACATTGCCACCTAATTTTGAATCTATTTCCGCTCGCGTTCCAGCCAGTGAGAAAGTCTCGCAAATCACAAAATTGAAAATCAAAGTAACTGTTTTTCTTTAACCCGAATCTCACGCCGAGCACGAAATGAATTCCGACGAACGCCACTGATGTAGTTTCCAGGAGAACGAAGCGCGATGCTAGACCCCGATTTCGGACCCGGATTTCTCAACTTTATTGTACAAATACGATTCGGTAAAGAGCGTCAAGCAGTAGGGAAGAGGATACAGAGAAAAAGCGGGTTTTGGTTCTCTATCTCATCGTAAACCGAACGAGCAGGCTAAAGCTAGAGAAGTACTATGGCAGATTACCATAAGAAGATGGCCCACGCTCTCCTGTCTCAAACTGTTAATGTGTTCATCGAAGAGAAGGTGCTGCTGCTACTGCTTGTGCTGCTGGTAGTAGTCTAATAGTAGTAGTAGCGGTGATGGTGATTGGTGGGCGAAAATGGGGGGATGAGAAATGGTAGGGGTTGTTGGAGGAAACGAACGAATTTCCGAGATCGGGGCGGAAAGAGAATGGCAGCGACCGGGATTGACTCGGATCGCCGCTCTCGTAAAACCCTGGAATAAAACAAAATAAAAGATTGCATTTAAGATTGGGGATAAAGAGATTCCCGGAGCACTCCGGGTAATTTTCTTAAATTATAGTTGTCCGAAAGTTCCACGGTTATTTCCGTTTCTTTTCCAATTTATTCTAATGATCCAGCACACTGCCGCTATGGGAAACTGAGTGCCGAAGAACTGCTCTGTGTATGCACTTTCATATAGAGATGTGCTTATTACGCGATTTTGAGTATATTAGAGTAGGCTTATTTAAAAGCAAGCAGTTTGGTATGTGCGGTATTATTTAAGTTGCCCATAGCGTCCACTCAACAGGATATATACAGTAATAGTCAAACAGCAACAAATGTGAAAATTTTTTATTTAATTTGAGTATTCTGAAAACAAACATTTTCAGTTTAAGGTGCTTAGGAAAATATAATAAATTATCCAAAGTTCTAGGGCTATTTTCAGTCATTTGTCCAATTTTATACATTCAAAAATAAATTAGGAAAAAATGTATACATATGTATATTATACTACTCTAATGACAGACATATTTTACTAGAAGAATGTTAGTTTATTTCTAAATACAAAATTCGTGCTCAAAATGTTGACAAGAAATCCCAGGTGTTTGTGAAAGAAGTCCTTTTTGTTGTTATTCTATGCGTTTTTAGAGAACTTTGAAATATTTAAAACAGTCTGTACCTATTCTTGAAGTCTTGAGTCATCCATCCAGCTAATACTAATACTTTATGCTTGCCATTTCCACTTCCTATTATGTTTTATAATTAGCTCTAATAATTTATTTCGATTACATTTTAAATAGAAAAAGAATAATCCAAAATAGCAAAAACTGAGAAGAGTCTGTCCAACATCAACTTAATTATGTTACTTATCTACTAAACAGCAAGCCATAAAAGTATGTATTACTTCCCACTAAATTAGAATTCTAAAGAAAATTATGAAATAAAATAAGTTTTGAAAATATATCTAAAAAGTCCATTTATATGGAAATTAGAGAAAAACAGTTGCCTGCTGACTTTAAGATTGTTCAGTAAGCTATCACGGCATCAGCGAAGCAACCAAATCTTGCTGCATAATTTCCAAACAATGGCACCATTTGCATTTTGCAACTTTCGAAAAATACCATTTTCTGACTAACTAATAATTATTTAATACATCTGATGATGGCTAAATACGGTTCCAGATAGACACAAATTATTACGCAAAATCTTTCAAGAACCAAAACCAAAACTTTTCCCTATTCGATATCAATTTTTTTAACGATAACTGTATTTATATAGGCTAGTATAGATTACCCTGTAGAAAGTGTCCCAAATTCAGTAGGATTCCATGGGCATTTTCCTTATTAGTGAAATAAAGATTTGATTGACCTATTTTACTAGAAGAATGTTAGTTTATTTCTAAATACAAAATTCGTGCTCAAAATGTTGACAAGAAATTCCAGGTGTTTGTGAAAGAAGTCCTTTTTGTTGTTATTCTATGCGTTTTTAGAGAACTTTGAAATATTTAAGACAGTCTGTACCTATTCTTGAAGTCTTGAGTCATCCATCCAGCTAATACTAATACTTTATTCTTTTTACCTAGCGTTTAAATATGTCATCATAACTTTAAGAAATAACATCAAAATAAAAATTAAATTTTAGTCTTCCTTTTCTTTCAATATGCAGGTTTTATTCATACATTTCTATTGCAAAATTCCTAATCATAATAAGTGACAGCCAAGAGCCAGTGGAACTCATTTTTGAGATGTTTTCATAAAAAAGATCGCAGAACGCGGATTCCAGTAATTCGTCAAGGATCTTCCAATCCATATATGGAAAGAGAGGATGAGATGGTCAAGAATCCGCTATAATGAAATGTCTTCTATCGCACGAAAGAAGCAATTCTGGATTACCTTTGAAAATTAAAGTTTGTCGAAAAAGAATCCAATAGTTCTTAAAAATTTCATACCTAAAATTCAGGAGATTTTTGTCAGTGCATCGACGACAATTCTCACCACATTTGATGAGTTTTGATAAACTTATTTGTCTATCGCTTATGACGGCTTCCGAGTTTTCACCGCATGATAGTAAAGTAAAAATATACAATACATAAATAAAACAAAAGTATCAATTAAAAATAAAAATACAAAAAATATATAACTTACTGACACTCGACGTTTCACCACTAATGCAAATGTCTTCTTCAGGAACAAAACTAGGTGAGGAACGCTAGAAACTTACGGTAACTCGATGTGTCAACCACGCTAGCGTGACCATGACCTTTCGGCGCCCTTCTTCCAGTTTTTGCCCCCGTCAGAAGGTTTTCACCTCCAAGTGGTTTACACGTCAAGTTACCGTGACCTTCTAGCTCCCCTCACCCAGTGTTTATCCTGAAAAAAGCCACCTATATTATTGGCGAAACGGCGAGTTTGAGTAAGTTGTATAGTTTTTGTGTTTTTAGTTTTATTTTTGTATTGTGTCTATATATTTACTTTATTTTGACGCGGTCAATATCCAGAAGCCCTCATAACCTCGGACCCATGAAATCTTGGATATCATTTATGTCTCTATTTACGTTTTAATCCGAAAGTTAAACTACAACTTACTATCTATATTTTCAAAATTCTTCTAGCATTGTGCTAGATACTACAGCTAACTGGGCGATTTCTCGAAAAGTAATTGATAGTTTATCAACATTAGTCTGCATTACTTGAATCTGGGATATGTTGTATTAAATCAGGACAGAAAAATGTATTTGGCGGAAAAAAATGCTTGCCATTTCCACTTCCTATTACGATTTATAATTAGCTCAAATAATTTATTTCGATAACATTTTAAATAGAAAAGAATAATCCAAAATAGCAAAAACTGAGAAGAGTCTGTCCAACATCAACTTAATTATGTTACTTATCTACTATACAGCAAGCCATAAAAGTATGTAGAGCGACGTATTACTTCCCACTAAATTAGAATTCTAAAGAAAATTATGAAATAAAATAAGTTTTGAAAATATATCTAAAAAGTCCACTTATATGGAAATTAGAGAAGAAACAATTGCCTGCTGACTTTAAGATTGTTCAGTAAGCTAACACGGCATCAGCGAAGCAACCAAATCTTGCTGCATAATTTCCAAACAATGGCACCATTTGCATTTTGCATAATTATTTAATACATCTGCTGATGGCTAAATACAGTTCCAGATAGACACAAATTATTACACAAAATCTTTCAAGAACCAAAACCAAAACTTTTCCCTATTCGATATCAATTTTTTAACGATAACTGTATTTATATAGGCTAGTATAGATTACCCTGTATGTAGAAAGTGTCCCAAATTGAGTAGGATTCCATGGGCATTTTCCTTATTAGTGAAATAAAGATTTGATTATTTAGGAAATGTTATTAACGTAACGTTAACGTATGAAACCGACTTATTCAGATGGTTTGCCTACTGGGTCAAAAGTTATGATGACTCCCAAAGGAAGCATGACCATAAAAACATTTAATAAGTGGCTTGATCATTTCACATACATGTACATATCGCCTTCACCTCTTATTTTAGTTTTTGATGGAGAAAAATGTCAGTGTAGATATTGGTATGTAGATATTAGTATTGTCGAAAAGCAAAAAATCATGGGATCCACTTGTATTGCCTGCCTAGTAATACGACCCATGAATTGCAGCCCATGAATAAATCCGTTTTTAGGGCATATGAAGCGTATTGGGATAACGAATTAATTAAATACTGGGACAAACATCCTACTCGAGATTTAAGTAGGGAGAGTTTTTACACCAACATGGGAAAAAACAAATGCCGATTGCAGACATTACTAGCGGTTTCCGAGCTGCGCACATTTGCCCTTACGATAAAGATATTCTCTCGTTTAAGGCATTTGCTCCTAGTTTGCCAACTGAGCTCCCTAACACCCCAATAATGAATTTCACAACGAGATACTTATAGAGACTACGATCTGTTTTTGAAATGATGAACAGTCACCAGTAACATCTACAACTGCCCTTGCCTCTTCCTCCACAGCAATTTGCGAGCCTCAACCGTCTTCTTTCACGACAGAAGAGAAATGGTCATGTGTAGTTTGCTACACGGAATATATAGCTGTTATGAGAAAATGCGTTACATGTGCGGATATTGGGCCCATGAAGAGTGTGTGTGTCTGCCCGCTGATGAAACAAGTTTTTTTGTGCCCAGACTGTATGGCATAGACTGGACCTTGATTTTATTAAATAATTTAATGTTGCTAAGAAGTTTGTTTAAGTAGTTTTAATGATTTATTATTAGTAATAATGTGGGCTGTATTATCTGTACTGACAGGTTTTAAGGCCCAATGGAATACTTTTAGTTCGACATTTTTGGACATTATGTTTGCTATTTGTTGTGTAGTGTAACTTATGAGTAAATAAATATACTAGTCCAATTAACTATTTTAATCAAGTTATCAAATTATAGCAGCTGTTAATTACCATTGCGCAAAGTATATTTTACACTGGATTTATTATCATTCAGAACATGAGGTCAATATACAAAATTAATTTTGTCACATTTCCTACTAAACCACAACTAAAGTCAAGTAAAGTAAATTGAACTCCACTCTGTATAGATGTCCATTTGAGACTGACGTATTTCCGTCTAGACAAACAAAAAGTGTTTCTCATTTGATTTACATCCATTGTAGCGTACTTTTTTCTGTCATATTAAGCACGAACACGCACAAGAAAGATAAAGCGAATACTTGCGTCTATGTAATTGTGTAATTAATTCCGCTCATAGTTCGAACGGTTGTAATAGTGGAACTCGCTCCACGCTCGTTAACGTTCCATGGCTGGTGCTGATTAGAGGCCGGCGAGGCCCTCTGCGATCACTAATCGGTAACAATTGATAGCGGTTAGTCCATGGGTCGTTTTCGTTGAACATTCGACGCCATTACGGCCATTTTAATTTATACGATTACATTTACTCTGTGACTAATTATGTTACGCGAATTGCGAGTGCTGCCGGTAAGTTAGGATTCTGCCTGGTCCGATCGGCGTTCCGTTAATCAAACTCGTTCGCTTCGGACACAGACCGGACTGTTTGCATATTTAATCGTTCTTAATTTCCACGTTTGCCGATTAAATGCGTAACTTATAATCGATATTGCTTGAAGCTAAATAGGAGCTTCCTATAAATCACACTGCTCATAAAATTTATGTACTAATTAATGATAAAAGCTAGCAGGACTAATATTCCCAACTTTAAAAGCAAGGAATCGCAAATATCTGCTACTCGTATTGATGCCTAATTAGCAAATAAGCTTTTTGCTAATAACCTTAGTAAACCTTAAAAGCGTAACAATATTTAATCTTGGATATATTAGCTTTCCAAGAGTGTGGATACAGGGCTCTAAGCATTTTCAGACATAAATAATGGTCTAAATTCGAATGGGATACGAGTTCGGATAAAATTTGCAAGACAATCGGTCAGAATTAAAAAGTATTCAAATTCAAACCTAAATATAGTATCAAAAATAGTTTTCAATTAATTAATAACATAAAAGTTACCTGATAACACTAAATTAATTTCATTCGATGTAAAAAATCTTTTCCCGAGTGTCCCACCTACTGAAACAGTTGACTTATTTAAAAAGATGTAAGAATGTAACAATACTAACATTCTAATAAAAGACGAGATTTTACAATTATTATCGGTTTGCTTAGAACAGAATTACTTTTCATTTGAGAATAATTTTTATAAGTGCAATAGTGGTTTAATTATGGGAAATCCTTTGTCACCTCTATTAGCAGAGATTTTTATGAACAATTTAGAAAGAAAAATTTTTGTAAATAGTACATTAACGAAGAACGTATTATCTTGGTTCAGATACGTTGACTACATTTTCGTAGAATACACAGGTACAAACAAACAATTGAATCATTTCTTTGAGTTTATTAATTCTATTAATTCCCATATTACATTTACATTAGATAAAGAAGTGCATAACAGTATCAATTTCTTAGATCTTACGTAATAAGAGTCAATAACCAAGTACAAAGTACAAGTAAAAAGTTTTTTTTCACTTACTTAGGAGAGGACCAAGGAAAACTAATAAAATTACTTAGAAAACAGAATATTAATATTGCATACAAAACAAACACTAACGTTGCAAAATACATCAAGAACAATAAAGGAAAAACTAATCATAACAATAAATCGAGAGTCTATATGTTAACTTGTGGTATATATACTAAGGCATATATAGGTCAAACAGGAAGAGAGTTTAAAACATGAATCGCTGATCATTACTCCGCTTACATTAACCAAAAAAATGATTCGACCTACGCGAATCATTTGATAGAGAATAATCACAGTTTTAATACAGATTTTGATATCCTTCATGTAACAATAAACATCGGTATCACCACACACCACAACTTTGATTAATTATTCGGGACACGTGTTTCGAAAACGCATGGGTTTTCATCATCAACCGAATACCGGTATTCGAATACCGGTGTTCAGAAGATGAATGAAATTTTTCCACAGAACAATTATGATCGCATTCAGGTTAGTTTAGACATATGAGGGAGCGTTTTTATATTCGCGGAATGAGCGGGTTGTAGGGGGTGATTAGGCGCGTTGGGGACGTGGCCTGTGCAGCGACTCATAATTAGTATAAATACGAAGTTTCATTGTTATTAGACAGTTCGGGTACAGGTGTCAGGAAACACAACTGGCACCTGTACAAAAAGCTGATATCGGAAACGATTGAAGCTAATCCCGGTATTAAAACAGAAATTGACCTCGAGGAAGCTGTCTGCCACACCACGTGCCAGATACAAGCGGCCTTGAATAAATCGGAGCTCAAACCACGATTTCCTGAAGAAGAAATTCTTCCAAGGGACATAGTCGAAAAGATCAAAGTGCGAAACAGATTCCGGAAGGAATTCCAGCGTACGAGGTACCCTCCTACGAAAGTGGAATACAACCGCCTGAGGAGAGAGATCGAGAGAGACATCGAAGCGTTCCGAATCAGAAGATGGAGCGAATTCATCGAGAGAAGCCAGACCGAAGATCCGCATAAGGTGCCTCGGATACTGAAAACCGACCGCCCATGCCAGAGATCAAGCATGGTCAGAACAGATGCCTCACCGATAAGGAGAAGGCGGACGCCCTGGCTAGCACCTTTCTGGGCCACTTCACTCCGAACGATCACAACGATCCCGAGCAGGAGAGAGAATTCCGGACCACCTTGCAAGAGATCGACGAGATGGACCCAGGTCCACCTATCGTTGTGACTCCTAAGGAGGTCCTGCAGGTCATCAAGGGCATCCCGAACGGAAAATCTCCAGGCGAGGACGGCATTCCGAATGGAGCGCTTAAAAATTTGCCTCTCAAGTTGCTAGTCAACCTGACGGCGATTTTTAACGCGACACTCCGGCTGACATGCTATCCTACTAGGTGGAAATCCGCAAGGATCATACCCGCACTGAAACCGAGAAAGAAACCACACTCTCCGGAGAGCTACCGACCGATATCGCTGCTCGGCACTATGAGCAAAGTACTTGAGACTCTGCTATTGCGCCGCATCATCGATCATCTGGAAGATAGACAACTCATGGATAACGATCAGTTCGGATTCAGGTCCGGACATTCGACCACGCTACAGCTTTTCAGGATCACGGATCATGTCACTACCGCTTTTAATAGGAAACAGACGACCGTAATGGTTTCCCTGGACCTAGAAAAGGCATTCGACAAAATCCGCCATGAAGGCTTGCTGGCGAAGATGAAGGTAGCCGGCTTCCAGCCGCGAATCCTGAAGACCATCAGATCCTACCTCAAGGACCGGAAATTCCACACCGTCGTGAACGGTACGGAATCCTCAAAGAGGCAAATGCTGTCTGGTGTTCCACAAGGCTCGGCACTAGGCCCGGCGCTGTTCAGCATCTACGTCGCAGACATTCCCAAGCCGACAGACTGTCGAGTGTTCAACGCCATCTACGCGGATGACACCGCAATAGTAGCCACCTCGAAGAGTCCCGAGATTGCAACCCAACTGGCTCAGGCACAGTTGGATCGAATCGAGGATTCTTCAGCACATGCGGTCTTACGATCAATCCGAGGAAAACGCAAGCTATTGCGTTCAGCCGGAGACACCAACCCTCGCCTCAAAAGATCACCGTTCTACGGACGGAAATCGACTGGGGCGAGAAGATCGAATACCTGGGAATGATCCTCGACAGGAAGCTAACTTTCGCCGAGCATCTAGGTAGAGCTAGGAACAGGGCCATCGGTCGACTGCACCAGCTATATCCTATCCTAGGAAACCCCAAACTTAGTCCCAAAACGGGCGCGATGCTGTATAAAACGTACATCCGCCCGATCCTAACCTACGCCAGCCCATCCTGGGCCACGGCGGCTCCATCACACATCGCACCAATGGAGCGGGTACAAAATCGCGTCCTGTGACTCGTATTCCGCCTTCCTAGACGCACCCCGCTGGTCGTCCTCCGGGAACTAACAGCAGCAGACGCCCAGGACTTGAACGAGTTCCTGAGGAAGCTCAACAGAGGCTTTTTCGGGAAGGCTCTCTCGAGCAACAACCCGGCGATGAGTAGCGCAAAAATCAACGGGGCCCACCAAACACCGTACCACTACGGAAACACTCCGGCGAATGTGATACGGTAATACACACCACCAATACCTAATTCTGTTTTATGATTTCAGATATTCAACAGCGAGGGAGATCCACCAGAAGACTCCAAGGACCCAATCCGACAACACCTGAAGACCACCAGAAGGACATCCGGACAGGAAGTGAAGCTGGAAGAAGATGAGCCCATCCGCAGAGAGGGACGGAACAACCAACGCATGGTATTAGACAGTTAGTCTTTGAGCTATCGTCAACCAAGCAACATAATCAGGAGTGAAAAGTGAAATATGGAAAAAATCGAATATCGTGCCGTTATAAAGTTCCTTGCCAGGCAAGGAAAATCAGTCGCGACCATAATGAATGAGATGTCGGTGGTTTACGGCGACTCTTGTCCAGGAAAAACAAGGTGTACAAGTGGCATAGTTTATTTAAACAAGGAAGGGAATCCCTTGAAGACGACCCGAGCTGGGAAACTCATGGCAACGGTATTTTGGGACTCGGAAGGAATATTGTTGATTGATTAAAAAGATAAAGGTGTTTCTATAACCGGAGAATATTATGCTTCAATATTAGAGCGACTAAAAGAAGCCATTAAAGAGAAAAGACGGGGAAAATTGACGAAAGGTGTGCTGCTTTTGCACGACAACGCGCCCGTCCACAAGAGCCGCGTTGCGTTAGCTGCCCTGCATAAGGTGGGCTTCGAAATTGTGAATCACCCACCCTACAGCCCAGACCTGGCCCCGAGTCATTATTACCTCTTTCCGAAAATGAAAAAAGAGCTGCGGGGTAAAAAATTTACTGCCGATGATGAAGTCAAGGAGGCTGTTTCGGCGTATTTTGCAGATAAAGAGAAATCATTTTTTTATGAGGGTATAAATAAATTAATTGAAAGATGTGAAAAATGTATCCGTCTTGCAGGTGAATATATTGAAAAAGAAAAATAATTTGTTTTTTTTTATTTCCACCCCTTATCCCCCATTCCGCGAATATAAAAATGCTCCCTCGTCATTGAAAAATGTGCAGTGAATGAAGGTTTTCTTTCGAACATCCTCTTTATGGACGAATGTACATTTTTCTTACATGGTCACCATAGTCCTGCGATACTACGATATTTATCTAGAATAAACAAACACATTGCGTATACTGCTCACAGACAGTACCCACAAAAGCTAAATGTATGGGTTGGGATATTAGGTTATAATATCGTTGGCCCGTTCTTTATTGATGGCATATTGAACACACAGAAATATTTAGATCTACTACAACACAATATTGTTCCTTTTATACGTGGAATATCTAACGTTGTAATGGAAGACGTTTGGTATCAACAAGATGGATGCCCTGCCCATACAAGCAGGATTGTGGAGCAATATCTCAAGAATGCATTTGTGGACCAAAATATTTCAAAAGGAGGCACAATCCATTGGCCTGCCAGATCTCCTGATTTGGCACCAAATGACTTTTCTGTGGGTTACTTAAAGTCACAAATATACGGCTTCCAAGAACAACGAGCGACTAATGTAGACGAATTACGTATAAAAATTACGAATACTTTGTTAGTAATCACTTCCGAAGTCTTGTGCAATATACGACGTAACTTTTATCATCGAATTACATATTGTTTAGAAGTAGAAGAAAGACGTTTTGAACATGTACTTTAATATGATAATAAAATAAAAACTGAGAATTTTTGTTTATAAATTATTGTTTCTAAGTAGCATTTGTAATAGAGAAGAGTTCTATTTATCTACGTAATAAAAGTGTTTATAGTATCTCCAGTTTTACTAATACTACTACTACTTGTTTGTATTATTTCAGAATTAAAAAGTAGTTTAGTAATAAAGATATTTTAAGCTACACAATACCTAGGATTGAATAATTAAGTTGAAAGTAACTGAAACGAATAAACCCGCGTGACATAACTACTTAGTAACATTGTAACTAGCTGGCTCTGCAAAACAATCTCTTCTGAACTACACTAGAGGAATTGTGAAAATAAAGAATATAGTTCATTAATTCACTAGTGAAAAATAGGAGCAATAATTTGACTCACTGTGGTATTAAATATTGATAAAATTCAATTTTGTTTTTCAATATAAATATATTGTAGAGATATGTCAAATTCATGCCCAACTTAAGTCGTGTTATATTTAAGAAGATTAACCTGTTCTTCATTTGTTAATATTTTTTTATTTATTTATTTAATAAAGAAGTGAGCACAATACTGATATCTTTTGACAAGATTAAATTATAATTCTGAAGTGCAGTGAAGTCTGAAAATCTATAAAGTCATGACTGTTTTTCTAATCTTGTTTTTTTTGCTTAATACCTCTTACACAAAGCCACTTATGCAGATAACATATCAAACCCTACTAAATATTAAGCGTTCCCTTGGGCTTTTTTGCTGCTGCTACGTGTCCTGCTTTCGAAACGACCCGCTTCACTCGGGTAATTTATTCTTCATACGACGACAATGCCCAAGTTTCTGTAAATTTGGCCCTTATCGTATCTGCAACGTGATACTGGCTAACTGTTGATTACTTCAGAACGGTCGAATGTACGGTAAAAAGACAGAAATAGTAGTACTAATAAACGGGCCATATACATATCAACAAGTCATTGAATTAGCGTTGTGAGCCGCGAGGCGTATAAAACAATAGCTTCATTTTGAAACTCATAAGTGTGAACAACAAAATAATGATCTTTAGTATGCTTCCAATCTATAATATCCTAAATAATTTAGTGTCTACTATAATAGTCTATGCATAATTCAATAAAGTTATTTACATATATGCTTATATACTTCCGTATACAAATAAATAAATACATATTAAATTTCAGTGTGAAAGAATTACACAAAAGAAACTCATTTGAACAAATAATAATTCTTTAAATTGGAGTGAATGTACTTTCTGCGTCTCTATTATGTCACGTATACAATAGCTGTGTTAACTTTAACCTGTACAATATTGCATATTCACTGCAAAGATACCAGCAAGTAGTAAATGTAATGGTTATAGAAGCAACAATGGTTGTCCCATGTGCATTGTATGAATCCCGATTTATCATGTGACCGCGCTTATCAGTAATTGTAATTAGTACATAGTAAATGAATGGGTCGGTAAGCGAGTACGTTGCGGATACTCCCACGAATGTCATTGCAGTTATCATTACGATTTCAACGTTACACTAGTTGGCCATAGCTCTTGTTAATCATCGCCGAAGGTTAGATAGCTTTTTTATTCAAAATAATGTTTTCAACGTAATTTGCGCATTGTACACGAACATGAAAACAATGCTAGTACTGATAATAAGTCGTAGCAATTGTGAAAATACAAGCTAAGTTTACGTTTTGCTTTTCTAACGCAGAAAGTTGGTTTCATTTAAATAACTTTTAATTTAATAATGAGTTCATCCATTTTTCGTAGTTAGCTTGCAACAATTGAGAATAGAAGTTGCAAAAACTACTCCAATATTAAATAAAAAATACAAAAATTAAGAAAGAAGCTAGACACCAATCTTTAAACTACCAGCACTTGCTAAAATGTCAATAATGATATACATTAATTTCGTTATTGGGAAACATTTTTCTGCTGTGCAGCATGGACACATATGCGGAAGATCTACATATGTAACTGTAATAATTAATTAATTGAAACAAATTTTTGAAGCAATCGATGATCAGGAGCTAATCGAAATTGTGTTGTATAATATAAACTATGCCTTCAACACAGTGAGTCACAACATCCTATTATAGAAGTTAGAACGTTCTGGTGTAACAGTAAGGGCACTTGAACTACATATTTACTTCTTACTTGACCGGTAGAAAGCACACCGTCGCTTGAAATAACACCAGCTCACAAAGGGTAGATATTGGGAACGATATTTTTTTTGTTATTTATGTGAATGACTAACCCTAAAATACAACCAACTGTAAGAGATTTTTTTATATGCCGATGATATCTCTTTCATTATGAGACCCAACAACAGCGATGGGTGCGGCAGAAAGAATTTTACATTTTAATTTTTTGCTATAAGCTTTTATTTATATTAAGATTAACAAAATTAACTGAACACTTTTAAAGTATAATATTTGGAAATGTATGATTTAAAAATAGACTGCCGTAAATGCCCTCCTTGTTCCTCCCTAATGTTCCTTTTCAACTCCTCTAAATTCCGGAACTTGTTACAATAGACCTTATGCTTTAAAAAACCCCAAAGAAAAAATCTGGCACGGTTAAGTCGGGCGACTTAGGAGGCAAACTTATGGTCCCTCTGATTGAAATTAATCTCTCTGGAAAAAACCGGTTCAGGATCTCCGTACTGTTTCTTGTCGTATGACAAGTTGCGCCATCCTGTTGGAGCCAAAACTCCTTGAATCTTGAATTTGTGGAAGAAAAAAATTTCGTTACATTTCACCATAACATTCCGAATTAACTGTTACGGTGGTGCCATTTTCTTCAAAGAAATAGAACCGATTATTCTTACAGTTGAAATGGCGAACCGTACTGTAACTTTAGGAGAATTTAAGGCCGTTCATGAAGTTCTCTAGGGTTTTTACGTGCCCAGAAACGACAGTTTTGTTTATTAACTAAACCGTTTAAATAAAAAGGCCCATTTTTATTTAAACGGTTTAGTCGCTCATAAATAATCGATGTTCAATACCAAGTACGTTATTTTGCAATGCCAAAAAAGTTCGCCAAAATTCGAGTCGTCTAACTTGATTATTCGCGTTTAATTCCTGAACAGCTGCAATTTTATACGGATGAAATTTCATACCTCTTAGCATACGTCGAATACTGTAGACCAACCATCCGGCGCAGCTGTACTGTCGTGGCTAAGGGCCTTCATCGGGATTAACGGCGCCAGCTTATGATTCACCTAGTGAACAGCAGCTGACAAACCATACTCCGCCCACTGTTCGTAGACATGTCTGACAGGCGAATTGAGTGAAGGGTCTTCGCTTTAGCTGCACGATCCGTAAATAGAAACCAAAATCCTAAGCTGGAGCGGGCCAGGGCGAAAAGAATACGTGGCTGAATAGAAGATGAATCCCTTCTGATCCCAACCTCGGATACCAGGCGACCTCCGAGGATTATCAGCCTTGCCATTTCCTTAGCTACTCGTGGGAACAATGCAAATTCCGTACAGTATACAGATCTATGAACCGATGAATTCATCAAACTCCGAAAGGGAGTGTAGCATTCCCCAAACCACCACCAACATTTTTTTCCAAGAACAAAGGAACAGGACGATTGCCCTGCCAAGCTGGAAGAAAGAATTGATCCGACAGACGAACCCGGATGAAGAAACCAGGAATCAGGAAACACCCAGAGATGCGGCTATTAAGCCGAAGTTTCTTGGCTCTACATTCAAGCTTGGTTGGCTGCTGCTGAACTGCGGCGATACAGGCACTGTAGAGTGGCTCAAAACCGTAGTGAAGAAACTCCAGCCATGGGAAGGCGCCGATCTGAGGCAAGGTGACGAGTCTGACCTACTTCGAGCTCAAATCCTCGGCGGCTACTTCCCTAATAGCGAAAAAGATACTAACGATACTATCGTTAGCTACATAAAGAGTCAAAGTGGAGATTACTGCGAAGAGACACGGCAAATAAGACGGCTTAGCTTACTCTATCCGATGATCTCATGTCTTTTGATACCCTTAAATCCAGGGAGTTTAGCGTGAACTACAAGTTTGCTCTGGTCTAGCTTCGGCCAAGAAGAAAATGCTGAAATGTTAATAACACAATTTTATAAACTTTGATTTGAATTTTATTGAATGCTTCTAATTTCAAGATTTATACCACCATGTATTGTTATAATTGTATCTGCTACCTAAACGTGTTGTAAAGTTTTTCCTTACTGAGACGAAAAAATTGGTTAAATTTCCAATACTCTTTAATAACTATAACTTTTAGTCCAGATTGCAGCTATCCTCATTTGAAGAGAAAAACTCTCCAACAATATTTAGTATTACAGCCGTGTGCCAGCGACGAAGTTACCGTTACCGTGCCGGTTAACTTGGCGCTAATAAGAGGCAGACAGGTCGGCGTTATGCAAAGTACCGCTGACAACAATAACAAATAGGCAAAGTTCGGAAACGGTCGAGGCCGAGGGCTCTCGCTATTAATCACCGCCCCGTTATTATAATATTACCGGCGACGCGATGACACGATTCGAACTCCTCCGATGGAACCGGAGGAGGTGGCCCGCTTTGCACTTTTCCTTTTCGGTTATTAAAAGAACGTCACGTTCAACCATATACTTAACGGAGGCGTTTCTCTGCTTGACGTCTCTTTAGAATAAGCGCTTTCAGCTAGGTCAAACGAAAAAGGACATATTATTTATACAGGATGTTCCACAATTAATCATTGAAACAACTGGTATATTTATATGCACTCTTCCCTTTTATTGGTTCATCGAGAGCCAACTTTTATTGCACTCTATCTAATACTAATCTAATCTACTATATTTTCCTCGGTTTAGTAAGTATTTTATTAAGGATAAAGAATATCATTTCCAATCTTCTAAGTATATCCAAATAATTATGAGATTAAACTGTCGATATTATGAAGTTTTTCATTAAGTGAATAAAAAATGCAGTAAGGGTGTAACTACTATAGCTTGTATTTATGCAGAGCTGGGTAGTTTTTGCGGTTTGAAAATAATCGGTCCGATAAACTGACACAATAAATGCCGAGGATTCGATAAAAAACCTATTAGAGTAAAAGGAAATCGTATTTGTTGAATGCCGTAGCGGTGAGGAGCGGCCACGAGATGTAGAAGAATAGGAAATATAACGGATTCCGGCTTATCAGGAATGGAAGGAATGAATGAAATAATAAAGACTGATTTATTGAATTTAAGAGGGTGGGAGAGACCTCCAACCTAACTCGTATATGTTTTTCTCCCTTGTGCAGTGATGAGCAAACGTACATTAATAATAGCACGGTCATTTTCCTGTATCTTCTAATGTAGGTTTCGAATTCTCTTTTATTCACAATTCGGTCGATATTCACGTTATGATATTGCTTTATTCATGAGCAGTAATTATGCGATAATGTTCGCACGACAAAATTATCTAAACATTAAATTTACTGTTACAGAGACTCGAAAAAATTATATCTTGTACAGATCAACTAAACAGTGAAGAATCAATAAATTACAGCACTTTAGATAAACCAATAATAATAATATTAATGTGATATCAAGAACTGTGGGCTCGTGGATACAGATAAAAAATCGGTAATGCCAACATCACCACAACATTTGATTCGCTGACACGTATTTTGAGAGCTCATAGTTCCTCATCATCAACCGAATACCGAATGAGTATATAAAATTAAAAAATAGCAATATAGACATCCCCTCTTCAAATTTTAAAAACTAATGCATCCGATTCTTTAAATAGAAAAGTAATTAAATATTTATTCTAAATTTTGAATTTAATCTTGCCTAAATTGAAGTATAAATTCTAATGATTCAATAAAACAATTACCTGCTTAATACCTCTGTTAGAATAGGCGTGTGTGTGTTCTCCACTGGCTAGCTTTGGCCAGATTTTTCGGTTAATTTTCTGGCTTTTATTTTTTAACATTGAGATGATGTTGTTGTAAATTTAAAAATTACTATAGCTTTATGGTTTTTATAACCGTTACTCATCATTTAGCGTTCATTTTTACAATTGAGTCTGGATTGTTTATAACGATTTCCTGCAATCATATAAGTACATACGTCCAATGTGCATACCCACTACTGTTCAAGAGTCAATGTTCAAAACAACACCAATGGTTTCCTTCAGCAAAATTTCCCTAAATGTACTTAATTTTCATAGTTCAATTTGTAACTTGATGTAAAGAAATTACTGGATATGTATATTGGTGCAACGTGTTGCAATATTGTAGTTTTTCTGGTTGTAGGTGATTTAAGACCGCAGAGAAGTAATATTTTCCTTCTTCATTTCACAAGCTACTGACGGAAAATCTCAACAACCTTGTATTCCGTGTGTGACTTACTTCTTCCTAAAATTCGTTGTGTTTCACCAATATCATCACACGAAAATTGACGTTTCTAAATAACAAGAACAATAATCTACCTAATATTGCCGAAAAAAACTAAATGATTAAGCGTGTCGAACAGAAATCTGATAATCGAAAGGTTTGATCCATCGTGCCAATCCTTGATTACTTCTACGTATTTTACTTTCTATCGATACTGTCGATTGGCCTAACACCCAGATCATGACTCGAACAGACTTCGAAATATCGTTTACCAGTAACTACGACTGTATAGTGTCTGACCTTTCTATATTAAGAAACTCATATAATTTCAGAAAGTTGAAACTATGATAAAGTAAGACATAAAGGTATTTCTTTTAGAAAAATTATCAACTAACTAATAAAGTTAATATAAATGATGAAAGATATGTAATCACAGAAAAACAACTATCAAGAACCAGAAAACCATGTCAACAGGTTGGAATTACCAATCAACCGATCATAAGATTTAAAACGAAAAAAAATACCAAGCATCAATAAATCCAAGATTACCAACTTTAAAAACTAGAAAGACAATTCATAGGTAAAGAATCAAAACTGCGTATAATTCAAAGGAATATTCAGAAACTATGGAGATTTACATTGTACATTGTAGAGACATTTAGTTGAGATATCTTGCTCCATCCAGCTTACTAAGTAGACGTTGTTGTATCAGATTATAATATTTTTTTGAATTTTGCAAAGTTAATTAATATTGAGTTCTATTAGCCAATACCAGAAATAATTATATTCAGACCTAATTCAACAGCGCCAAAACCCGAAAAATTGAACCAAATTGTTTATGATTTAACACTGTGGTAAACCACGCTTAAAACGTACGATGCAAATGAACGTTATAAAACTAAGTTCAGCTGATTTTTGCCTGCAATTTATGTAATTGGAAAAACCGTATTTTTTTTAACCATTGAGCTAGTATACTAAGGCGACGCTATGAAGCATACTTATTGTATGTTCAAAACGGAGCACTGGGTGGGGCTAAGTGTAGCACCAATATGGCTGCCTCGCCAGGCCCGGACTACTGAAAATTATAAATATAATTTTAAGCCTCCACTTAACAGATGGCTTTATTTAAAATTAATTACGTCATCCTACACCTGTTGGGCCCAAGGCCCATAAATGTCATAATTTGACAGTATAAACGCTCAATATGTAATAGTTTATTTATGCACATACGTACAGAGGCACCAATTAACATTTTCCAATTACGGCCCTGCACATTGTTTTTGTATAATGTTATTATAGATGAATTCTTCTTGTCAACGCTGTTTCTACTGCAACTACATGGAGCACAAGAAACCATAATGCCTTCTAGTAGTTCACTATATCATATAACTATAATAGACAATTAATGCAAACATACGTGCAACATACACTATAATTTACGTGTTTGACGTGAGTGTAGTACCTATATGGCCGACCTGTACCCGTTTTAACCACGTCATGTCGTCTTCCTACCTATTTTGCCTCAATGATTTAAATAGACTTACTCCCAATGATGACTACGATTTTCTGGATAGTATTTCATCTGATAGACTTTCCAGTGGCGCATTGTTAGTGAAGAATTGGTTACGTAGAACTGGATCAGTCTAGAAACTAGATGGATGCTGAGGATTATAAGAAAACGAACCAAAACAAGGAGAACAGTAATCTACAGAAGATGAGTCTCCTTTTTGTTCAGTAATCTGGAATAGGCAAGCTTTTGTTTCGAAATTGAAACAATTTGAAGACGATGTAACTCCGAAGCATACGTAAGGTAAAAAACTAAGACTTTATGAATTGTTTGTGTTTCTTTGACGATGAACTATGTCATCACATAATATTACAAACAAATCTTGTAAAAATTTTGAATCCACGAGTTCGATAAAAGTCAACATGGTTCTTTCAATCAATATGCTTAAAGATTTAAAATCATTACCGAGCGTCAGAGAGTATTTACTGTCAAAGCCAGAACTGCGTGATTCTGAAGTCACTACGTTGTTGCTGCTTTGGTTTCATATTGACTACGTCTACTTGAAGGGACAAACAGGATATGATAAATTATACAAAATGCATCCTATTATTGAAAACTTAACAAACAAATTAACCTTACTACTACCATTCAACTGAATAACAGTCATTTAATAAAAACATGGTAAAATTTAAAGGCAAATCTTCATTTAAGCAATACCTACCAAATAAGCCGATAAATCAAAGTTATAAAGTTTGAATACGTGCACATCAGAGTGCCCATATATCCGGCTTTAATGCATACAGGAAGGAACAAGGATCTGAGTGAAATGAGATAAGGATAGAATGCTAGAAATGAGTTCGGTTTAAGAAAATATGTAGTGACAAGAATTGCAAAGAGTTAGGCCAAGAGTCATGTATAAGAGATTTATTTCAACAACCTTTTTATAACAGAATGATTTGTGATGCTAAAACATAAAAATGAAATTTATTATTGTGGAACTATGGGAAGCAAAAAACTACCAAAGAAAAACAAGATGATAAGCTACAAAACTACAAACTGGTTTACTAGGAGACAAATAAGACCTAGATCAACTAGAAGTACAAGAAAGCTGCAAGCGTATTATCTACTATTTATTCGCCAAAGGAAATGTATCAACAAGAAAACGAGAGAAGAATGGCGATGTTGCAGATGTAAACTGCTCTAAGACGATAAATGATTATAGGCATTACATCAGTGGAGGAAATAGAGTATATGTTGAAATGTTATTGCTGCGTTCTTCATTATCAACAGAGCATTAATCAACTCAATTATTGTTTTGAAAAAGGCATCTCGATGTAATATTCCATTTGATTGGTGCAAACAGGTTGAAACAAATTTAGGATCTTCCCGAATTTTCTTCAGTTGTTTTAGGTAGTAGATCAATATTTCCTTGTTCTTTGTTTTCAAAACTTGTTCTACACTAGAAACCGAGAACTCCTTTTTTGTGGTAAGTGCAGCTCCAGCGGTTTTCTAAACCGTATTGTTTGCCAATACTACACTCCACTGTTGCTGTATAAATTGTATGTGTAAATGTGTTTGTGTGTGTTTATTAAAGCACTACCCCGCCGTAAATAATGTTGCGACGTTAATTATGTCCCAACAGCAAACTATACTACGTATGACGAACCTCTCTCAATTGAAGAACTGATTCGAAGAATTTCAAGGGTATTAAACAAAATTGCTTTTTTTAATTTGATATTTAGTTAATTATGGGATACATTTTAATTATAGACCATCTAATTAAAGCATGATTTTGGCAATTAAACAAATATTTGTTCAATATTTGCTACTTAATGAAGATATCTTGTTATAGTTATCTAATACTGGCATAGTTATTTTTGTTCATCAGCGTACGAAACGATTGTGCGTGTACGTTTGTATTGGCGAGCGCCACCCGTTAATGTAGTTATCAGATTGTGATCGTGATTACCGCACGGCGGTCCGTCACGCGCCGGCACTACATATCATTGAACTCCACCCCGGGCTTAGATTTGGTAATGACAAATGCTTTTGTTACTTCATATAAATCGTACTTGAACCGACGTTTTGCGTGTGTCGACACGGTCCAGATGATTTCGAACAAATGACTAACGTCAGTGTCCCGCGTGATATATTGAATCAAGTAGCCGAGGACGGTCTGCTGTGTGTTGTATCTAGCTTATCTGACGATATTGGAAAAAATCGGTATACGAAATTTATTGTCATCCCATTCTAATCCGGAAACGTATGGGCCAAGGACGCTTTTCGTTCGAGAATTTTTTAATTCCTGAATGTCTCGCAACGAATCAAGTGGAGTGTTTAGTATATAACACTTATCCTTTTTGATATTTATCATATTAAAAAAGTAATTCTACGTGATCCTTCCATATATTTGCATAGACATTTATAAATATTGTAGGTACATTGACAAATACCTAAAAACAATATAATCATCAAGTAATTTAAGCAATGCTTAATTTAAAATAAACGATTTCAAAATTATACGGTCTGTCAAATCCATTTCAAACGAACACGTTACGTGATTGAGAAATTTCAATTAAGAAAATGAATTCACGTTATTAGAGTCGCACCTTTCTACTAATTAAAGCTGCCTTCTCCGTATCTACCTCTTTATTTCCTCCTACAAGAAAAATGAAGCGCCAGCACGCGTCGAGAACAATATTATAATGACGAGAGTCGCTTTTTTTTCCAAGTACTTTTTAGTCGCTTTTGTTCTTCCAAGTACTTTTTAGTTTAAGTTCAAAAGACACGTCTTTCAAAAGAGAAACGAAACATTTGCAGGTTACACATCCAGATAATAAGCAAACGTCAGGTTATTTTGAAGTAGTTCTGTGACTTGATAATGTAATTTCTGCGAATTGGATATAATAAAGATGATGTAATCTAACGACAGAAAGGCTAATTGTAAATTAAAATTACCCTTATTCTTCTCACAAAAACAAACAAATTAATTATTAATATTACAACGAGATCTACAAAAATTGAATTGAGATATATATGCTTTGAATGTGATTCCTTTTGCAATTATTGTAAGAATTCGTTTATTAAAAACATGAGCAAGTTTTTTTGTATTATTTTGACATGAATCTATGTGGCATTACTCTTGTATTAACCGCAATGATTTTTATGTCAAACCCTTTGATAAAATCTGCTTGAATCAAGCCTCCTTAGCTTTGAACAGCAGATATCACAAATTTGATATAAAATCACTATACAGCCTAAGTCAAAGGATACGCCATCAAATATATCACTGTTAGTATTGAGAATTGATAAAAATGTTATTTGTTGCATGTTTTCCGGTGTTGTTGGTTCTACCTCGTACGCTTTGCATTTGATATATCCCTATAAAAAATAGTAGGGTGTCATGTCAGTCGATTTAGGCGGCCAGATTATAGGTCCTTCACGCCCAATCCAACAATTTCCATAATTATTATTAAGAAAATTTTGCACTGCCAATGCATATAGTACGCAGGTGCACCGTCGTGTTGCCACCATAAATTAGCGCCAAGATCCAATGGTAAATTGTCAATAGCGTCCTCAATTTGCCCTTGCAGAAACGCTAAATAATTATCGCCGTTTAGTCGATCATGAATAAAAATAGGTCCAACCACTCTGTTTCTTATTATACGGCACCATACTTTAAGAGACCAAGGGTGCTGATTTGTGTGTTGTCGAATCCAATCTGCGTTAACGTCCGAATAATGCATATAATGTCTGACCACACTTCCGTCATTTTTGAGTGTAGCTTCATCTGTAAATAATACATTCTGGAAGAAAAACTGATTCTCTTGAAGTTTTTCTAATCCCCATTCTACGAACTGAATTCTTGCAGCATAATCACTTGCAGTTAACTCCTGATGAACTATCATTTTATAAGGATGAAATTTATTTTTCCGTATAATTCTCTCAGACGTTTGAGACATATTCCACTGCCTAGCATTATTTCTTGTGCTACAATGAGGATTTTCAATAATGCTTTGCATTACTAAATTTTCATTTTCTTCATTGCATACTGCAGAATTTAGAAATACCAGCTTTTTATAATTCACAATACCTGTTTCTCTAAATCTCACTCAAAGCCTACGCAAACTTTTGATCGGGATGTCTTCGATTTGGAAATCTTTGCATACAAAGGCGAGCGACTTCATTAAAGTTTTCATCTGTCCGGCCAATGGTTAGGAGCATATCGACTAGCTCATTTCTACTGTAATGTTGTGGCATGTTTATCAATAAACAGCACAATTAGAATGACTAATATTCTGACAATTAAACAATAACGTTTGGCATTTGTCAACTACATTTTTATTTCAGTGCATGCTATTTTTTCATTTTCTTTTAATAATGAAAATGGGATGACAAAATCTACAAAATAATTTTTTCCATGAGAACTTTACAAATTAAATTTATTGAGATATTTTGTTTAGAATTGAGTAGCCTTACGATTAAGCTAAAAATGTATAGTTAATTCCATTTAAGAAATGTGTATTTCTATTATTAACTTTTTTTAGAGGACACTTTGTATAATTTTTATACATAAAATTGAAGTATTTATTGGTCCACACAATTTTCGTAAACAAAATTTTTAGCTATTCCCACTAATAACATTAATATATTTGATGACGTATCCTTTGAATCAAGCTGTATATATATATGGCATATTTTTAATAGGTATCACTAGCAAACGACTAGAATATCTGAAAAAAATATCGTATAGCCTAAACAGCTTCGAAATATATTCTTTTCTAAAAGTAGTGCAATGGAAAATTCTGTATCCTATTTTCGAGAGAACCTTCGGGCACATATTTAAGTAATGCATCAGTCTAACTTACTTTATAGCAGTCTCAGCATTTGAAAACTATTACGTTGTTTATTAAACGTAGTGTTATAAACGATTTACTGTTAACCAAGAACAAAATTTATATCAACAATTTATAGCAACAATAGCAGAAGTTTGTATAGCCGTATACAATCATATATTTGATCAGTTATAAATAATATTTGTAAAGATAGAATTATTGAGGATAATTGTAAGATTATTCTTAAGACAAGTAATTTACATAATTAATTATGTATAGTATAGGGCTTGTGTTAAAAAACTGAGCATTGTTATAAAATCAAGCTTTCGTTGCAACAGTAGAGACTAAGCCAAAGAGATTGAAGACACATTGAATTTTCTGCTTCATTTTTTTTGTTGATCTTAGATTAATTAAAATCACTGGAAATAGAGAGCTTTAAAAAAGTTGGCTCATGTTTGGAGATGCTGGGCATCGTTATAAATACAAGTTTATTGTGACTTTTTATTCTGTATCTGCCTTTTTTTTGTTAAATGTCGTTATTTATTGTAAACAACATGCGTCTATCCGAGGAGAAAATAGTGTATGTAATGAGGATGGAACTTGATTATATTCAATACATTCATGTCTTCAACAGTTTGATGGAGCATTTCCTAATATTAATAGCATATAAAATGTTTGTGCAGCGCTAGGAACATATTGTTTTGCACTTTGAAAATTATAATTGGATTTGTAAACAATCATCGACCAAAAATTCTTATTGTCAAAGAATCTGTTAATGATTTAGGTCAGAAAATAAAACAAAATTTAACCAAATCAATAAGGAAATTAAGTGCATAATCAGATAAATTTTCATTTAATATTATGTTTGTCAATCGCCATATGTGAAAATAATAATAGATTTTAGTGAAGTTTTGGGCGTGTCTTTTGACAGTAAACATCTTTAATCGTAACTTTACCATACAGTAGGTGTTTCTCTTATTAATGTTAGATAGAAGTCAATTTGCTTTATAGGTGTAGCTTACGAGCTTGTCGAGCTCTGATAAATTATTACCTATTGATTATGGACAGCATTTACAATACCCTAAATGGTTTAGCAATCATGTGCATAATGACGATATTTTATTATTCATGTCTGACGAAGCATGGTTTCATTTGTCAGGGTACGTAAATACTTGCATACACAAAATTATAAAATATGAGCAACAAATAATCCACACACATAGTCTTCATCCATCGAATGTTAATACCGACACATATTATAGCCGTTTATAAAAGAACTGCAAGATGACAAACTTAGAAATGAGTACTTTCTTTTAATGGAAGGCTAATTAGTACATAGTTTGACCAATATCATCATCTAATTTGACACTATTAAATTTGTTGTTATTTGAATATGAAGAATATTCTCTTTTAATCTTTTACGTAGTTTAGAAGAGCTATAAGACAAATGCTCTGATAGCGATATTTAAAAATAAAAGAAAACGTATTTATATTTAGATTTAAAAGGATGGTGATATTGCCCTGCGACCTATTGATCTATTGTGCCCTCTTGCATGAGCTGTAAGGTGCTAAAGTATGCCTCTCAAAGCTATGCCTCTCTTCTCTATCCTTACGTTCTTTTTTTGTAGGTGCTCATCCCTATATCACAGAACTGTTCCGGTCCCACAAGCAAAGTTGTGGAGGCCTTTCTTGCGAATAGATTAGCTTCTTTGTTGCCTTTGATTCCAGGTATGTCCTGGTACCCAGCATAATGTTTCCTTCTCTGTTTTCCTTGCCTAGGTTGTTTAATCTGTTAAGACATTCGCAGACTAATTTCGAGCTAATGGTGTTAGAACTCAGCGCCGTTATGGCTTCCGCTAGTTCCTGTCCAGTTTCAGTTGAGCACGTCTTCCAATGGCATTGATCTCCGCTTGAAGGACGCTGGAGTATATTCCCATTAGTTCGGAGTAATTGGTTCCTGGCCCAAATATCCCTGCTCCTTTGTCGGTTTTGGAACCATCCACATATCATGTGATGGTGTTTTCTTTTAGGGAGTACGTGGACTGTTCTCCTGCCCATTCTCTCTTATTACTTAGCTTCGTAAGGATATTCCTTTCGAAGCTGTATTTCTTGACCATTTCATCGTTCGGTAGACTTAGAAGTAGGGAGAGTCTCGCTTGAGATGTCCACGCTCTCTGGTACGGAATTTCGCCTCCTTCAGTCCCCGCCCTGGTCAGTCTAAGCAATGCCGCAAGGGCTGCTCTCTCCACCACTATGTGTAAGGGACTGAGGTCTAAGATTATCTCTATGGCCGCGGTTGGGCATGTTCTTAGACATAGACTCAGAAGACGTATATATTTGTACTTAACAAGTGATGGCGGTCATTTTGAACACTTGTTATGATATTATTTTCAAATACGATTATGCTTTTTATGCAAGAATAAAATTCTTATTTAGCTTAATACTGCACTAAGAGCTATCCCATTATGTTTTTTTTGTTATTATTTATTGAACAATACTATGAATGGAACATAAAATATACAAAATTATAACTTAAAGTAAACAATGGCAAAGATTTTTTAACCTCAGGAGAGGAATTCAGTCGAGTCTGTTTTTAAATTCTCCCCAGAAATAACTAATTGTAAGTAAAAAAAAATAGTAAGGACCACAATGCCTAGTCTAACATATTAATTCCAGCACACACCCAGTGCAGCGTAAGCTTTCCCACACATACATATCTTATAGTATTTATTCTTATTTAATCTTATTGATCCTCTTGCACCCTGTTACCCGGAGCACCAATTGCTAGTGGTGTGCAGGCAGAGACAAATTAAATTAAACAGCGCTAAAGCATTACAAAAATCCAGTTATGATGAGACCCGTCTTTTCAAAGTTAGTTTCTTGATGGATCTCTTAAACGTGCTTTTCGGGAGCGTCTTCAAATTTTCGGGTATATTATTGTAGTTGTGGTATACCGCAAATGAAAATAAGCGTTCGAAAAATGAAGTTTTATGTGGTGATGGTGATATTAGCCCCCGAAATCCAGTAGTTAAATTGTGTATATCAGTACGGAATTTAATTTTATTACATAAGTACGAAAGTGTTTTTTGCATTAAAATTTTATGATAAAGACAAAGACTCTGAACAAGTCTTTGGTTTTTAATGTTTAACCATCGAAATTCAACGAATCTAAGTGATACGTGATCAAACTTATTAAGACCGTATGTGAACCTGATACATGAGTTCTGCATTTTTTGAATTCTATATTCTGTGTTCCGTTCCAATGCAACGTGGTAAACCGTTGCACAATACGCAGATTGTGACAGCACGAGGGAAGGCATCACACAACTTAGCTTTAGTTTTTACATCAAGAACTGCACGGTAAGGATACAGCTTTTTTAATGGAAGATATATATCATTCACCTTGATCTCAACAGCCAGCCTCTCATTACCGAGCATTACATCAACTTCGCCTTTTAAGTGATTACATATAGTAGTCTTGCCAAACATAATGATCTGTGGCTTACTGGTGTAAATACTCAAATTCTGTCTAAAGCAAATGCAGAAATAGCTTTAAGATCACGGTTAATATAGTGCACAACCATCTGCCACTCAGACTGGGCGAAGGACCGTAACAATTGCACATCGTCAGCATACATCACAATTTCACAATGAGTTACGCACCTAACAATGTCAACCGTATACAAGGAGTACAACAGAGGACAATACAATAACACTATTCTACACAATAACAATATAGGCCTCTGTGGGACATCCTGCAAAATAGGTAAATATTCTTATTTCTTACCAGAAAGCTGAACACAAATGTTCTGTGTCGCACAGGAAACTACCAATAAGAGCCACCGCACTGTCGTGGAACCCTTCGCTCTTTAAAATCTCTAACTATAATCTGTGTCGAACGCTTTACTAAAATCTAAGAGCGGTAGGATCGACAAATTCCACGGTCAGCAATGATGTCATCGGTACTTTTGAACAATGCAGTTTCGCAATTGTAGCCAGCACGAAAACCAGATTGAGCATCCTATTATCGTAGTCGTGGTATAACATTTTTGCAGATTAAATACATATTTGTTTGTGCTATAACTTTAACATCCATTCAGAAATATTTACTGAATTTGCAACTGGTTGGTCACAAAAATGACCAATATGTTAATGCATTTAACAGTATGTAGGTACCGATCAGCTGTTTTGATTGTACGTATACTGTTAAATACACTCCACACTCACAAATGCTCCAATATCAAATGTTCTTTCGTCATGTATAATTAATTGTTAGTTTCTTTGAGTATTAATTATAGTTGTGCGTTTAGATTTACGATGTACCTGTATTTTACGGTAACTAGCTTCAATCTACCAATATTCAATTCCTTTTGTCCGTTTTTGTTGAATCTTTAATTGTTACCGTTTCATATTTTTCAATATGTTTTCTATTGCTAATTTAATCAAGTTTCGAGCTTATTTTCCTACTGTCAAGGAAGTATGTCGCATGCTATTTAAAATAAGACAAGGTGGTGACCGTGGCTAAAAACTATAAAACAAAGACAAAAAGACGATTTTTTTTTTTTTTTTTTTTTTTAGTGTGTGGTGGGTGCTTAGTTGCTTAAAAACAGATTTGAAAAAACTTTGCTAGGTTTAGAATATGTATGTGGTTGGATAAAGCAACTTTATATATGTCAGTACACAACCGATGTACTTATCTTTATCGCACTATATTTTCGAATTGCTAGTATACAAAATGGGAGTCATCTCCCGTATCTCGCGCTCTTGACTATTAACATTTAGAATTTTAGTTGTTGACAGACTTTTTGATTTTAATAATTCTGTGTGTACTATTTGCTATGTACTGGATATGTTGAATTGTAATACTGAGAATGCTTTTGGTCCTATTTACTCTGAGCGAAGACGATAGGAAATTTTTTTAAGTGTGATGGGTGCTTAGTTGCAGTGACTCCGTAAACTGTATCGGCTTTGTGACAGCATCATACCGCGATAATGGTAGGTCGATCCGGATTTCACTTCTGGAAGAAAAATGTCAGCGTTTCTCCGGAAAATTGAAACCCGGCTCCTATCATCCCGCCACAACGATAGGTAGTCCGCCACCGACCCGTTCACCTGACTACATAGTTTATTACCAACTTTTATTGATCGTATCAAAAAAGCTTCTAGTGACAAACCAAATACTTCTTTCACAAAATTGGTTCTGTAATATTAACTTATTGAGTAATTTTTTATTGGATATTACTTTATCATTCGCAAAGAAAAGAAGTTATTTCAGAATAATGAAGTAATAAATAGTGAATGCTGGAACTTAAATGCAAAAATCAAAGAATATTTAATCTTTCACCCTCTATACCATGTATATGTATCGGTTTACAGCAATAGAGAAATGTATTTCTATTTCTATCTAACAATGATACTTACATAATTAACTCCCAAGTGTCTTGGTTATTGTTATTCCATCCGATATTCGACTCCTATTGACATATCAACCGAGTATGTTAATTTCATTTCTGCGCGTATAGGTTTTTGAGGACTCGTCATCGCATGTGCGTTTGCGTTCTACAAGCAAGATATCTGATTGCAAGGTCTTGCGCACGTACAGCTACGAGCTTCCTTCTAACGAACTCCCTGTTAAAGATAGGCGAGGATTACGTGCTCAGGAGGAATTCTAATGCCGTGACTCCTCGTTGTGTTAGCTGTGGGCTTTGCCATTGCAAAACACGCACGTTATAAAAATGATAGCGTTTTCGTTGTCGGCAGAAGAAAATCCCATGTGAGCACCGCGGCGCCTGGCCTCATCTTCACATACAGCCGACCTACGCAAACTCAAGTCGAAAAGAAGAAGGTAGGTAGCAAGAATAGTAGGGAAGTAAGGGAAAATAAGGTATCTCGAGGACTTGGCGTGTAAACTCGGAGACCTTTTTCTCGGAAAGAATATCTCGTCGAAATACCAACTCTCTCTAGATGTCCCTGTGCGGAAACACGAATCCTAACGTGCTACAATCAAGTCTCAACTCGTCTACGTTGTGTAGGGTTCTTTATTTCTATCCCGCATCATGTAAAATTCCCATGTACTGTAAGTAGGTATATAAAAATAAAACCGTTATTTACTACAAGATAATTTTTGTAATTTAAAGCTTAAAACTACAAAACAGTTATTTTCACATAATTTAATTCATAATATTTTAATCTAGAAAAACGTGTTTATTTCAAACAGAAGATCAAGAAAGCAATGCTGCTAAGTTCAACAGCAGGGAATAAATTATATACTTTGCCAAATTTGACAAACAAACTGTTTATTACACTGAAAAAACAAAATTAATAAACATCATTTATTGAGTTGGGTTCATTAATACAACAAAAAAAATTATAGTGTGGATAAATTTATTTATTATATTGAACAACCTTATTTATTAGTCATACTGCTTAATAAATCAGTTTATCATATTAATAAAATGACGTTTATTACGTACTCAAACAAGAAATTATAAATTAGTGGGTTAATATATTGCAGCAGGTTATTAATTTAATAAAATATTTTATTAGTTTCTATTTCTTTCAGTTTACATATAACAAGTTAATTCTTTTAATAAATGTGTTTATTAAAATTATTAAAGTATTGATTGCTTGCAATCATTTCACTGTAACACAGATTGCTATTGTATGTATCTCCGTTGCTGCAGGTGGTGTGGTGAGCATAAAATCACTAGTTCTTTCCTTTGGATGCAGATGCTTTTTATGCAAATTATTTTATCTGCTGCATTCGTAGGTGTTGAAACTATTTTCCCTGGTAGTAATAATAATCGAAAGTCTTTTTAGGGTTATTACAGGAAAAAATAAGGTATTTACGCTTTCCTTTCCATTTTAATGTATTATTCCTAATTATAATTTTAGATGGTAAAAATGCAACCGTTTTATTAGGCATACATGGATATTTGGTCCCTACAAACAAAGTTATAAAAAAAGATGTCCATGGCATGAAAACAACGATCAAGTATACCATAAAAGATTCTCAGGAATCATTTCTGTTTTGGGCGAAACAAAGCAACAGATGCACGACCACATTATTTTTTTATTGAATAAAAAGGAAAATATTCAACCGTTTATTGTACCGATAGGAGATAATATTACTCATATAGATGAAATATACCTCTATATTGAAGGAATTGTACAATACCATTCAAAATATTATGCGTGCGGTTGATAGTTACAAAACTTATCATCTTTTTGATTTAAAATATCCTGAGGCCAGCATTATATTTTGGAATTTCATAGAATATTGGCTTCTATAATATCACTTCCAAAAACACTAGATTTCCAAAAGTCCATACATTAATGAATGAACTGGAAAATTTATAAGTGAATATGTATCATAAAGTGTACTCGTAGCTTTAAAATTTCTAGATAAATAATAGTAAAATTCCCACCCTGTTTTTTTTTGTATCTACACTTAAAATCCACCATACTATATAACAAAGCTTATTTTTGTGCTTGCACGTTTTCACTAGCTGCACCTTCTTAGATTTGTTTATATTATTCAGCCAATTATTAATAAAGTTTGCTAAATAATATAAACAAATTTCAATAAGTGTAGTATGTGTGTAAGGTGGAAGTATAATAAGTAAGTAAACTTAGTAATTAATACTATACAGTTATTATTTAGTTGAATGAATTAATTTCATATGATCAATATACAGTTATATTAATACAATAAAGCACATATTTAGTAATATTAAAGAGTTCATTTATATTACAAACTTGCTTAATATCATCAAAAAGTTATTTCATCACTTTAACGTATACAATTTATTGAAGCAATAATTTTCGTTTGTTATATTAATAATGAAGTTGAACAACGTAATCATTATACCAACGAATTTTTTTGTTGTATGGATAAAGATATATATTTATTAATACAATAAACGCATATACGTTGTATTGATAACTGGGTTCGTTGGACGAATTTTGATAAAAAAATTATTGAATTAATGTCCTTTTTAATTATATTTGTGTACATTTTTCGTTCAGTGTACAAAATACTATATGCATCTCTAAGGAGAACATCATCATCTTCTAACAAAAAGAGTATTTCACAATGATAAAATACTTTCCAAATAAACCCTTAAACTTGTGCCCAAAATTATTGTATAGAATGAAACACGTACATGTATCACAATCATATTACAGTTTTAATATTATTACAAAAAATCACAGCATTTTACAATTATCTAGATTAATGTCTATTATTATTTGGAACCAACATTTATTACAGCAAACAAGTCCTGGTAATATAATTCAATTTCAGCTATTAATCACAAACAATTCGATTAGCGTTTTTCCCTAAAATAAATAATTAAATTTGGTTAATAGGTATTTTATTATCGTGTCCATTCACCCATGTGATAGATAAGTGAATCTGAAATTAACACACCTGATAGCTTAGGTAATATAAATGTGACACAAATATTAAAATTTATATTATATTAAATAACCGAATCCGAAATTAAAATAATATTGCCGTATTAATTAGTTATATTTGTAAATGTAATTAGTTTTTATTGCTTGCAGCGACAGTACAATGTTTCGTTTTGTAAACGAATTTAAAAAGCAAATAACAATTGTGTACAATTAAAATTGCAAAACGCGAACGAATACACATTAAACAATCGTAATTACATCGGTGTAGTTAGTGTATGACAAGCTGCAGTTTTAATTTTATTATACTTATTTATCTCTCATTACGCAGAACAACACCAAGCGTAATTAGTTTACCCGCATAGCTATGCATACACACGTATTATAACTATCTGTACACACAAGGTATACGAACAATACATTTATTTAGCTTCTCTTTGTACATTATGTATTAATTAATATTTGCTTTTCCTAAACATACATAAATCTGACAATGTACCCACCGCAATCCGATGATCTTGATTTTAATGAAACTAAATGAACTTGCGTATGTTGTTTTCTAGTATATTCGCTGTTTTACTTGAACTGAATAAGAAAATAAATCGGGCGTAAGAACGATACCGAAAACAAATAAAAATAAAAGTAAATCCGGATGCGAAATCGCTATTAGTTATTCATCTTTCATCACAGACAAAAATTCCAAGCAAAAGTTCAAGTAATGCGTGGTACAAGTGTTCGATACAATATCACAGTAAAATCTTGTTACAAAACATAATTTCACGATCAGTACAATAGCTACCAAAGATACATGGTTCATTTACTGTATTACAGACATAAATTAAATTTGTTAATATTATTTTATGTGAACATTACTTATGTAGCATTTCTGATAAATGCATTTCAATCATATTAAATTATTGTCAGCTGGCGTTATGTCAAAACATGACTCTCGCGTACCTTATACAATGTAGGAGAGTTAGGGGGTTTGCGTTTAAATTTTCTTGGAATTTGAATTAAATGCAAAATTGCAGAAATTGGCCAAGTTTAGTTATGTCTGACTTATGTCTATATTCAAGACTGCCAACATTCGAGGACAAAAAAACGTATTAAAATTTAAAAAAATGGTCTAAATTGTATTTTTTTCTTTCTTAAGTGCTAATGTCAAATCAAAGCCCCAGGTTTCAAATGCACAATTTTAATGCATCAAAGAAAGTTAACATTTATTATTGTTGATTATGGCACTAAAATTGTTTGAATAAAATTATAAATTGTTTATGAAATTTATAAGGTAAGTATAGGCCTAATAAGAGACACACGTTTTAAAATTCATAGCCACCTAAGATGTTTTGAATTTATATTAAGAAGTTGACTGCACAAAACATAAAATGTATGCTATGTTATGTTATTTTGCTATGATACCATACTCAATAAGCCCTTTAAAATGAGCAATCACTCGACCCCCCAATTCCAAATTTATTTTAGTGTACCCTGCTGTTCATAACAACATAGGCAAAATCGTAGCAAATTCAATCCATCTTGATAATATAATGATAACTAACTATTTAGGAAATCGACCTCTTCACTTATCGTTTCCAGAAGAATCTGAAACTAACATCACCAAACATGTCGGTATTCCATTTGCCCCAATAGCGCTATTTGATGAGATCTTTTACTGTGCTTATCACTAACATCCTGCTCGAAATCCTGCTTCTTCTCTTTGCACTGCTTGAACAAAATTCTTCATTAAATCTAATTTTATGTGTAATAGTAATTAAAATAGTATTCCTTTATGAATCCAAGTTGAAGACTAGAACTGCAACTACTTGAGACCAGCACTGACATATCACAGTATATGTTGTTGTGTAATTAATTTTTACCGACATATCCGACTAAAATGAAAGCTAGATATTTTCTATATCTAAAATTTCGAAGCATCTATACAAACACGCCATTTTTCCAATTTATGTTTGTAGCCTACTGCACTAAATTGTCAATATTATTGCAAAATGAAACAGCATCTTTGTCAGTCATGATTGTAATATTTCTCTTTGAGTTTATGTTAACGTGAGATCCCGAATAAAGTAATTTAATTCCAATTGATTTATTAGATCACAAATAGTCGATGTGCGAAAAATTTGAAACATGTTCTTTTAGCTTCGCATCCAAATGAGGAACTAATCTTAATGTACAGCTTTTACATGTTATATCTATTATAGTTTGAGCAATGCATTACAATAACCTATATTAATTAATTAATAATATAATTTTTTTACCACGGTAGCAGCTTATTTTTCCACGTCAAACTTATAATCAAAGAACAATTGTTGTTATTCATTATTTTTCCCAATACATAAAAGTGTTTAAAAGCGTCCTACATTATTTATTCTATGCAGCTTATACAATTTAAAATACATCCACCTTCTAATAAAATCTAAAATATCAGTTCTGAAACTAGATCACCACCCTATACGATTCAATTAAGCAACAACTAGCTATTAAAACCTCATAAACGTTTCAAAAAATAATAATGAATTCGTATCATTAGATTTTAAGCTACTATTATTTATATTGTAACATACTATTATACCACTAATGACATAGCCAACAAAACTACAGAAAGTAACCACATTAGGAGCACCTAAATTAGTACGTCCATCAACGTCAATAGATGAAACATAGACGATTATCAATTCATCCTGTACCGCTTTCGATTGCATAAACAAAAGCAGTTTCGCGATGAGAGTTGAATCCCAAGGCAATCAGAGGATTCGATGTGGCACACCGTCCCATCGAGGCTGTCAATTATATCCTCCGGGACGGGCAAACTTCTGAATGCAACAGTAGGTATTGTCGTCGGGATGTAAGAGATGGCAGTAGTAACTTGCTAGAGCCAGAATTAATGCATGAATTCCTCTCTGATAAAGGAGAAATACAGAGAAAGGAGATAGCACATGAAATCCTGTTGCTCTGCCATAGATTTCTACAGAGCTAATTATTGATTATTAAGAAAGAATAATACTTCAACACTATTTTCATTAAGAGAAATATAAGTTTGACAGCACCACCCTGTAATATTCATTTACGTATTTATTATTAATTTATCACATAGACCAGAAATTGTGTGGATATGATCCGTTATATTCCATATAGATATAAAATGATAAAAATTACAAAATAACAACATAAAAGTTAAAATAACACAAACTATTGTTTAGAAAGAATTCTCCCAAGCTCCCAAGCTTTTTTTTATTTAGCTCTAATAAATATTCTTTAAAACATACGCATGTATGTCATTTTATTTATATCTACTTTAAACACTTAGCTACATCTCTCAACTGCGGTGTGAAATGCTTATTTTTATACTGAATCTTTTAGTTCCAACTTATCTCAAGACTTTTAAAAAAATATGACATTGGCTGATACTACATGCACATCGCAGTCACTAATAATATATTCTGCTATTTGTTCCAATCTCTATGCATCCTGCCCCTCTCTTTATGCCTCAAAAGTTCGTGATCAGTAAATAAAGCCAGATCTCATTTATTAAGATCTAATAAAGATTTAGCTTTGTGGCGGAAAAAAAGTGCGTCTCTTTAAATATTTTGGTTTTGAAATGTTTATCCACTAGAGCGTTTTTGTTTAGTTTGCTATTATTGAAATTAAGTTCTTATACAGCTATCTCTACAAGATATTACAACGAGTCTATAGTCTAATAAATCGTGACTCAACATCTTTAGTTGTATGTAAGTTGTCTTCAACATACTTTTTAAGAAGTTTGTATAGTACATAAGCTGTAAGCTGTCATTTATCAATAAACTGTATGTTATATTGGCTTCGATTATTTACAGAAACGTAAATATAGAAACTCTTGACACATAAGTGTAATTTTCAATTAAAAAAGCCATAAACAAAGCTGAGAAACAGAATATTGCCGGCACAAAATCGCACTGTGATTCCACTTGATCCCACTATTGTTGGAGATGCTTTCCCTGTTATCGGTGAAACATTACTGCATATAATTAGTGAGTCCTTTAAAATGGGGGTCGTTCCAAGAATTTGGAAGACATCGACGTTTATTCCTATACCGAAGGTAAATAATGCTAGGAAGTGTAATGATTTCCGACCTATTAATATGATGCCCTCTATGGAAAAGATCATTGAACAGGCTGCTAAAGAACAACTGCAAAAATTTATCGAAAGAAATAAAAAACATCTGTGAATTTAGTACTTGCAAATTGGAAGGAAGAAATAGAAAATAATAACAAAGTAGTATCAGTTTTTCTTGATCTCAAAAGAGCGTTTGAAACTATTGATGGAAATCGATTAATAGGACAACTTCAGAACTACTACTGAGGGGTGCCCTTAAATGGTTAGAAGACTATTTAACAAGAAGATCGCAAGTTACTAAATACGAAGATAGAACATCAGAACTCAGAGAAATTTCTCTGGGGGTCCCGCAGGGTACGATTTTGGGTCCACTATTGTTTATTTTGTATATTAACGACCTGGGTACGGTTTCACAGGATTGCAATATCAACCTTTTTGCGGATGATACACTCGTGAGTGTGTATGATAGTGATTTTGAGAGGGCTGTCAGGAAAATGAATCATGAACTAAAAAATATTTCAAAATGGCTGAAAATGAATAAAGTTAAGCTCAATACTTCAATGACTAAAGCTATGGTAATTGGGACAATGGTTAGTGATAGGACTGGTGTTATAGATTGTGGTATTTCTATTGATGACGTACCTATGGACTTTGTAAAAGAGATTAAATACTTAGGGGTAGTAATAGATAATAGTCTATCAATCAAGGGTCACGTAAATTTCATAGTTAAGAAAATTGGTTTTTTAGGTAGGATTAGTACCTACTGAGTTGAGTACATAGACAAGAATATGGATATAAACCAATATGGCACATCTCTTTCATGCAATCAATCGAAAATACCTTTTGACAGTTATATTGTGTGTCCTATTACGACAATGGTTAATTTTTGACATTTATTTAATACAGCTTTTTCAGATTGCCGACCATTTTAACCTCTACAAATTTTCGTGTATTATTAAATCTTGAAATTTATTAAAGCAGTCAAAATCCACTGATTCTCTCAGGAGATAATTTTTTTTTCAAATATAATGCGTAGGTATAACCAAAGATTATTAAACAAAATGAAGTATATTTTGTTCAATAGAAAGTTCCGCAAGTGTCGTAAAGTTTTTATTAAAGCTTATACCTATTTCAAAAATAAAATCATAGAGGATTTGTTCTTTGAACTAAGCGAAGAAAAGGAAACCAAAAGCACACTTTTCTCAATTGAGTAAATTCCATTACAATGTTTTTTAGAAAATGATCCAGGAACATTCTATAGTATAAGCGTTAAGAGGGAAACCTGTGTGAAGATAGCGAGAGAGGACGCAAGGGAATTGCCTCTAACGAGTAGTAGACGAACAATCGTCAATCAATACTCAGAGCCTGCGGGTAGGTCCGCATGCTACTGCGTGCTCACAAATAATGTGATTATTATCACGAACTCCTATATGTACCTACTAGCTACCTACCTACCCTGCACTTCTTGTTTTCGTTGTTTTATTCTCCTCGTCCGCTTTTTCCTCTCAGATTCGCACTATCTTTCTCGCTTAGATACAGTGGCGACTCGTGACTGTCAGTTCTAATAAGAATGCACCGTGTCCCAATAAGTAGAAATCTAGTCGTGCCAAAGTAAAGGCATCCAAACAATACTAATCGACTGTATGTTTTATTACGGAGTATTATTAATACTAAAAGTACACGAATTTGTTTTTGTTTTTAATATATTCTCTAAACAAAAGTATAAGGATATTCTTAACGACTGGAATGTCAATGAATCGCTAAAATTTAGTTATTATAAAAGAGTGTTGATGGAAATTTACAAAGATCCTCATTTGTTGAGAAGCACATGTTTTTTGGACATTCATCTTACTGGTTTCTTGGTTTTGAATGCCCAGGCATACACCATATACTACCCGAATATTGGAATAGGATCATTAGCATATATTATTTTTTTATTATTATTTTTTTTTATTAAGGAGCAGAACAGGCATCCGCTTATTATTGACCAAAGTTGATAATTAGAAGTTTTAGAAATTTTTGTTCCTTACGAAATATACAAGCGCACAGGCAATGGTTTCCATAAGCTCCTCTAATGAGCCATTCAGCCATACAGCTCCCAACTTCACGGTATGAATATTTTGGAAACAAAATAATTTGTTCTGAAACAGACGACAAATGTTCGATCTACAATTGATTTATACTGAAAGGTTTGGTGTTCTGATCGGAAAATCGACCAGTAAATTTTGAAAGAATACAACAGATCCATTTTTAACGATAAATTTATAAATACATAAATATGTATGTGTATATTTATGTATATGCAAAAGGTATGAATCAAGGGCAACTAGTGTAGAAAAGACCTATTAAAAAGTTATAACACACAAAGATCTATTCAACAGAAGCTGCCACCAACAAGTAATTTACTATTTTTAGGGAATATGAAGACGAACGTCACTGGAATGAATTAAGATAATCTAGACAGCAGTGTTTTAAGAAGATATACTCCCACATATAAAAACACAATTCTAGTTGTGATAAGGGTCGCGGTAAATAAATACTTCTCCCCTCTAAAGTTGCATACAATTTTACGTTTCGTGCAGCGGACTAAAATATAAATTGTAGATTCTGGTGAGCTGTACGATAAGGACAAATATTTGTAGTCTACGCCGTAGTGGCACATGACTTCTCATATACAGCTAAGCATATAAAATGCATGAAAAATTTTTAAAACGCATACGCCTACATGTAGGTACACTCAAAGAAAAAAGAAATGGAGAAGTTTCTTAATGTATTATAACTGTCTTTTTTTCCCTGTAATATACATTTGTCTAGGCATTGGAGTTTGCATATTGTTAGCTGCTTACTGTATCGACTGACACTTTGACATATCTTGTGAGACAATTCAAAGACACAAACCTGTCAGTATAATATAAACGTCTTGATTTAACTGTAGTTACTAGAAATTAAAAATGCTATTTAAAATTTATTACAATCTTCAAAAATAACAAAATTATGGTACTGGGTCGTCTATCTTAGCAAATTTTACTGCCATTTGCTCCGTCCCTATACCATACTTCAAAAAGAGAGAGACAAAATTCTGAACAGACCCAAATAACACTTGTTTCTTATTAAGATTAAAATGTAAATCAATAGTTAAATCTTTTGTTACGCTATATACAGAAAACAATTCAAATCAATGTTCACTCTTAAAATGTAACTGTAGAAACTAAAAGTAAAAGTTTTTTTCTGTCTAGAGGATCGTTACAATTTTAATAAACATTCACATTTTATGTATGTATGGATGTCGGACAGCCTAATAGTAAATTTGTAAAAGTCTAAACTCCTTTTGGAGGTAATACCACGACAAATGAGCCCGCTAGGTAACGGTGATGACAGGTATGGATACAGATATTAATTTCATTAAGCACCACCACCCAGCTTTCATATATACATTGAGGAAATGAGGAGTAAACCTAAAAATAAAACTTGCGATTTGCGAGCTCTATCGCTCCATTCTGCAGTTGGTCTCGTCTACCAAGAACTCCGCTTTTGTTCCATGTTGACGCGTGAAGAAAGATTTAAGTATCAGACAATCTAAGATGATATTTGCGAAAGTCCAAGCCTACCTCTCAGAGATACTGTTACATCAAATAAACTTACCGTGGCGACTAACAGTAAAGACGGGTTATTAAATCCAACTTAGCCTAAATACCCGCTTGATGCATATTATTTTTTTGTGTTTATGTCGACTTCTTTAACATTTAGACGTAACGTTAATATAAAGTATCATAATTGCCTTACCAGACAATCCACGGCTAAGAAGGTTGAGTATAAAATTAGAGAAGCTAATGTTTTTGGAGAAATTTGGATTTGGACGCATCACATATTAGGCTTATAAACTTCAACTCTTTCAGGAACTCAATGAAGACGACGTTGATCAGCCATTATAGTTTTGCAGGATTTTTCGGGCGATACCAGGTTTTCTTTAAATATTTGGATGATTGATACACACTCTTAACATCTGTAGAAAGTAAATGTGTAGCCTGGAATAGTCGAAACATAATATTAGAACCTTTATTCTTTGACGGAACCTTTTAGGTGGTACTTAATTAGATAGTATTTGCAGTTCCTGCAGAACAACCTTATTTCAGTATTTGATCAATTTTTCTAAACGATAATATTCCTGGCCGGCTAGAGGTTTTCTGAATAATTGCTTTTCTTTGAAGTGGGTTGGCAAGCGAGAACCCATAAAATAAGACGCAGATCTTTTCCACTCGATGGAGTTATTTAAAGAGTAAAGTCTACGTCAACACACCACAAAATTTACCTGTACCGCAAACTCACAATGATGAAACAAAGATGAAATGCGAATTAGATCGCAACTAATATAAAGATAAGTTCTGAACAGTATTACATACATTTTGTCAAGTAGGATGGTGGATGGCAGTTCCAATATTCAATGTAATAATTTGTTTACGTTAGCGAGATGCTTCTTTTTTATTTTTTGTTTACAATAACATTTTCTAATCAAAATCTAGAAAAAAAAACATAGAGGCTGGCAATTAAGAAAAAAGACTGCTTTATTTTATACTGACAAAACTTGGTATTGTTTAATACAGCATTTTTAAATTTAAAATTCAAGTAGTGCCCAAAATGTTTGGCCTGACTATGACAAGGCAGTGTAGAACCCTATCACAACGTTTCAGCAACAATTCAATTTCCCTAAGATTTCATTATCTTAATATTTAAAATCTGCAAGCACCAAACCCATACTTCTAGTCAGATTTCCACGTCTTCTGTCGCGAATATTTTGTAATAGTTTAAGCAGAAGTTCTACATAATATACCAATAAAAATAAAATCAAATATAATAAAAAAAAATAAAAAACCTAAAAATTTTACTTCAGTAATAATAGTCTTGGTATCAAATGTCACTTGATATCATTGAGTATCTCGTCTAGTGAATGTCTTTCAAATGCAGTGATGGTCATAATTAATTCAAAGCGATAAAAGGTTATTTTTTTTTATTTAAAAATTTTTCAGATTACATATTATTTGATTTGTTTTACCCAACGAGACGCCACTGGTTGCTCATCGTTTTCCGTGTCAATTTTTCTCACCTTCTCTCTTTTTTATTTCTCGTATTCCACTGGTGTACGCTGTTGCTTTTCTCTTTCCTATTTCGCACTCAGCACCTGTCCGGCCCAGGGTTATTTGATTTCGTTCCGAATCAGTCTCTATTTGGCTTTATGGATTCGCTCGTCCGGAATTGTTTCGGGCGGGCGGCTTTCGTTACTCACTGTACCGGTTTATTCGCGAAGTTTACCCGTGACCTCCTCCTCCTTGGAAGAAACAATTAAGTAATTAATTATTCCCTTAGACAATATGCTTTTGACGCGGTATAAATCGAATCGGTATAGAGGGATAAAAGCAACTTGCGGAAATTGGGTCGATAGTCATTATTAATTTGAAGTATGAACCTAATTTATGACAATATTATCTTGGTAAAATACTCGGAGCGAAATTGAATACGTCGCTACTATATTTCCTGAGTTCTAATTCTGTATTTTGATTGACTTGTGAAATTATGTTCTTATATATCGCGTTACATATAGCCATTTAAGAGCTCGACTTATTGATATCTTCCGTTAAATTAATGGAGACAATAGTGATAATTAATAAAGGCAACCAAAAACAACTGACAACTTGCTTATATCATTACATTGCTTTTTATACTTTGGTGTCAATTAAAATGGACTGCTCAGTTCTATATTAAGATTATCATACAGAGTAGACTACACTACATTATTCTTTAGCTTTTATATATTTTCTCCGTACTTAGGAAATAAAAACTTCTTTCAACTACTCCCTCACATGTGTACGATGTAATAAATAAATGAAACTAAATAAATTTAAATTGTCTAACAAAAAAATGTTTCCAAGATAAAAATATTAAACTTTATGTGTAAGTAGTTCACCCTAGTGCATGTTCAAACCTTTTTTTTACGTTTTATTATGTATGTACATTGTAATTTCAAAATCAAAATTTAGCCCTACCCCAATGGACTCCGAAAATATGTTAAAACACGTTAAACACATGTAAAACATATTAAAAAGAAATACATTTATATTAAGAAAATACTCCAATACTCTATGAATATTGATGTGCGTATTTATAGAATGTATAAACCGCTCATACGTCGATTAGTACGTTTAATAGACTATTTATTAGTGCAATTAAATTATATATGGCGTCATCATTTGCAGAAATATAACGCTATCGATACGTGGCTGCCGCATCTGCACCGATCATAGATAAAAAAGTCATTTTTAAAATAACTTCATCAATATTGTCTTGTCATAATTGAAGAAGCACTCTGTTTTACAAATAGATATTTTTGAATATTGCATTCGTATTACGTCACGAGTTTGTCACTTCGGTATACATTATTAATATAATTGTTTGGCATTTCATGTTTTATTTGTGCTATCGTTACATAGTGGTATCATACGTCTAACAAAAAGATAAAGTATTGAAATTCTGATAATGCTTGATTGCGAAGATAAAATCAGGACACAGCAAGCGGTTTGCTGTTTAGAAACAAATATCCTAATCGAGAAGAATATTTACCTTCAATGAAAGATTCACAGATATATTTATTAAAATGTTCGCAAGCCAACGAGTCCAAGTTGCGTGCGTATGTTTGTGATGTCTCATTCTATTTCTGAAAATGGTTTAACAATCAGTATGCTCTCACCACAATTAAACCTGTCAATATTTCACGATACGACATACTTGCAAACCAAAAATGATTGTTTCAACAATTCACAAACATTAAAAAGATCCAAATATCTAATCATAAAAAAAAATAAATAAATCTCTAGACCTACCTACATATATACATGAAAATTAAAAATGTATACTGACTTCCAGAAAAA
This sequence comes from Holotrichia oblita, assembly GCA_023690525.1. Taxonomy (NCBI): domain Eukaryota; kingdom Metazoa; phylum Arthropoda; class Insecta; order Coleoptera; family Scarabaeidae; genus Holotrichia; species Holotrichia oblita. Next base: position 74,766,554 of record CM043015.1, read on the forward strand.
TTGCAACACCTAGAAGTTGTCGAATGATTTTATTGAAATTTTCAGGAAACGTTTATTTTCATTAAACAAATTGATGATTAAAATTTGAATAAAATCTAGCCAGTAGTTTTTTTTTGCATGTTGTTTCCATAGCACATAGTAACTATAAATTTGAAGTATTAGACCATTTAGTAACTGTCAAGTTTGCAAATTGTTGTTGTTACGTCACAATTTCATTCTGTACTTCATAACAATGCCGAGAGTACGTCAACATCAACATTTTGTCCAATTAAGTGATTTTGAACGTGGCCGTATTATTGGTATGAGAGAGGCCGGACTTTCGCTATGAGAAATTGCTCGTCATGTAAACCGAAATGTTTCAACAGTATTGAGGTGTTGGTCCAAATGGTCCGAGGAAGGGGTTCAACATCGTCGCCGTGGATCTGGACATCCTCGAAGGACTACAGATCGCGAAGAACGTCGCTTAAGACTTTTGGCCACAAGAGATAGATTTTCAACAACTCGATCAATTGCAAATGATTGGATGAGAGGTAGAGGATTCAGAATGTCAATGTCAACTGTTTATCGCCGGATAAGATCTTATGGATTGCGTTCATATCGTCCATTTTTATGTCTTCCTCTTACACCACTTCACCGTCTACGCAGACTAGTGTGGAGCAACTTAAGGGTTAATTGGGCGCAGGAATGGCATCAAATTGTGTTTAGTGACGAGTCCCGATTTTGCTTGTGGGCCCACGATGGTCGTAGGAGAGTCAGACGGATGCGTGGAGAACGTAAAAATCCGAAATTTTTTGTGGAACGCAACACAGCCCTCACTCAAGGAGTTATGATATGGGGTGCAATATGTTATGGTAGCAGATCACCCTTGGTCTTTATTGACGGCAACCTTAACGCAACTGGTTACATTGCTAATGTGCTACAACCAGTTGGCCTTCCATATCTTCAGGGGCTGCAAAATCCCATTTTCCAGCAGGATAATGCGCGCCCTCATACGGCAAGGGCTACAACACGGTTTTTGGAAGAATCTAACATTGTCGTCCTCCCATGGCCTGCTCGGTCGCCTGATTTGTCGCCCATTGAACATGTATGGGATATGATTGGTAGGCGAATAGGTAATTTACCGCACCCTCCAGATAATTTACACGATCTTCAACAACGGATTCAAGAAGCTTGGGACGATATACCACAAGCAGCTATAGATCACTTGATTAATAGCATGCCAAGGCGTCTAGATGAGTGCATTACAAATCGTGGCGGAGCAACTCATTATTGAAAAAACTTTTAAAGCTTTTATTCTTTTGGTTTTAAAACTTAATCATAACTTTGTTTCATAGAAATAGACGTTTTCTGAAAATTTCAATAAAATCGTTAAACAGCTTCTAGGTGTTGCAATTTTTCTGGAAGTCAGTATATATGCTTAAGATGTTGAAAACTTACAGAAGCGATCAATGTTACTAAAACCACAGAATCCAAAAGTCATAATCCGTCATGTCTTACTGTCAGAAGCAGTTTGTTGTCGTCAAACCACCTCATGATTAGACAGCGTGTTTACGAACAGCCCTTAAAGAATAAATAATACATGCAAGAGTATGAAAAAACACTTCTCACTTTAGAGATGACGCCACAAAACTAGGTTTTGGTCAATTAGTCATGAACTATATTATTTAATTTACGAATCAAATTTGGTACATGATTTACAAATAGGGTTGGAGAAATGTCAGGGGCCGTATACATTCTCTAAACCGCGGTAACTCCTGTAACAAGCATTTTCGAACTCAAGTTCATAGAAACTTTTTTCATACTTTTGTATGCATAATCATCCCTTTCATTCAATAGCGGTTATTCATTAAGGGGACGTTTCCGCGCCTAAATTTTCATCATATCGTTCAAACTGTATTTTATGTCGCAACTGAAACATAGATGGCTCGGAGAGTACTATATTTCTATACACATCACAAATTCCCGTTTCAATTTAATGACCTTGATTTAATTTCCTACTATAAGTTTATTTGCTTTGTATTTGGATTTACCTGAATAATCAGACTCTCGGTTTATCTTTGTCAGTTGTATTGGATTAGGAAAGGGTAGAGCGAGCAATGAATACATTGGGGTAAAAATTACATATTCGTTTTCTCGAAAGTTTCCTTACTCCATGTACCTAGTTGTGCATCAGTATCAATGTGGTATCAATCCGTATTGTACCAAATTGTGTTTCTACTGTTCGCTAGTTGGTTTTTCTAGTCCTGCAAGAATTCGCAAGAAATTTATTTGTTAGCATTTTTATCATTTTTTACTATTATTGTTATTAGTGTAAATAAAAATACCGTATATACAGTAGTAATTCCAGGTTTGTGTATATAGCGGTGTTATATACTTATATAAATATTTTATGCTGCGATAGCTTATCAATTGACTAAAGGTTTTGCTAGCATAAGAATTAGGTACATGCATAGAGTAGTGTAGAGTAATTTTTTCAGGATTTGCAGAATGGATAGAAGAGCAAGAAATACATCATTTCGCCAATGTATTCTTCATAAAAACCCTAGACTTTTGAAAATGCAGGAACGACGGGCAAAAAGGAAAATATGATATTCAGTCCTATATATAAATTTTTTGAAATTTCGGTCTAATATATTTAACTTTTTCTAGATCTTATAGCTAATAATGGATTAATTCAAATTAAAAAAGTAGGTACCTACCTGTACCAGTTTACATATCAATAAAACGTTTGTAGAACAAACAATTCAATTTATTATTATATCAATAATGAAATAGTTCCTAAATTAGAAACATTTTATCAGACTTTTATATTTCCAGAAATAATTAATAAAAAAGCAAGTTGTGTTATTTCTTACCCATAACTAGCCTTTTATGTAAAAATTAAGGTATTTTTATTTAACTTCTTAGGTTTTTAAGTATCCTTATTAACTTATTACTTTCTGTAGCAATCTGCTGCATACTGGTGAAACATATTAAAAATATAATTTAATAACAAAAATACTTTTTTGTTTCCTCTAATTTGTTAAACTGTTTAAATTGCAAGTATAGTATAAAACGATAATTTGGTAAAAATAATATCAATTTAACATAAAACAAATTTTTTTTCAAAAAAAATACGTAAATAGGCCTTAGATTAATAGTAAACCTCAATATTTAGAAATTTAAAATATTTAGAAAATAATTAATAATTTCTCATAAGGTTTTAAATTTTGTTATGGCAATTGAAAATTTTATTAGCTTTGTTCGATTTGGTCTCCTGCTTTATATAGTAAAAGGCACTATCATGCGCCATAAAAATACCCTATTCCATTTGCATTGTCGTAAGAGCGAGTTTCGAATATCACTGCATGCGTCGTCTTGTAAACGTCTAAAAGGAACAAACCTATTGACATTTAATGAGCGACATCTGTTGCACAATCGCTGAACTTCATGCATGTACATTTGCCTTCGGCATCAAATTATTGAGCTTTTACTAAAAAAATACCATACATTTTTTAATTACATTATATTTCTAGCTACTGTGTCTTTTTTATGGAACTACATGTATATATCTAGGTTATGATTAAGAGATATCGTTAAAAAAGCCTTACTTCGTCAAGTAATTTTTACTAATTTTTTTATTACAGGTCTTCCAATTTTCTTTTGTTAATCAGCAACTGCCTAATGCAGTTATAGTTTTATAGAAATTATAATAATTTCGATATTCTTGCACGTTTAGAAATCTACGGTACTCTAAGAATGAGGAAAATTTAAACTTCCCGCACAACTGTGTAACGTCACCTTAACACAGTATATAATCAACATGTTAACACTTCAATTTACGGAAATAATATACTATTATACAGGGTGCTTCATTAGTTATGGGAAATACTTTAACTGGAGATACTACGTGTCAAATAATGACCATTGACCAAAAATATCATTATTCAAAATCGCACCATTTTCGAAATGAAGGTTTTCAGAAAAAAACCGTTTTTTCCATCTTTAAGCTAATCTACTTGTACGATGAAAATAAAATTTGGCAAGGCGATTTGGTATTATTAGATGCTTCTTATGGTGCAATTTTCCGAAATTAGCAAAATTACAGCAAAGAGAAAAAATATCCTCTTGTGTTAACATCAGTAGAACCTTTTTTTTTTTTGATTTACAAGCACGAAATTAGCATCACCTAATAGACCAGTTAAAATTCCAAAAATAAGGTCCTCTTGCTGAAACTTCGTATTATGCTTGGTTTTCGAGAAAAACGAGAAAGTTCGGAAAGATTTGTGGCTAAAAATAATTTAAACAGCGAAAATCCGGGTAGGCCAACACTCAAATTCTACGTCTCTGGCGGAATTGTCATTTCACGACAATTTTTCGATTATTCTTCAATATTCCCTATGTAAACAACATATTCATTTTTTTCTGGAACTTTGAAGATCTTCATCTCGAAAACGGTGTGAATAAGGCTATTTTTGGTCAATGGTCATTATTTGACACGTAGTATATCCAGTTAAAGTATTTCTCATAATTAATGAAGCACCCTGAATACCTATGTTCTTTTCAACATTACAGTAACACAATGTCAGTTGGAAGAGCTGTAGTTTTCATTACGCTTACAACAATTCCATTTTTGAATGTGAAGTATGTATGTGGACTCAGTAGTTAAGCTCTCCTTCTCCTAGTAGAATGTTTTCTGGGATCCTCTCCTTCTTCGTAAAAACCGCCTTCTATTCACAATTAGTTGGTCAACTAAAACTCGGGTTATGTAGATTCCCACATTGTGTTAGAACTGACTAGAGAACTGTTTATTATAAATAAAACTACAAAAACGCAAACATTTTTGTGGCGAGTGCAACTGCAGCGACGTCTAAGCTGTATTGTTTGTCAAAACTTTCACTACAGATAAACAGCAAATTGTAACTCAATTGGAGCACGTACGTATTTAGTGAGTTGTGTTACAAGCTTTACCGACAAGAATCGAATCCTGCACCGTACATCCTGCCCTACGTATGGCCAGTCGCTTTTATCACTCCAATTATCGAGCTGTTAAATATGACAAATAGTCGACCAAATACCAAAGAGCCACAAACTTCTAGAAACATTACCACCACCATAATACTAAGATTAAATTTTAACCACAACAGAATACTTGCTCGTCTCTTTGAAATAGAGGCAGAGAAATTTATAACATAGGAATAAATACCAACAGCCTTGATATAAGTTCCTGTGTTAGCTTCAACAATCTACGAGAATCAAAAAAACTTGAAATTTAAGAAAAAGAAATACAGACAACAAACATTTTATACTAGCTTCCAATTTGTTCTTTCCAACATGTCACTAATAATATACGAAATTAATACGAACTTACTACTTATAAAATGTAACTCAATCTAAACTTAAAAATTATGAAAATACTAGTTCTAACGAATCCACATCCATTTGTCTCTTATTTGACATTACAGAATCCCGACAGCTTTAATTAGCGGAATTTCGTAAGCCTGTATTTGGAAGGAAGAGAATGACAGAGAGAGAGAGAGAAACAAGGATACAGAGGTGTCTGCCTCAGAGTTGCTATATCGCTTCAGTCAATATTGTTTCACACTTTGAATGGCTCAAGTTTACGGTCTTAACGAGTAATTAATTAATTCTGCCCTCACGCTTAGCGTTTTTGATCCAGAGGAATTTAGTAGAGTTTGCCAACTCGAAGAGACAATATTCGATCATCGGGATTATTATAATCTGGTTTACCAAACGACGTCGATTTATCCAGGAGAACTTCTCACATATGTGTGAATTTTACGTCATCCGAGACACGTCCTCGTTTATATTACACGGAAAGCGTAATTAAGGGTGAAACTTTTCGGAAAACCGAGGATTTACTTCGACAGGAATAAAAAGGGTCTCCCAGGGATTTGAATATGTACGACGATCTATTGATTTACTTTACGTGTTTAGAACTATGACGTTAAATATAATATTCACTTTTTTCAACGAATTGTTATGTAATACAATTTTTTTTATTCATCTACAACAAACATTAAAACTATTTCTATATTTTCGTATTATTATATGCTTCAATTAAAAAAATATTTTTTTAATTAGTACTTGAAATTCTTCTACATGAGAATAAAAGCAAACAACGATGTTCTCAAGAAGACGTAAGCGAACAAAGTACCTTACCATTATCATAATTTTAAGATTCCCAATAACACTATCAATCACAAATTAACAAAAACGTTTTCAAACATTTATTAACTTTGGGTCATAGAAATGGTTTTAAAATATTCAGATTTAGCGATAAACTGGTTCACTGCATGAAAATACCTATAAATAAATCAATATTTCTCAACGAAAAGTTTATTTTTATGTAGTAATTAAATTTATTAAATTGTGCTTCCGTTTCACCACCTGTTACTATCGACCTGAAACTAGGTTTCATAACAGTGACATTGTTAATCGTCACAATTTATTGGTATTTATATTATTTATTGGCCACACAATATTTGCTGCAGTTTATTCAGTAGACTTGTCTCTATTTTTATAAGGGGAGTAGAATATTTAGATGTTCTTCAAAATACTCTCTCTCTCTTTGGGTGACTTAAAGGTATTCTCCTTAAACGAAAGATGAACAATGTAGTAACAGCCAGGTGAAACTCTTTCGTTAAGGTTTAAATTTAAAAAAATCTTAATACATTTGCTGGTAATGGTGAATTGAGCGAAACAATGCGATTATGTGACTATCCTGTTTTGCAGATATAACATCTTTTGACTCTGTTCGATGTGGGTATTATATTATAAATATGTGGAGAAATTTTTTTAGAAGGTTAGGACATTGTGTCAATGAACATCAACATCAACTTAAAAATTTAATATAAATATTTTTCTATTTACTTTGAGTTACTTAGGTTACGTATTTTAATAAAATTATTAAAAATATATTTGTAGTATTATTATTTTAACTGTATCAAATTAATGGCCGACATCTTCATTTATTCTGACAAGAATACTAACAAGTGTGGAATCGTTGTTCAAGCTGCTCTAGCTACCTGTTCAAAGAGTTTAGATATCTTTTCTGGAGAGAACCCATATTCTTGTCTGATTTAAAACCAAAAACGGACTGAATTTGTTATATTACAATAGACGTTCGTTAATCCAATACACCCGCTTAAATATTTTGAAGTAGAATATTTCTTATCTTGTTATGACTGTTTTATTATTGAACTGCTAGATTAGAAAATGAACAACGATTTGATGCAATTGATCATTGTATTCAAGATTTTTGTTGAGAATTCCTTCGGCTTTGTATCATTTATGAGCAGTGAGAATACTCACCTCAGGTAAGGTATCTACATTTATTTCATGTTTACTTAATCGATTTTGATTTTAACCAGTAGTTGATTCTATTTTTTATCTCAACTTGAGTCTTTTGATTGATTCACTATATGAATTTTATCTTCTAATTATGACGAATGGTGCTCCTTACTATTTTACAACGCTGAAACTAATGCTGTTGTTTTATTTTGGAATATTTGCAAATTATAGGTCCTGCGTAACACTTTTAAATAAGTAGTATGTATTAGAAAATCAAAAAATATATACGCAACTTTCTACTGCTTTTTCACAGCTGATGTGTTCTACAGCATAAAACTGAATAATATTAACCAAAATAAGTTATATGAATATGAAATTAATTTATTTTGCATTAATCATTATAAAACATCAAGTACATACTTTGTAAAATTTAACCGTTAACCTTTTAAGAAACAAACCTGTAGCTGGTACTAAATTAATTAATTCAGAAATAAGTTTAATTAATTTAATAAAGGAACCCTTTTAATGAAATGATGTAAAATTTATAATTGCTCCATATTCCCAATGCTGTCGTACAATAATTAACTTAGGGAAACGATGTTTTCCTACCTTCACCGTTGAACAATACGTTTGAAAAACCGCAAAGAATCTTAAGAAGCTCGGTGAAATACGTGAGTAAAAAGTAATGAATACAGATAACGAATTAAGCTTAAAGTTTACACTGGATTTTATTTTAAAATTATGAAAAGCAAACACTCTCTTTTGAATATTAAATTACAGCAACGTGACTTGTCGAGAACCCGTTTAAATATTATCGAACGAAGGGAGAACAGTGAAAATGGGGAAATAGTCTTAAAGCATGTATATTTCAATATTTAATGTTTGGTTTAAAGTTTGAATCGAACAGACGAACAGTACTACACAGCTGCGGAAAGTGTGGTGTGGGAATAGGAGTGTTGTAGGGCACGCGAACTGTTGCTTCCCTTGTCAGAATACCCACTCCCACACGTCAAACTTTAAGCTGCTGCTTTTGACAAGTTGCAAATTACTCTGAATGTAGATAAGATGAATGTGTTTGTCATTTCGGATTTTCTCTTATGAAAGTATAGATACCTGTCTAACATGTTAGAAGTTTAAATTGCGTTCCAGTGAACGAGCAACAGGATTCACAATCACATCTACGTATAAATTATATTTATATAGCCAGATATTCGTTCATATAAGAAGTTTTAGACTCGATTATTATGTTTACCTTTACAATTTAAGCTAGGCAGGGTATAAGAAATCTCTCCCATATGTTTTCATAACCTTTTCATCTTAACTCTAATAAGAAATACAGCATCTATAGACACAACAAGAGCTACATGATGTACATATACACAGGTTTTGTCATCAACGTGAATTAAGATATACAACTACCAACATCAATTTACAGCTCGGTTTAACAGAATCATTAACAGTAAAAAGAAGCGTTCTCTCCTATTAAATCTATTAATGTTGGAACAATTCTGAAGTCTGTGTATTTAACAGTTGTAAAAGTATGCATCTCTTTTTACAGCTAACCACTCGGGTAATAGTGAATAGTGACCGATGCCTTTGCGGGATGATAACTAATATACTTTCTTCCGTGGTCAATCTTAATGTTCAAGCCGACATGACAGACCCCATGTCGTGATGAGTGTTTTTATATTCTTGTCATCATATATATTCTCTTGGTTAATCGCATTAGGGTTGAAAAAATGTTAGAGTCTCTTGGTTAAAGGTAGCTCTGCAAACCACTTTTTTTAGTTACTTACTGTCAATTTCTGACTGTAAATCAGAATTTTTGATCAAAATATCACCATATGTACACTAGACCACTGGTACATTTGGTGTAATCATGTGGATCATCATGATCAACCTGTGGTTAGGCCCCTCTTAAAGAATTAAAGTAAATGAAACGTTTTTGACTACAATAACTAATTACAATGCGGTGGTGATACCAGCGGTTAATGATCATTTTGCGTTTCAATGAAGAGACATCACTAGTGACCACCAGTGACCGAGTCTAGTAACGATCTTAAACATTTTACCTTTATTTTACAGAAGTATAACGCAAAAAAAAAACTGGTAACTGGTCTCATCTGAGAAAATATGTTTATATCAAGAATAGAATGATACTTAAAAAACTATCTCAAAGATAATTTTTCAAACAAGATTTATAAATTTCGACATCTTTAGCTTGATTTTTTTACCTTTATTTTTCAACATTGAGATGGTGAATTTACAAATTACTATAATTTTATATTGATGGAACGCGCTTTTTCACTACTGGTGATGAAGAAATAATAGTTTTGAAAAGATTTTAAACTTACAAATGCACTTACAAAGGCACTTCGATACTCGAACAAGGAAAGAGTGTTGCTGCCCACCGTATTTAATATCTGTCCGTTATTATTTATTGTTAATTTTTACGAATCTTGTTAATTATTTGTAACTGTTGTTTCAATTATAAAAAAATGTTAAGAATGTACATATACACTGCTGCTCAAGAGTCAACTGGCGAAGTAACACCAATTGTTGGATCAGGCGAATTCCCCTCGGTGCACTTTATTTTGTTAATTTCACTTATATGTAGATTGATGTAAAAAAATTCTTGGAAGGATGTTGTGTGAGCTGCATTAATATACTGCAATGTTTTAATTAATTACCTTATTACATTCAAAACTTATCTGTAAGCTAAATAATCTTTTGCCACTGTCTCTAACTGCGGTTAGTTTAAGAATGTATAGGACGACACAAATTACTAAACAAAAATCACAACATTCTATTACATAATATATGTAACTGCTACTTTCGCCCAGTTATGTCAAATTTCCAAAAATAAAATTAGTAAGCCAAAAATATTCTTACAAGTGAATTGGTATATTTACCCAAGCAAAAATTTGTGATTAAAGTTACAACGCGACGGATGTTAATTTTGTAACGTTCTTGTATCGTAATACTGTAGTGAACATGGTAACCCAGGTCATAGGAAAACTAGATTGTTACTACTACTAGTATTAATATCAAATGAGTGTCATTGGTAACAGCAGTAATTATAGTTAGAAGCAAAACTAATAATATCTTCTACTTAATTTGCAAGTGCTCAAATGGTTTATTTTTTAATCAACGAGTAACTTAATTAATTCAGTTGCGTAAATAAGGCTTTTTATATAAGTTAAACATCATACACGTTATGCGTTTGCTAAAAGTATCGATGAATTGATCATTTGGTCACATTTAGTACTTGGATGTGCTTGGTTTGTTTCTAAAGTGTGGATCTGTTTCCAATTGCTGTTTATGCTATGGTCTGTGATTTCTCAATGTGATAATTATTTCTGGAATCTTCAAACGTATTAATTCTTCGAGCAGTTAAATCTTTTATATACATTTATACCTTTATATAATGTCTTGTGTTTTATACCTCGGTTTATTCTAGTCTTTATGTTGTATGTAGTAGTTCAAAGAGATGTCTACATATAGACTTAAAAATGTTTTCTTTTAATTTAGCGTTAGTGTCATTTTTTAAGTGCGTTTGATTAGCTCAAGTTAAATATACAGATATGTATAGCAGAACAGTACAACAGCAGATGAGGAAACGTAGAAATTTTCAAATGATTACTTTAGATATGCGTATACGTCCTAACACGATTACCATGACGTGTAAATAGAAACGTCTCAATATAGTTGATACTACGTAACCATAACAACGTTTAGGGAAAGTATCAGCAAAGTTATAATAACGTAGGCAGATACTGTGTCTGCAACGTATTGTGTATACTGTTTTGGGAAAAGTGTCAAGTACGGATAAATGAAGCAACGACTTTTACACCAAATTGTAATTCAACTCGTTGCACAACCTAAGTTGTATTACGGCATTACAACCGTACTCACACCAAAATTTGCTACTTGGGTTCATTAGTGGTGCAATTATTTACGTATAATGCCAATAATTAATATTTTAGCATTTTAGACAAAGTTTAAATACAACAAGGTTCACAATAAATGCTCAAAATGTCCTCCAAAAACATCAATACAACATTGCGGCCGTCTTTCGAATGATCGACTTACATTTCTTAACATTTCTATATTAATGCTATGGAACGCTTGTCTTATTCTATTCTTATCATCTTGCGTAGTTGTCGGTGTTTTATACACAAACTCTTTTACATAACCCCACATGAAAAAGTCAATTTTAGTTAGCTCTGGGGATCGGGCTGGCCATGTAGTTGGTCCTCCTCTTCCTATCCACCTTGCAGGAAAATGTGTATTTAAATAATTATGAATCGGTCTAGTGTGATGTACCGGAGCCCCGTCATGTAAATACCACATATTTTGAAGAATATTGATGGGAACATTTTCCAGCAATAATGGTAAATGGTTTTCTAAGAAGTCTAAATAAACCTGACCATTCACTCGGCCTGTAAAAAAATGTGGTCCAATTACGTAGGCTTCAATTATTCCACCCCATACATTCAAAGACCACCTATTTTGACTATAATTTCCTACAAAATAGGGATTACTTGCAGCATAATAATGAAAATTATGGCGATTTACATTTCCATTTTTATGAAATGTAGCTATCTCCAAAAAGGACAAAATTAAAAAAATCTCTGTGGTTGCGGATTTGTTGTTGAGTCTATTCGCAAAAAGCAACTCTACGGGCCAAGTCATCGTTGAGTAACTCCTGATGCAATCGCATACGATATGGATGAGTATTCTTCGGACAGCCTTTTGACTAATATCTTGTTGCCGTGAGATTTCTCTGGTACTAATATGTGGATTGTCCGTAACTACAAGAACCACATTGAATTCTTTTTCCTCGGTAAGAACAGTTTTCGCTCTTTCATGTTTTTCATATATTACAGAACCTGTCCGAGTAAAGCGATCCATTAACCTTTCCAGGGTTATTGTTTCAGGTTGTCGTCGGGCAGGATATCTCTCCTGGTAAATTCATTTAGCAAGTAGACAATTTTTCATGCACTCTCCTAGTACCCATATCATGTCTGTCAATTCCTCAACAGAAAAATTCATTTTAAAGAGTAATTAAATTTGCAAAATCTAACAAACTATACTAACAAATAAAACTAGTTGATTAACTGATAAATAATATGATTCAGACATTTCTAATGTCACATTTTCATGGCTAATGTATTATATTCCAATTACTGCCAAAATGCTCACATTTCTTTAAAAATCATTAAATATCTCAGAAACTAACCATTTTAGATATAGGGAATAGTTAATGAAAATGAAAGTATATCAAGGATTCTTCCCTTTCTTAATATAAAATACAGGGGGTTCCATTAAAAAAAAATTAGAAAATAATGCATTTGTGTTTTGAATCGTCCTGTACACAGTTTTCGTAATATTGGGAAAACACCACTTCGTTATAACAGTGTAACAGTATAAAAAAGTTATTCCAGTAAAAAAATAATTTCAAGCTATTTCGTATGGAATACACAGGACGTTAAATACGCAACGATTTTCACACAAAATTGACTATAACTTCTGAAATACTCGGTATAACTCAATGAAACCTTATATTGAAAGAACGAGGAAGATGGGCTTAATCCAAATTTGAGATAATATATAGTATATTCCATTTAAGAAAATGTATGTTTGGTTCATCCTAGCGATATGAAACATCCTGTATATATGAAATTAATTGTAAAATGTGTAGCTTAAGACTGTCTATGATTCTTGTACATAAAGTTTTTTGATATCTTCAATAATAAGGGATATATTGAGCTTTGACGCACTAATGCCTCACCCATGTACACTGCCAACAGCTTGAAAGTTAACGACTGCTGAAAATTTTCATAGCCTGGTGTAAAACTGGCTTTATGTACCGTTATTACCTATATAATGTAATAGCGCTTTTGACTTATTTTGTATTATTATGCACAGAATGTATTTCTATTTTATTTTAATACATACTGTTAATAAAGGAGAAAAATACATTCAGCGCATAAAACTGCGATAAGTCAAAAACGCTTTTAGTAGACTATCATAAGTGTCATAAAATCAGTCAAACTGTATTTTCCTTATTACAATATCTGAGACTTCTGTAAATATTGTACGATGCCCCGTCTCAGTGAAGCTCAAAAAATAAGAGCAAGAACTTTGTTAGAAAATGGCTGGAGCATGCAAACGGTGGCAGATGATCTGCATGTTAGTAAAACCTGCATTTTTAAATTAAAGCAGAATATTGATCAAGGGATTGATTTAGCGTATGTGCATGGTGGAGCGAGAAAAATTTCAACGTTGGGGGATGAAACTTCATTGGTGAATTGGATTCAAAGATCAACAACAATTTCATTTTTCAGCACAACTCTCCAATTCACACCTCCAACGCCTTCCATGGCCATCAAGGAGTCCTGATCTTAATCCTATTGAGAACGTTTGGGGACGAATGACAAAATCGTTTGTACAGAAATAATTTTAGAGCGGCCAATCGAAATGAACTTTGGCGAAGTATTGTGGAAGCATGGGAAGAACTAACTCCAGATTATACAAGAACACTTATTGTATCAATGGGGAATCGTTTACAGCAAGTAATCGACGCCAATGGAGCATGGATAAAATATTAAAATAATTCAATCAGCATTCGTTCTAAATTCTTGTTGTGTTATTTTATATTTCAGTTATCTAAACAATTTCTTAATTTAAAAACAATATTATTCAATAAAGATACATGTATGTAAATGATAAGTTCATTATTTGTACTCATATGCATTAGTTACATACATTCAAATTTAATAGGAGTATTAATTATTTGAAGCACTGTCTACTTACTGTCCAAATTTGAAGTTTAGAAATACAGGTATTAAACTTCCTTGAAATGCAGTTTTACACTAGGAAATTTAGAGAAATATGCATGTTAAGAGTCGTTAACTTTCAAGCTGTTGGCAGTGTACATACCGGTTGATTTCAAAGATAGGATAAATAACGGCGAGAAGGGGCAAGGGGTAGGTACGAAAATTCGCTAGGAAGTGGGGTCGCGTAAGTCTATCACAGCGCTGTAGGCTAGACGAGACTAGACTGTGATAGAGAGACTCGTACGCGTCCCCACTTCTTAGCGAATTTTCGTACCTACCCCTTTGCCATCGTTATTTATCCTATCTTTGAAATCAACCGGTATATGTGACTTCAAGGACTATGGGCTTGTAAACTACAGATAAAAAATCTGTAACACCAACACCATAACGCTTAATTAATTAACCATATACAACTAAAACAAGAGGAAATTCGTATCGTTTGACGTTAATTCACTTTTTCCGAGCGTACCTACACCAGAAACGATGAAATATTTAGTAGATTTTCTTAATAACAATTAGATGAAATTAGAGTCGCTGAATACAGAAGATTAACCTCGTTATGCATGTCTCAAAACCGCTTTCAAGTGAATGGGAAGTTTTGTGAACAGAACGAAGGCAATAGATAATCCGTTATCCTCTAATTTGTTGAGAAACAATTTTAAAACTAACATGAAGAAAGAGATATTTCTAAAATCTGGCTTAGTTACGTTGATGATATATTCGCTGTGTTTGATACTACAAGAACCAGTAACCGCGATTTCCTTGGCAAATTAAAGTCAATATTCTGTTCCATTAAATTAACAGTAGACGAAGAAGTGCACAACAAACTTCCTTTTCTGAATACATTTGTGGTTAGAAATGAACATAATAGATTAGAAATTGACATCTACAGAATAGAAACCAATACGAATAGATTCATTCCAACTGATTCCAATTATTGTACCCAACAGAAAACGCAATAAACTTCATAGATTGTTTAAATTCTCACTTAATAAAGTTAGATTTCATAATGAATTAAAGTTTATTAAGAGACTAGCAGTCTACAATTGTTTTTCTTTTGCATATGTCGAGTGTATGTCCAAAAAAGTCAATTACAAGGAATACATGGGAAAGTCCACGACCTTAGTTCCATCGAATAACCGTATGAATAAATTTATTAAGTTACCGTTTCACACCATAACTAAAGAATTTATCCGATCAACAACTTAACTTAAATGTTTGTTACAAGTCTAATTGTATGTTAAAATATCTCTTAGGCAACCCCAAAGACAAACCTGAAATGAGACAAAAATCTAGAATTTATAAAATTGCATGACAAAAGAAGAGATTATTATCGACATAGGAGAAGGAGTCGCCTGCAGTAGCGCAACATCTTATAGAGAATGGACATCATATCGAAGTTTATTAAAAGTTATTGATAGTCCACGAGATCTACTAGCTAGCGTATAAAAGTATTCATATGTACGAATACGAAAATCTCGTGAATAGAGAACCGTTGATTCTTGAAAAATCGGTCTTGTTCGAAAGTTTAAGAAAGGACGGTCCCTTCTTAAGATACGTTACCAATTAGTTCGGATTAGGTGGATTGGTTTTTTCAACAATAATAAGAGGATATTGTTCGTTGATAATTTTATTTACTCATTCGGTATTCGGTTGTAGATGAAGGCCCATGAGCCCTCGACACACGTGTCCCGAATTAATTAAGTGTTGTGGTGTTGATGTTAAAATTTTGTTATCTTTAAATATGTATATAAACTTAATTTCGTCATATGTTCTATTAGATCTCGTTTGCATGTCGACAACTTCATACAACTTATTCATACATTAATGATTTTTACGCACAATGTATGTATTTCTACATTCAATAGCGAGCTATTGTTCAGCAAATTTTCCGGCATAAATAACATTGAACGAAACACCGACGCTTCTTTTTTTCCAGCTACGGGTTAATCCCTCATATAAACGCGATAACACAATAGAAATTAAAGGAATTTGCATGCGATAAATAAAGAACACACACACACATGTACACATTTCACCCCGACTAAAACGTTCAACCAAAATATAACGCAGAGTAGAGGGATGGGGGATACAATGAATGGCGGCAGAATGGAACTTTGCAAACATGAACCGCGCACTAACTTTCGCTCCGATTCAATAAATTATTTGAACGCCTAGATAATCTGTTAAGCTTTCACGTGTTGTCTTTCCTTTAACTAATGAGTTTCTGTATTTCAGTCACGTAACAATAGAATAGTGGCGTAAAGGGGTGATTAGATACGTATCAGTATGCTGATCGGTTAGGTATATAAAGGGGTACATGCATATACACATTCCGCGTATAAATAGTATCGCAATTACTGCGAAAATTATTGAAGCAATCTGTAGGTTTATTTTAATTCTCACAATACGTAGTAGGTGTTAAGTTATCATCAACTAGTAGTGGTAGTTTATTAATGAAGTAAATATATTTAATTAGCTTATTTAATGGATAGCTGTACTTGAAACTCAAATAGTGGAATATCGAATATGTGAGCAAAAAATAATGTAAGAAGATTATTCCATTAGTGCCTTTAAGAACCTGTTCGTTAGAAAACCCTTTTCTAAACTTGTGCGAGAAAATAGTACCTTATAAGGCTCGTTCTTCAATATACCTACTATTTTATTCCTTTACATTTCGTTAAAATTATCCTTTGTATTGTAGGCGTACTTCTAGTATTTTCATTTGATTAAAATGTTTTTTATTCTTTGTCACTTATAGTTATTAATTCTAAGTAAGTATATATTAGTTGATGCCTGCCTCTACTGCTAACCAGATCGCCCTTCCGACAAGAATTTTCCAAAAATGGATTCAGATTATCGCGTACATAACTGTTCGATATATTAAACTTTTTGTTGTTTGAACTGTTCTATTTTAGGTAGAATCCAAATGTGTTTTTGACAGTTGACAGTGTTACTCGCATTAATAGGTATAACTGTACATACAAATATTAAAACAATACATTAAGTTTTATGCATTTATTACTTTAAGGACACAAAATTCGAATCTAATAAATAATATCTAATTAAAATCTAAAATTAATGTTACCATATTGATCGTTAATCCGCTAGGGTAAATCTAGTTTCAAAGTTCGTATGACGGATATTGTGAATGTTGAACGTAAGTTGAAATATCATTATCTTAGCAGTTAAGAAACTGGTCAAATTCACGAAGTTCAATATTTTGCTTCATCAGATTTATTCTGGCGAGAAAACCCGAAAGGACGGATTTTATTTTCAGCAAATTTAGACCTGCATCTTGTAACTGCAAATTAACTTCATGAAATTTAATGTGCAAATCTGTTAAATAAGCAAAATCTGATTTCTGCTTAGTTACATGTTCTTTTAAAATTCGACTTTTATCAAGCAAAAACTGTCTCAAAGAGCAACAAAAATCTTGTCAAGCATAAGCGTTTTGACATGCAGCGAATTTTAGTGTAAAGGAGCAATCGATAAAAGTTCTTCGAAATTTGTTTAATGTGTGCACGACAAATTGAAGTGATTGATGCAATCTATCACTCAGATTTTTAGCACGCTAAATTTTGTCAATGAATAGGATTGCCATAAAGCGCCAAAACCCCATCGGGACATTTACCATTTTTTCCGGTCATTATTATCAGTTAAAATTTTTTTAATCAAATTATGAGCACAAAACATGGTTTTCCAATATTTGAGGTTATGCCGCTAATTTTTAGAAAAGGATATCGAAAAACGGGCAGAGCGATTGCTGTAAAATATCTCTAGAGTATGTAGAAAAAAAAAATTGAAATCGGTGAAGAAATGTAGCCTGTTGCCAGTTTTGAACATTTTGTTTTTCAGTGTGGAACCATTGTGCGGCGCCGCTCTCCACCCCTCCCACACTCAACTCAAGTTTAGTTTTAGCAAGTTTTAGAAGTTATAATTTCCGCGACAGAAATCAAATCCGGGCGGTTAGATACGGAGCCGCGTTCAAAGAGCCTAGAAGGCTAAAGGACAATAGCTTTGTTTTGGTTCAGAATTCAGAATGGTTCTATAGTTGTTGCGCACGCGCATTTACAGTTTAGCGTTTAGGTTAATTAAGAACGCGAACCGAATTTTTAATCCGATGTTTTGGTTACTGACAGAATCGATTCAAAATGATTCTGGAACCGTTCAAACAGTTCTTGCACTACCATGAGTACCGATTCTGAATTATTAGTTCGAAATTACGTCATCAATGCATGTGCTCAGAAATTCGAGTTATTTCGATATATTCGTCATCAATGACATTGATATTTACGTTGTCTTTTAAAGTTTGAGATTTTCTTCCGTTTGTATTTGGTTTTTTTTGTTAATTACTGTCCTGAGAATAAAATTTATGGAAAGTGAGTGGTACTCTAAGACAGAGACAGGATTTGAAAGACTTAGCGCAGAACATTCGCTATTTATATTTTGTTGGTTTGTATTTTAGTCTGTATCTAAAAGATGTCAGTAACAGGCTCCTAAAATGTGTTTTGGTTATTAAAACTTCGGAACCATTCTGGAATTATAATGTTGTGCGCTTACGTTCTGTGCAGTTCTGTTACTAATCCTGAATTCCGAACCAAAACAAAGCTAATATGTCCAGCCTTGGAACAAACAGAAGCCCTTAGCAAGTTTTAGGTTACCAGTCGATCAGTAAAACAGATCTCTAAGACTACTTGCCCTAACACTCACTAGATGGTGTCTTATCAATTTTTAAAAACTTGTAGCTCTGCGCTCGAATATGTTTGTCGGGACATTTTATAGCTTGTCGGGACGTCGGGACGCCACTCTTAATAACGGTGACATGTACCGACGTATCGGGTCGAATGGCAACCCTATCAATGAATGACACAGTTTATTGAAAATACCTTGGGTACAATTTGTTTTAAAAAGCTTATTAATCCACGACAGTGGCGAAACATTTCGGTGCTCCATCTACCGGCTCTGATATTATATTTGATAAAGGAACACTATTTTCATGAAATAATCTTTAAAACTATTACCTACTGATTCACCTTTAGTATCTGTTGTCAAAGTTCTCACAAAGAACAGTTCTTCCTAGATTTTTTTGGTCCATTATAACACAAACATATGCCAATAATAGCGCTTCATTACCAGGTGAAGTAAACTCGTCTCGTTGTATAAACAAATGAGTCGTCTGCAAGTAATTACACAAGAAGCGTTCGATATCATATCTCATTTCATGAATATATCGTTGAACCCTTATGAGATATGCAGGCTTGTGTAGAACAGTTCTTAAAACATCTTCAATGAGTGGCAAAATTAATTATCTATTTCCCAATAGTATAGGTCTCTTGTGAAGTTTCTCGGAAATATTTTAAATCTTTCCCTATTTTATCACTTTCTCATGATGATCTTCTAGATTGGATGGTTTCATAGCACCATTGCTTCAGAACTTTATTGCACGAAAGGCACATAGGAAATCGTTTGTCCAACACTTATGGAATGAAACCAAACGAAGTCCTTCAAGTAAAATTGATTCACGCTTACACAGTTTTTACAGAGCTCTAGTACAAGTCTAAACAGTCTATTTCACGTATGCGCGCAATGCATTGTGCAACTTTTAATAAGTTACTAATGTTGCGACCACAAAGCACCGTTTTATGAAATATGCTTAATTATTATATAATTGACAGTAGTAAATAAAATAGTTTCTTACTATGAGATTTATAATACTTCAAACAATATGATATGCATATAAAAAATTACTTACGTTTCAATAACAACAGTATAACCATTATGTTATAAGTGAAACAAAATTGGTTGATTTAACTCGCGAGAATATTCCAACAATTAGCATTAATTATAAGCCATTTTTGTAGAGCAACATCTCTTGCCGTCCCAATTTTTCTTTTTGTTGACCTAGACTTCTTGCGGTTCGAAGTTGATCGATAAGGATCAATATAAACCATCTTGGAAATTATTGTTTTGAATTATGTATTTATATATTGATCTAAAACTCGATGAACACTGCTGGTATTATCTTTAATATTACAACAGAAAGCTATTAGAATATACATAACAACAGAAACCGGTTACCATACAACAAACCATAACGTAACATTCCTCACAACAAAAAATATATTTGTAATACTGTATATTACTGCCAACCAAATTTCACTCTATGATTGAAATACCGATATTATGTTTGGAAAGTTAAAGATATTTAATGAGATTTATAACGCGAATGAATCACTATAAATTTTGAGATGCCAATAAATTGTACAGCCGATTTCTCGAAGCAGGATATCAGCTCTAATTCTTGTCTGATATTCTATATCCTTTATGATGGCGAGGGAGGATCTATATATCATTACGTATTAATACATTCGATTCCCTCCAATATCCAACGTCAAAACTGGTGATATACATCTCGAATTGTAGATTAACAATTATAATATCTCTACCGCTTCATTTAACATACCTACGTACGCAAAAGGTCTGCGTCACCAGCTGACGACTGCGATCAAAGGACGGAGCAAATGGAACGGAACGAAACGTGTACGCATGATAAAGGAAAACGAGGAAGGAGCAGCAGCAATAGCTCATTTCTAATTCAAATACCCTCTGCGTTAGCCTCTACTACTCGCTATCTGTCAGTCAGCATGTCGAGAATTCGTTCTAGAAGACATCAGCATTCAGAACACCGGTACACACACCGGCCGTCTAAAAGAGAGGAACTTGTTAAGGATGACGCGTTTTATTTGAAAACATAAATAAAAGCAAACATTCCGCTGCCGTTCGAGTTGTCGTCGCCTTGGTCCTTCTCCTCGTCGTAGGAATGAAAAATATTTGATTTAATCTGTTGTGTAGACAAAGTAATCTGCAGCGATAAAAGTACACAAGAAGTCTCGCCTCTCGTTAAATGAGCCAATATGTCATCTCTTCATGTCTGCAGCGGGTCTGAACTATACGACGAAAGAAAATAAAATGTTTGACAAATAGCGAGCTCGTAAGCAAACATCAAGTCGGGCTGTTTACTCTGAAAATGACAAGTGGCTCCGCGTCTTCTCTTCAGCGCCGTCGTAGTCGAAGTCGAGGGTGTACAGCCAGTATAGGCTTCACGTCGATCCATTAACATAGACGATTCCGACGTTTCGTGAAAAGGGGAATTAGTCGAGAGGGTTAGATTTCGACGAGGAAAATGTACACCTGAATGCTGCTTGTTTTTCGACAATTATTATTAACGCCGGTTATTTACAACTGGGACGAATGAAGGCAATTTTGCGATAAATAAAGCTTCGTATCGCCCAAGACGAATAGCTGTAACACTATCTTTTAAAATTAAGAGAATTCTTAACGTTGATTAATACGTTATAAACAACTTCTCGTATTTAAGCAACAGTGTAAACTTATTACGAAGATTCCATTATCTAGTAACCTTCTGCGTCAATTCTAATGGAGGATTGTGTTCTTTCCATTTAATGTATACAATTGTTTTGCCTTTCAATGTTATTAAATTTCCAAAATTGAACACACCAATAAATTTGCGGTATCTCTATAACCGGCTGCAGGTAGTACTAATTCTTATATGAAAACTATTAAAACAGTAACTACTATATTTTCCACTTTGATCAATAATATTGCAAATAATGTAAATATACACAAAAAATTAACTACTCAGTTTGGATATACGAGGGAGCGTTTTTATATTCACGGAATGAGGGATAAGGGGTGGAAATAAAAAAACGAAATTATTTTTCTTTTTCAATATATTCACCTGCAAGACGGATACATTTTTCAC
Organism: Holotrichia oblita; assembly: GCA_023690525.1. Classification (NCBI taxonomy): domain Eukaryota; kingdom Metazoa; phylum Arthropoda; class Insecta; order Coleoptera; family Scarabaeidae; genus Holotrichia; species Holotrichia oblita. Next base: position 74,788,475 of record CM043015.1, read on the forward strand.
ATCTTTCAATTAATTTATATATACCCTCATAAAAAAATGATTTCTCTTTATCAGTAAAATACGCCGAAACTGCCTCCTTGACTTTATCATCGGCAGTAAATTTTTTACCCCGCAGCTCTTTTTTCATTTTCGGAAACAGGTAATAATCACTCGGGGCCAGGTCTGGGCCGTAGGGTGGGTGATTCACAATTTCGAAGCCCACCTTATGCAGGGCAGCTAACGCAACGCGGCTCTTGTGGACAGGCGCGTTGTCGTGCAAAAGCAGCACACCTTTCGTCAATTTTCTCCGTCTTTTCTCTTTAATGGCTTCTTTTAGTCGCTCTAATATTGAAGCGTAATATTCTCCGGTTATAGAAACACCTTTATCTTTATAATCAATCAGCAATATTCCTTCCGAGTCCCACAATACCGTTGCCATGAGTTTCCCAGCTGATTGTGACACTTTGACAATTTTTTGGGAGGTGCTGTGCCCTTTTTATGCCACTGCATGGAGTCTTATTTGGACTCAGGTTCATAATGATGTATCCAAGTTTCGTCTCCAGTAACAATTCGACTCAATACACCATCCTTGTCTTCGTTACAGACGTCCAAAAATGCACGCGAACACTCTACGCGCTGTTGTTTTTGCGGCGACGTGAGCATTCTCGGCACCCATCTTGCGCTGCCCTTAGACATGCCGAGATTATCGTGTAGGATTTTAAAAATTGTTGTATCGGATACTCCAACCATTTCTGCGAGTTGTTTCTTCTTTAGTCGAGCATCTTCGAGTACTATTTTTTCAACTTTTTGGATAAGTGCTGGCGTGGTCACCTCAATGCTCCTGCCCGGCCTCGGGTCGTCTTCAAGGAATTCCCTTCCTTGTTTAAATAAACTATGCCACTTGTACACCATGGTTTTTCCTGGACAAGAGTCGCCGTAAACCAATGACATCTCATTCATTATGGTCGCGACTGATTTATAACTTTATAACGGCACGATGTTCGATTTTTTCCATATTTCACTTTTCACTCCTGATTATGTTACTTGGTTGACGATAGCTCAAAGACTAACTGTCTAATAACAATGAAACTTCGTATTTGTACTAATTATGAGTCGCTGCACAGGCCACGCCCCCAATGCGCCTAATCACCCCCCTACAGCCCGCTCATTCGGCGAATATAAAAACGCTACCTCGTACGATAAGTTCGGTATATGAACTTAAGATTAATTCGCCATGAGAATAGCGTATTTATGTTATCACGTAGTCTTAAGATGAATGTTACGTAAGTTTAAAGTTAATGAATGAGTATATTACTTTAAGGATATTGTAATTTTAAAACATAAAAACAAACTTTTAAAACAAATAAATTACTACTCTCAACAACTTAAACTTATACATAATTTAATTTAAACATAGTGTATAATTATATTGAGATTGTGGAAGTATTTAAATAAATAAATAGCTGTTTATTAAGTTTCTCACACCTCTACAATATCTTATCCTATAAATTATCAACACATGGTATACATTCAAAAGGTCATAAAAGTTGTTATAAAATGAAGGCTTAATGATTTATTAGCTGGAAACTTAGGCAAAGCTATACATTTTTATTACTGCATTCTACGTTACTTTTGTTCAAACATAGCTTCGGTTTGCATCTTAATATAAATGTAAGTTAATATAAAGATATACTCAGAAAAAGAGCTAGAAATCAACAACCACCACCATCAATCTGAGAATCAATTGCGGTTCAAACTGAATGAACTACATATTAAATAAAATTCCACAAATAGCCAAGTAAATAAAATTCATGGAAAACAATAGATATATTGAATAATTCTCGAATTGCTAACTTGTGTCTTATATCATTCTTTGTTTCTCTTATTCCAAACCCATGTTACACGATGTACGCTTCCTAATTACTATTTTCTTTTAAATAAATATCAATTACTAAATTTTAAAACTCTAATCAATATATTCATTTTGCGATTTGATTATCTGGAAAAACTAAGCTTTAATATAATACTGCAGAATTATTTTCTAACTAATTTAGTTAAGTCACATGCCACACAAGCCACATACTGTTTCTGGTTTAAATTACAACGCCGTGTTTGTTGATTTATTACCTAAAAATGACTTGGAGAGATCAAATGATTTCTTACTAAGTGATTCATCAATTGATTCTTCAAAACTATTTCAAATATTTTTGATATAGCAGACAAGATAGAAATAGGCCTATAATTTTGTGGGAGGGTCATTTCTTCTTTTTTGTGTATTGGTATAATTTTTGCGGAGTAATATTTTGAAAAAATTCTGATCCAGATAATAATTTTAACTCCTTAACTATTTTGCTGCATTATTCATTACAAACAAATTAAAATGGATCCTATAGGATTTTAGCTAAGCCTCTAGTTTCATATATCCTTATGGCCAACAACATCAAATAATATACGTTTTCCCAATTGCCCATTTAGGTATAAGGAATGCTTCAGATGTAATAAATTTCTTTATGTTAATAACTTATCTATCTTATTTTTATTGTAAAAGAATAATGGGGCTTTTTCAGTAGGTAATTCTTAAACTTTTCTAGCCCTTGAGCCCTCTTTGAAACAAACGTTTTGCAGATCTATTTCTATACAAAACATATTATACATGATACGGAATATACAATGGTTCACATTTTGATGCTCAATATTGATATCTCCAAGCAAATTGAAAAATGGACAATGTTTTACTGAACTCAGTACTCATATTCTGTCACAGTGAGAGCTCTGCTGGTTTTAACGTCACATAAAAATTAATCTACGATCTGTTCAGAATTTTTTAACATGGATTCCTAAATCTCTCTTGGCAAATATGAATTCAAATTTTGGAGCAAGTTGTGAAGGTCTTACCGTTAGTTCGTATGTATATGTTAATTTCGATCATGTTTGAAAAAGTGTCTGGTTAGTGCAATTTGCGCAACCATTCCTAAGAAAGTGTTTTTATCATTCAAAAGTAAACAAAACTCCTATTCTACACTAAAGTGACTAAAGACTTAGTGCTTTACCACATGATAACTACCGTTTTTCTGTTTGATATAACAATGACAAAACAGAAAAAAAAACATCTCTGCTTATAAAGTACAGGAATTACTTGCAGAGAGAAGGAGACTGAAAATTCGTATTGTAAAAACGTTATTAACAGAAGTAATGCTGCAACATCAGCGGGTTTATCAAGTTGTATTAAAAAATTCATTTGACTAACAAGGAAAATGATCATACTCGTATCTTTAAGCTCGTTTGATAGACTCAACTAGATTTTATTATGCGCAGTGTCATTTTAAAAATCAAGTTTGCAAGTCTTCATCTACCGTGCACTTCATGATATTCATTATTAGTGGTTCCATACGGTTTTTGTGGTTTGGAGTTTATCAGCAAGAGCCAGATTGTGACTAAGTACAAAGTTTTAAATAGTTTTTCATTATTGTTCTCTGAAAATAATCTGCAGGATGAATTTTGATGTACTATCTAAGCTAAATGGTCCTGATTTAAAAATGAGGACCAAGAAACTACTTTTTTGATGTCCAACAGCAAACTCAATAAATCCCATGTCCAAATATAAATCAGCAGTATTTTTTTTTAATGGTTCTCGTAGATTCCAATCCCAAGGGCTCGAGCATTGGTTTAAACTCTTAGGGAAAAGATCACTATAAATTTACTGACTCACGGTACGATTTTGTTTGCTTCATTTTTCCTTCACCTTGCCCAAGGAAAAGCCCCAATAAAATCATAAATTTTAGATTTATTTACATTTTTTTCCTCGACATAAATCAAACATTCATCTATGTTAGTAACTTTTTCATCGTCACTTCCAAACTGAAGCATTTCTTTCTAATATGTTTACAAACTGCTCCGTTTCTTATTACTATAAATACGATAGGGTTCGTACATCTTTAGCACGGCCGCTAGCTATTTGTCCCGGGTATCTTTTCGACACCAGTAATTTGGCGTTTTAGGAAAAATAGTCAGTATGAGCTTCTACTATAGCGCATCTGATACATGTCTCTTGGATTTGTGGATTTGTTTAATGGATTACGCAAAATGTTCTTACTTATAGTGCGTGTATTTCAAAAAAAAAGATAAATCTTGTAAGACTGACCTAAGAAGACCACCTTGAATTTCTAGTTTTAGATGTTTTTGTTGAACATCTCTTAACAAATTGACAAATGTAATCCCGTTTTCTATTTATATTTTCAGGGAACCAAAACTGTGTAAATGTTACCAAGAGGGCTGCCACGTTTAATTTAGTAGCACATTTGAGAGAAAAATATCATGTTTTCTAAGTCGCAATTTTTATTGCATTGCAAGTTAATTTTTTGTAGTACGCTATATTGAGATTGTTATTGAAGAACCTTCGTTTGGAATGAAATCTGGAACTTTATCTGAATCATAATAAAGTTAGAGGTTTTTTAGCCAGTTATCTGTAAATAATATAATTAGGGCTTTTAATTATATTTGTTTAAATTTTGAATGATAGTAAAATCGCACCAACATTCAGTTAATAAACATAATATAGTAATATGATCTTTGTCTACTGTGAAAAGTGCTTTGATTTTGTTAAACACATAAGGGAACTTTTCGTGAAATAGAATGTATCGTACGTGAATAAAATACTACTTTGTAAGGTTAAAGTTTAAGACTATTAACATTGGAAGGACTTGAGAGGAAAAATGCTTTTGTTTAAGCAAAACTCTTTTGATGTGTGTGAAGCGTATTTTCAAGGTTCGTTTAGATCTTATAAATGCCCAAATTTCTACCAAATACACTGATTTAAAATAGTATAAGCGAAATTTAACTGAAGAAAACGAAGTAAATTACGCCGTCTCTAATCTGAACGAATAATAAATATAATTCGAAGGAAGAAACTAACTTCGAAGGAAGTTTTCTTGTTTGCAGTGAGCTACGTGTGATAATAAATATACCGAGGAGTAATCCTACTACCCGAAGTAGCACTCAAATACTTATTTATTTTAATAACTTAAGAACACACGAACGCCTTCATAAAATATTACACAAAGTTTTATGCACTACGAAAATTAAGTTTTATGTCTGTATGTGATTCAGGTCAACCATTCCTCTCCGCATGCTCTGGGCACTGCTCTTGATGTCGGGAGCGCTGAGTATTATATTATAGAGAACCAAGATGGGCGTTCCTATGTTGAATTTTAGAGAAACACTGGAGGCAACAAGTAAATCATGAATTGTTGATTTAGCGAGCGAGTGGGTTCTATGCAAACGACAGCTAAGTGCAGGATTGAATAACCATGTCTAAACAATACTCCATTTCTGGCACCGGCGTCGCCGCCGGTACGAACTTTTCCCAAACGGTTTTCCGAATGTGTTATTATTGTCGGGCAGCCTCCGCCTCTCATACCGAACCATGGCCGATTAGCCTGGCGAAAGCTGAAATACTCGCCCGGACTATGTTTACCTTAAATATTATTTTAATAAATGTCGCATTGTTTTAACCAGCCCGACGCTGAACAAATCCTGACGATTAAATGTGTGACTGTGAAAGCAAGATTATTTATTTTCAGAGGAAATGTCAATATTATTCTAATACGTCAATTAATGTGCGAGAATGGAAATTTTTATGCAAATGGGAAAGGTCGCGTAATGTGCCTGTTTACATTTGAAATAATACAGGATATATCCGACATATCTATGTACTTAATTGCACTAACGTTTACTACACCGCCAATTTTACATTAATTAGTGTTTGCTTAATTTTAAAATTTATTTTGTAAACTCATGACCTATTATACAGGATATGTCACGACGAGATTTGGTTAAAAGAGTATGAGGAAGTAACAAGAATTGCGATTTGCAATTCTGCAGGTATACTTTAAGGTACCTATAGTTGTTTCGATTTAAAATAACATTAGGTTTCTTCTTCTTCCGGTTACACTGTAAATGCAATTGAGCTTCCACATTTCAAATGGAATTACATAATTTGTTTATTCATTTGTATTTCAAAATTTACGACTATTTTGTCCGATATACAATATACCTCTAAAGATAGCCATTATTACACAGTTTTTGTAAAAAAATAAATAATAGTAATTATCTATAATGCTGTGCTGTATCAAATACAGGGAAATAAACTTTAAAAGATTTTTATTGCAATTACAGTCTACCTGACGACTTCAACGGGTTAGGAAAAAATTCTAAGAATAAGTAGAGAAGCACGGTATGTACTGGGTGACTGCCATTTCCACTACAAATACCAGCGCGAATTTAAGCTCCAGCTGTTACAAATTGTAAATTTTCTACAATTAAATACCAAGAAATGAAGCGATCTGAATTACTTAAAATTTTAAATTTGTAGACATACACCATTTTTTTACAAAATGATCGTTTACAATGGCCTGTACCTGTCAACGTGTTTACAATAATTGAAATAACTCAAAAACGGCTAGTTTTAAAGGTAAGCTTTGTTGAACAAAATAGTATTAAATTTGTTTGGGAAATACAAATCAATAAAAAGGAATAAGTAATTCCATTTGAAATAAGAAAGCAATTTCCGTAGGAAATAGAAATCTAACGTTATTTTAAATTGAAAGCATGTAGCACCAAATCATTACCAACATTGCAACATGTTTAGTTAGTTCCTTGTATTCTTTTAACTCGGCCGACTTGTAACATACCCTGTATAATAAATAATATACAGGGTGTTCATTTGAAAACTTCCCATCGCAAATTTCTGGAAATCCAGAAAATTATTAAAAGTTTCCTGAAACACGTAAGAAGTATTATCGAAGGGGACAACTTTTGATGCAAAAATTAGCTCACCTACTTGAACGCCCTACCCCTTGAAGCTACCCCCTTAAAAATCTTAAATGGAAAGTGCTATCGAGTAGTACCTCATTTTAATAGTCTTTTGAAACACTACATTTTGGCGTTTAGTTTTTTTTTAATTGATCTATTGGTTTTCGAAATTTTTAAGAAAATCTTTGTTTGTTTGTTTTGTTTTTAATTTTAGCAGCGTCGGAACAAACGCAAATATTCAAAACGTCCCTTAACTTTTTAAGATTTTTTACTTTTTCGATCACAGTTATTCTTTTGCAGAAAAATTTAAAAAAAAACGACAAACAAATTATAAAAATGCATGATTTCGGTACGTTTTGATGTCGATTTTGCATTCGTTGATTAAATTTGTTACAGAAAACATAAAAAGTAATGCTATAAACGAAAACAGGCAACAGCATAAAGTGCGGATATATCAGTTTTTTTTCCGCAATAAATCTGCCTAGAAGTCCTATGCCAATTTCCATGATTTTTCGATGTATTGAAATGTACTTTTCAAAATGAGGTTAAAAATGTCAACTTGACAATATAATACATGTTTAAACGTATAGGGACATAATTGGTGGAGAGGTAGATTGACAACTATCTAGCAACAAAATGTGACAAATGATAGATGACAGATTATATCCAAATCACATAGATATAATAAAGAGTACGCAATTTTATTGCAAGCAAGTGTACATCGTCTGTTACGTTAATATAAATTAGTATTTACTGTTATCAACCTAAACTTATTTAAATAAGATAACAGAAATGGTTTATAGTTTACAAGAAAAGATTCAAATTGTATTAATTTATGGAGCCGAAAACCAATGCGCTCGACGAACTGCCGCAACATTTAACGAAAAGCATCCGGATAAGATCACATCTCATAGGTATGTCTTAAATCTTATTAATAAATTTACTCAAACTTGGTCTGTTGCGAATATAAAACATAAGCAGCCGAGAATTTTAAATGAAGTTGCTCAAGTGGAAGTGTTGGGTCATTTCGGTACAAATCCTCGTATTTCAGTACGCCAGATTTCTGCGACAACTGGAATTTCTTTGGGTACCGTTCATAAAGTTACGAAACTTCATAAATTTCATCCTTATAAAATAAAAATATGCCAGGAACAAGTGAAGACGATTTTGACAGAAGGATAGAGTTTTGTGAACAGATTACAACCATGATAATAATAATAATGCATTTGTAAGAAATATCTGTTTCAGTGATTTGTAAATAAACATAACTGCAGATATTGGAGTAACGCAAACCCTCATCTGCTTATAGAAGGATATACTCAGTACCCTGAAAAAATTAATGTATGGGCAGGCATCTTGGGGGACCAAGTAATTGGACCATTGTTTTTTAATAAAAATCTAAATGGCGAAGCATATCTGGATATGCTAGAAAATACTATTAATCCATTGATTACTGACTCTCTCGAAAATCAACTGGATAGAGATGGCAATCTTCTACTTGATGAGGATGAATTACGTTTTCAACACGATGCAGCTCCTCCTCACTATGTTCTCCCAGTACGGCAGTGGTTAGACAATGTATTTCCGAATAAATGGAGAGGACGAAGACGACCTATAGAATGGCCAGCGAGATCGCCGGATTTGACGCCACTTGACTTTTTCGTCACAGGATTACTGCAACCTGTCGTGGAATTCAAAGAGAAGTTTTTGAAAACGTACGCAGTAGTTTTGAACAACGGCTATATCATTGTTTAGCGAACAACGGACAACATTTCGAACACTTATTACATTGATTGATACTTACTACAAAAAAATATTTAAAATTTTAAATACCTGTAACAAGAAAAATAAAACACCTTAATCAGATAAAGTGCATTTTAAATACAGGGTTTGGTTCCGATGCTCCTAAAATTACAACAATTGGAACAAACTAAAAGATTTTGTTAAAAATTTCGAAAACGAATCGATCAATTTCAAAAAACTAAACGCCAAAATGTAGTGTTTCAACAGACTATTAAAATGAAGTATTACCCCCTTCCATTTAATATTTTTAAGGGGGTAGCTCCGGGGGGTAGGGTGTTCAAGTAGGTGAACCAATTTTTGCATCAAAAGTTGTCCCCCTCGATAATACTTATTCTTACGTGTTTCAGAAAATTTTTCATAATTTTCTAGATTCCCAGAAATTTACGGTGGGAAGTTTTCAAATGAATACGCTGAATAATAACATGTACATATGTCCAAACGAAATTCTGATTTGAAAATGTAGAAATTAGTTTTTAGTAGCAGAAACCGGTCACAAAATAGAAATATTTTGAAGTTGAAAAGAAATTCTTAGCTGTACACGTTAGGTGTAAAAAGAAAGTTAATGGGATTGCAGCTATTGGCGTTAGAATTAAGAAGACGTGAACCTTTTTTCGTATCTAAGCTTTCACTAATTCTTTATTACCTTCTTCAGAAAACAAACTATAAGTAAAAACAACGAAAGTTGTAAATATAATTCCGCTATTTTAAATCGAACTGATTTCAAACTTACATGGTAATTATAGTACAGCAACATCACAAGACTCATTTCCAGTTAATATTCGGAAACATAACATTAAAATACATAGTTAAAATCTTATTAACAATCTTAAACAAGAACTCAAAAATACAACGTCTCACGTGGACAAACAGTCAGTGAAATTTTATTAACATACTAATTGTTAAGTAAAAGAAAACATATACATATATATAACATATATAGAAAATCAAACCTATGTAAGTAGTTACAGTTACCTTTTCTGACAGAGACAGAGAGTAACGTTGTGGCGTCTACAACTCTAATCATCTATCAAAAATACTATGATAAATCGAAGTGATATAAATCGAACGTACACATATAATATACGTGCTTGCAAGAATGTCCATATACTGCGATGTTCAATAGTCGACATCCATACTAACACTAATGTTTTACTTTATCAAAAGTCTTTAATTCTAGTGTTTTACGAGGTCTCACAATTAAGCAACCGGAAAAGTTTTTTTGCAACCCTCGTGGCAACACTGCAATCCGCCACATGGTCAGGCGTGGAAGAGGGGACCTTAAACGAAACGCTACCCAAGTTTCAACTCGTTTCACGCGGTAGTCTGTGTTTTATGCCTGAGGAGTGAACGTGTGTTTCGCAATTCTGTACATGATGTCTATGCCAGAATATTTTGAGCAAAGGGGAGCGTTGAAATTTTTCGTTAAATAAAGGAAATCGAGAATTGAAACGTTGACAGCATTGAAAGAAGTGTATGGCGACAATTAATTGCCAAAATCGTCATTCTGTGAGTGGTACAAGAAGTTTGAGGAGGGGCAAGAGGAGTGCAATGATGCTCCGTGCTCTAGTTGATCACGTGAAGTTCGCACCACCACCTCTCTACAAAAAGTCTAGCAAGTTGATGGATGTTCGTCAATGCTTGATTATACTCATAACGGAAGTTTATGGTATCAATCGTGAGACAGTTCGGCTGATTTTACGTGACGGTTTAGGCATGAGGAAAGTGTGCTCCAAATTGGTTCCCAGATTGCCGACTTCCAACCAAAAGAAAACTCGACAACGCATTTGTCAGAACTGGCACGACAACTGGAAAATATTCGATCGTGTGATTACTGCTGATGAGAGTTGAATATTCCAATACGATCCAGAAACCAAACGTCAGAGTTGTGAATGGAAGAAATCTAGGCAGCCAAGAACCAAAAAGCCGCGCATGTCCAAATCGCAGGTGAAGGCCATGATTATCACGTTTTTCGGCTCCAAAGGCATCATTTTGAAACACTGGGTACCCAAGAGGCAAACTGTAACTGCCGCCTACTATGTTGAGGTCCTGAAGACACTGTGGCGCTAGATTGCACGAAAATGACCTCAGTTGTGGGCCAACAAGAATTGGTTGCTGCATCACGACAATGCGCTAGCGTATTCAACCATCTTTACTCGCGAATTTTTAGCATCCACAGGGACTCTTGTGCTGGAACACCCACCTTACAGCCTAGATTTAGCTCCATGTGATTTTTCCTCTTCCCTGAAACAAAGGTGGTGCTCAAAGGGACTCCTTTTGCTTCTGAAATTGTCAAGCTTTCCAAGATTGTTTCCAGTCGTGGAAATCACGAATGGAAAAGTGTGTCAATCAGTTTTCCAGATACTTAATCGTCAGACCTCGTAGAGTTTAGATTGTTGTATAAATTTGTGTGTATATATTAAGTATTAAATTAATACATGAAATTACTTAATTTAGATACCCATTCTAGTAAATTCCGAATTTTGTTATTTTTGTTATTGACTGAAGGTCGACTAATATGACAGACAACGTATACCCTCTTTCTAGAATAGGCAGGCATTGAATAAAATTACCGTACGTGGAGTATTACATGTGAGAACAATACTTTAGTATCAAATGCAAGCATTACATTCTTCCAATCGTAGTAATAATTTAAATAGATAAATTTAAATAATTAAACTACATTATGCTCATGTGTAATGCATCAATGTTACTACCGTAATAAAGCAATGCAAAATCAATAGAATCTGCTCATATGAGTGACTTTCTCGTGACTAAAGTTAGCTAACTGATGCTTAATTTGAACATCTACTAAAATATCTAATAAGGCAACAAGTCCATTAGATTCTGTATTTTATTCTGGCTTTATCCTTCTCGTAGGTTAATCACAAAAATAAATAGATTTTGATGATCATTTAGTTTTATCATGATGATCATTATTTTAGATTTTTTAGGCTCAATTACTTAATATCTTCCTTGAAATACTTTGCAAATCCTTATTTTCAGTTGAAACGTGAAATATTATAATTGCTTTAAAATTAAATACTCATAGTGTGTGTTTATAGGCATGATACAAAACGCACTCCAATTGTAATTAACATGTTAATTGCTAAAAAGAAAAAGAACACAGAAGAAATAAGTGGATACTACACAGAGTGCGACAAACGAAAATTTTATGCCAATATTTTTTTACGGTGAACAGGAGAAGCACGAAACGAAAACAAAAGCTTTATGAATTAAGGTAATGGCATAACGAAGTTAGAAGTCCCCGACTCTACATCTATTAAGTGCTTATCCCAATAAACTGTCATCTCTCGGGGGGCTAAATCTCTCGGCGGCATCAGCTGAGCCCCTGTAATTTACCCTCTTCCCCTAGCAACCAGCATCTCAGCCCAGTAATGTAAATTCAACATAGACGTGAGAGACATTTTGAAATCTTCCTTCGTTCGTTTTCGTAGTTGATGTAGCGCTGTCGGCAATATCGCATACTCTGCACAGTCAGGCGATTGCAATCCTAATAGTCATCAGAGCAAGCAAGTTCACATCGAAAAACGAGAACAATAATTATGCACATTGCAGCAGCAGACTTCCGCGTCAGACGCTAATGAGATGAAGAAATAGAAATGCAAGTTCGATTTACAATTTCGTGTAACTAGTTAAAGTGTTTTCCTTTGGAAATACGTACCTATTACTCCTAGTTTTCCTTTTTGATTGATTTAATTCTAACTTGCAAGCATGCTCTTTTGATGTTAAGCTCGTTATTTATATTAATGTGTAAAGTGAAATTTATTTATCTTTGTACTGTTCCTTTTAATACAGTTTACTGAAAGGTTTATAAAATTAGTGCTACATTCCATTCTATCTGATTTTAATGAAATATTTGACTTAATTTTGGACAGAAGAAATATGTTCTTTTGACACAATTCTGCGAAACAGCCAGAAAACAGATTGACGCACCTAATCTGTCTTATTGCAGCAAAATTGTGTTAAATTTTTTGAGATAAATATAGACTAGTTTAAAGTTCTCACTGAAATTAGTCTGATCAATATTCTTTAATTTTATTACGTAATTGTGTTTACGACTCTTTATAGTATACGTTTGAGGGGCACTTCGGGTTTTGTGCAAATAGGCTGTAATTGTCTAAGTTTATGCATATAAATTGTTTTTACCTAAACATATAATATACGATGATATAGGATATAAATGTTATATAACTGTAGGATGCACCTGCTTTACAAATCCGAAAGACGTGTTAGAATAGACACTAAAGCTAGTGTAAGAACAAAATTTTATTAACTTTCACTGAACATATCCTCTTTAAGTATCTATCAATCTAAACATCGGATGATACTAAAAATGTAACTAGCCTAGTTATAAAAGTACGCCCTAGTCGAAAATAATACCAATTTTGATCTCAAATGAACACCTATCGGTGAATCTTCCCTCCCAACAAATCATTCTCGTAGATTTTTTTATAAATAGCTATTATTAGTTATGAAAAAAGAAACCGTTTAGACAATAAATACAATATAGCGATTGTAGGAGAGCCAAGTAATCGAGAAGCTTTATCATAGAGGGCGCCAAAAATAATATTAGAAAAATAAGAACCGGACGTGTTCGCCATTATTGGATGTTGCGGAAGTGGCAGTATTTCCGGTGAAGATTCTGCGGTGTCTGTTTTTATCAACTGATTGTGCCTCCGTTAGTCTCCGGCAAATCAAGATGAATGTTCGTCGGTCGATCGATTCGCGAACGGAACGCAGAGGTGGTTTGAGGCTTACAGCTTGAGCCTTCGTTGCTTTTACGATTATTCGTTTACTGTGCCCACGTTTGCCTTTACCCCCTTATTCGTCGTCTTCCACCGACGTCTTGCGCTATATATCTCGGGGCTGGGCGCATAACATGATAAAATTTTTGACAAAGTGCTGACTTATGTATATTTTTCGTTCCACTTCATGTGCGCATTTTTTTCATACATTAAGATGTTTTTAAGTGCGTGAGAGGAACCTCGTTCGTTCTGTCGTTCGGTTTCTCTTCCTTCTCCTCCTCCTTTTACTAAAGGCACGCGTTGGCATAACGTATATATAGCGTGTGGCATATATACGTATTTATAACGTTTCATACGTCATTTCACGTAAAAGTAGTTTCGGGCTTTTCCGGCGTATACATAACTGATGATTGTATCCTGAACGAAATTGCTTTTTTAGGTATTTACCCGGCGCCTTCACCAATCTTATGAAGACGTGTCATTTCGTAAGGTAGCTATAAAAGGTTTCAACGCCAAATAAGGCTCATATATATTACATTAATATATTATGTATTCGTTTTTTAAGATTATGGAAAGGGGAATACAGACAAATCTAAGAAACAATCAAAACTGTTCTCTGGCATTTCTTATGTATTACGAAAACAATTCGATTCAAGACATATTACAATCTAGATCATACAGTCATTCGTTATTATGTAACAAACAGCAACTATCGCTAACTTTATACAAAAACCATACATATATGTATCTAATTAACGATAATTATTTGTTTTGATATAGCTACTTCCGTATAAGGCATCTGTTAGATTTTTGCAAATAACAATCGCAATCGCAAACAATCGCTTAGTGTCAACTTAAAATTATAAGATCCATAGTATACTGAATGCTTTCAATGCTTTTGGACAAGGTGTAGCTGGTTAAAGCACAACTGCCCTGAAAATCAATCCTAGTTGTTCTAAACAAGTGTGATTTCTAAGGATACTATTATTAAGGTTCTTGATATCTGGATTCTTTTTAAGACCAATTTTTAATTTCGTCCATATTTTTAAGATTGCATCTCAAAAGGTAATGCCATTTGAAAAACCTACAATATACGTACATCTCTGACTTTCTAAATCAAAGTAGTTTCCTGATCCTATTTATAGAGAATTTTACCTCTAAATTTGTACAAATTTTTCTTCAACAAGAAGTACTTTCCTTTACTTGCCATTATTAGACACATATTTTGAATAAACTGTTGGAAAAGGTTTCGGTCCGTAGAAATGTATTTAGACTTCCTGCTTTGCAAATTCATCTGCCTTAGCATTTCCTTTCGAATTGGGATGTTCTGATAGCCATCATAGTCTATAAATTGTAGCCAACTGTATAACATTAGCTTGAGATATCAGACCCAATTTCACCTCAAAGCTATGTGAAGTCTAAGCTTTTAGAGAGGCCCAATTTCCAGTACAGAAATAAATATTTACTCAGTTCATGTTTTTGTTTAAATATTCTCGGACACGAAGACCTATGTATGTATATATTTATGCCTAAAATATCATTGAGTATAAGATTTTTTAGGAAATTGACGTTGAGCTTCAACTCCCACCACGTTGTCTGTCATGGATTTATTTGTATACCAAGAAAGTGATCCATTTTCCAATTTTGGTCCACGGCTAAGAAATAGCAGTCTATATAGTCGTTCAATCCGCAGACATGTTGTGTTTTAGTTTGCCTAACAATTCTAACTCTTTTTGTAGGTCATATAAAATATGTAGTGTCTGGTTAAGTCGTTCTCTTTAAAGCTGTACGCTAATCACCTCGAACAAAAGTTTGATTAGCATATTTATCGGTGTCAGCCCTAACATCTCTTCTATTGAAGCAACATGGCACATTGCTCTTGTGATTGCGACAAACCGTTACAATTTCAGCAACTCGACTTATGCTGTTTTGCCGACACTTTTGCCCACCATACTATGTATAAAAGAAAAGCATACTATGTATAGCAGTATAAGTGACAATGGAGCGTATTACCATTTTATGTCACTTTCAATTTGTGTCCCCAAGTTTTCCTGAACAGGCTTTGGCAAGCTAAAGCCAACTCGGTTTCAGTCGTAGTTCAGCCCATGAGCAAGAATGACTGCCAGACATTTTGCTCCAGTGTAGTAACCTAATTGATCGTTGATTATGAATAAAAAGTATTTCCTGCTTTTGATAAATGGGACAATTATTTTACTTGGATTGTGTCCTTCTTCCATGAATTACTATAGTGTCAACCTCTAACGACCAGGTCATGTGCGTGGCTTTGGACATTCATCGTGTACCTGCCTGAATAAGTCATCAATAACCAGCGGCTAAAATAGCACTGATAATACCCCGCCTTGACGACATTTTTTTATAGGCCTGAAGGTCACTAAACTTCCTCTCATCTAGACCGTCATTCTGTGGTCTTCTACTTCATTGTCACTATGGAGTATGCTCCATAGTTTTATTTATCCATTTAGTGGAGATATTATCAAAACCACCTACTATATCGATACATGCGAATTGCACTCTTGGCTTGAGAAGCTCTCCCGAATTTCTTGTGTAGGAGTGTTCTAAAGAATGCTGAATAAATGCTCTTCTTACGTGATTTTAAGTGATCTTTGTGCTTTTAGAACAAACAATGACAGTCCGATGGAGAGTAAGTTGCGTCCATTGACCAGTTTTTTGTCTTTGATATATATACCACTTTAACACTCCCCACACCTATGGGATATATCCACAGACATAGCTTACTATTTTCTACAATCTGGAGAAAACTACTCATAAATATCTAACCTCTTTGACAACTTCTTTAAAGATTATAGTAAAAGTAAGAAAAGAATTTTAACTCAATTTTCAGCAAAATAACCAAGTTTTAGGCGTCAGCGTTTTGTTATAACATTGCATTACTAGATATCATCGATAATATCTCAAAACTTTTCATGACAAAAAATTAGTTTATCTTGACGTCATTAACACTTGTGATATAATTGATCACGAGCTTTATTATATTTATTAGCTTGATGATTTAACCGTGAACTTCATTGAGTATTATTAACACTTTGTAGTCAACTTTCATTGCCTTTTATCGCAAATCCAGATATTTATATTAAAATAAACTCTACTCTTCCTATAATAGAATCTTCATCGAATCTGGGTTTTTATATAGACGTAGACATGTCTACAATATGCAAATCTTTTATATTCGTAACTCTGTGTCGTTTGCGGATGGTATTATACATTCCTTTTCTTGATAAATCCAACAGAAAATGCATGCAAGTTAGTGTCTTTGGCATATTCGAAAGTGTAAGACAGGATTATTTATAAAATAAAATTTCTTCTAGCGCAGATGTATGTAAGTACATATGCATGGACATACATACATTACCTTAGTCTGGGGTTCACTAGCTGAATATCTGAAGTAGAATAATCTTCTGGCTACTAGCTACATCCAGTCGCTGTGTCAAGGTTGTTACATAAACACTTATTATAACTATTTTTGTATAATATTTAGTACAGTATAGTTATTTTTCCATCCAGGTGTAAATTCATACATATTTTTTCTTAGCCTGTTGCAGCGATAATATTGTGGTGTCTGCTGTATAAGGACTTCTGTATTGTATCTAACATAACATCACTACCTTCTAACCTATTGCACTTTCTACCTCTTTCTGTAAATCGATGCTGTTGAAACTATTATAGACATATTCATTTTATAAAAATCTATACATATTAATATTAATATCTAATTACGATCTAAATTTTAATAATAATTTTATTGGATAGGTTTCATACACGCGTAACACGTAAAGGTTTTCAGACGAGTATTATTATTAAAAACATGAAAGCAAATTGCTTTTTTGTAATATCCCCACGCAATCTATCATACGTAATTTATGGCTACAGGTGTATTTTTTAGAGCTTCCTCTCACAGGATCTGCTGAATACGTTATCGTAAAATATACGAGTCCCGTCGACTTTTCTTAGAGACCATAAACATGTCAAGCGAGATTATTATGTTTTAAAATTTAATTTCTCCAGTAACATAACTTAGGGCTACTCATCAAGAAAATGAATTTTATTTCTATACTTTTCATCTCATATGTCGTGTTTCTTTCTCTGGTAGAATGCGTTTTACAGAGCAGCGGTTAGTAATTGTCATTCATTGTCTTCAATCATGTTAATTTAATGGTTCCCATCATGACACTCAAGGCTCCTTCAACGTACAGGAGGAGGCACAGAAAAGAAACGTTGTCCAATGTTGCTACAGCACCTTAATACCATTGGTAAGGAAACAGAAGTGAATAAATAAAAATTTGTAAAAATTAATCTTGATTCCATTTTATAACTTCATAGCTTGTTACACTGGAAAAAATTGAGCAATTCTATATTTCACTACCTCGGATGATTAAACGTTTTCATAAATGGAATGGCACGTGTAATCTATTCGATCGTATTTCTGTAAAGGAATTATGCAGAGCTAGAATACACCCACGCTTTCCGATGAAAAGATAAGGGAGGAATTAAATTCGTAACCACGCAGATAACCGACAATTATCGTCTGTGTGAATGTAAAATATTTTGAAAGTACCGTAAACCGCTACGGATTGCTCAAAACCGTATATCTCTGCGTTTTTATCGAACGGAATCTCGACCACGCAATGTACGCATTTGTCAGGCGAATTGAAAGGGCGTAACATTTCAGAATGGCATGTTAAATCTACTGTTTTACATAATAGATTAATTAACTCGGTGAATTGTTTACGAGTTTAAGATAACGAGAACTTAAAGCGTCGGCCGCTCAGTACATGTACTTTACACACAATGACGTTAATCCCATTTAATTTATTTCTATCCCGTTTATGTTTTATTAAATCTAATACTATTGAGTAATTGTCAGTGAGTCACTATCGATGTGCTGTATTTTCTAATGCATTTCTAAATCGATCTCTATACATGTATGTATGGTCATATCGAGATGGCTTCTTTGACATGCGAATTATTATCTCATCGACAAGTGGTTGTTATTCTCATGGTCACATGTCACAGTGACTTTCCTTCGTCTGCAGTCGAGTCAACGTTACGTAGTTAAATATAAATAAATATAAAATCAAATTTTAGATAATTAGATATTAATAATATAATTAAGATTTTTTCCAGAATCCCAATCAATTTAAGACAAAAAGGATTCAACTAAATAACACAAAGGAGGCTTCTAAGGGGCTTGCAGTTTCTTCCACTCCCGCTAGCTGAATAGAAACAGTACCTAGCTAACTTGTTGATAACGAAATTTTGGTCATAAAGAACGAATTTCGTAAATATCACCCAATTAATATGGATGGATATTCCCTTATAAAAAGGTCATAGTTATCCAAAACCCACTGCTCTATTTTTAAACTAATTTGTATCTAATATAAATTTAATAACTTAAATGTAATGCCACATATCAAGTAAGCCATATAATTAATTTTTTCCATTTTATTTTACCCATGTTATTTCTAGAAACAATTTTATGTAATTAAAGACGGCTATTTCTGGTAATTATCCATCCGCAACGATGAAATTACTGAAAGCGAAGGAAGATGTCGTGACAGTAGTAATTAAATTATTAATGAGTATGACGGCGAAAGACTAGGTACGCCTTCTTGTAGGAACGCCACGCGAAATAATCCACTTTTAAAAGATTGAGGTGTTTGGCTTACTTTTGCCGCGAAGTATGGTTGTTAGAAGTAGTTTTCTCCGAGCACAACACACAAACTTGTACCGTTATAACTTGATTATCGCACTTTTATTTTCAGTCGAAAATAATTAAAAGAACAATAAACAACGAAGATTCTCTTATCGCATTTCGTGACCGTACCGAGGATCTACTTACTGAATGGGACAAGTTGAGCGCTTTATCTTTATTTCCTTCTGAAAATAGGACGTGAACTACCAGCGAATATGGTTCGTGATAAATTTAAGACGATTCTATGCCTCAAAGTTATTTGTGTTATGTTAGTATACTTGTTTGTTACAAGATACTGTTTGCAATTTAAACGTGAACGTTACACAGCCGACAAGATGATTTTTCTACAAAATTGAAAACACTAAAGAATTCAAATAACTATAAATATTACTCTTAGGTAGATGTGTTAGCTGTACTTTATTTTGAAATTTCAGCATTACATAAATGTTAGTCAATTTAGTTTATTCCTACACACAAATTTTTTGCACAACAATTTTTTTAGGAAATTGTAGGCCGTTCGTATTTATATAAGTACACTTGTGGGAATTAATATTAAATCGGTGTTATTTTATTCTTAAATATGCAAAATCAAGCAAAGAAATCTTATCAAACAAAGCATACAATTGCGTAGACTATCCTACTCGCAGATCGCAGTGTCAGGTTGAGTGTAACGACCAACATTAAAAAGCATACAACTTCAGCTAACAAAATTGTTAAAGTATTCAACTTCTATATTGTACTATTATTCTATACTAACTAAGAAGGAGAGCATATAATAGATGCAATGATACTCATTCCAATAAATAAAAATTTGAACAGAATTAACTATAAATAAAGTCGATGAATTTATTTGTGTGCTACTGACAGCAGACGCATTAGCGCGTTAGAAATACTCGAAATATCCCAAGATCGATTAGCGGAAACTTTTAGTTTTCTAAAGTTTACAGATAAAATGACAAGCACAAGGAGATATTAGGGAGTCTTTCATGCGGAATTGCATCTGTTCCTGTTACAGAAGTGACAATAAATGAACTAACCCCTTTTTTGTAGAAAATACTATTTTGTTAGTATATAAAAACATAATCCAAAATCTATACAACTTAAAAAACTGCAAATTAAACTATTAAACCCCTACTGAAATAACGGAAGAAAACCAATGTATCTGTGTGATGAAAGAACGTTTATTTTGCCCAGGACGAAGCATAACAGCCGATACACTTCTCCACAGACTCGTAAAAATAAACCAGATACTCTTCACGAACTTAAAATGAGCAACAGAAAAATATATTCATCTAAATTTCCTTTTACGAAAAATATAATGGTGATGGTATCTCATATACTAAAGAAAAATATATATAGTATAGTATTCTGTCTCTTATCCACTCAGCTCTTTGATTATTCAATTTTTATTGAACTTTATTCAACACCAATAATTGTACTGAACAACAATTACACTAAAGGCAGTATAGATAGTGTTTTTTCATATATGTAATATCGCCTTTTATAATGCTGTGCTGTTAATTACTTTGCTCCCAGCAGCGAATGGTAAGTCGATCCGAATTTCAACTCCCTGAAAAGATGTCACCGTCCCTTCAGTTAATAAGCTAATAAGGGAATTGCCACTTTGAATGCTTATATTATCCTGAATGAATCTTAAAAAAAGGATGTAGACATAAACACTGCGTTTTATGGTCTAGAGCAGCAAATAAAAAAATAAAAAAGTTAATAATGTAATATTGAGGAGTTGCTTACATTTACATTGTATGTATACAATTTTCTACACTTTTGTTATGACAAATATCTTAAACTGGTTCGATCCAATTTTTCTAAACTATATTACTACAGAAAACAACATAAAAAGATCTACAGAAAAGGTGAATAGATACATCGTCGTCAACTGCGTCGGAAAAGCTATTTCAACCAGTACCTCCATTCCTGTGTGCAGGAAATGAAACACCGCTTTAATAATGAATCATGGTATTGAGTGATATACATATAAGATAGTTGTCCAAAATTATGCGTATTTAACCTTGCCAGTCGACAATACCTAAACAACTTACTTCGTTATACTCAAAAAATTATATCAACAACATCCCAGCACTACATTAACAACAGACATACATGACAAGCAAAGAGAACTGGAAATGGATTGTAGCTTAATTGGAATTAATACTACGCTAAACAGCTTAGACCTCCACCATGCAACTTACCGAAGTATAACGTCAGAGCAACAATCCAGCAATGCATGTTACAAATTGTGAATAATTGCCGTGCAGATAGTGGTAAACATACCGGTTTCTCCCTCTTGAACTGTTTAATATGATAATATGATTTGCGTGTAACTCGACATTAATCAACTGTATTGTACGGGGTTTTATCTCCCACCGGTATGTTATGGTCGATGTTACCGTTACTTTCCGACTTTCATTAATCAAAAATCACAGGATACGTTCCTATACATCATAGTTATTTGTAGAAATCATCAAGGCTGAAATCCCTGATTAATGCATATTTTTAGAATATTAAATAGGTTGCGAAGAAAATGAAAAATTACGTACGTTAAAACCAATATGGAAGTTATTTAAAATACATGATTATGGGTACCATATCGATATTTGCAACTTTACATATAAAACTGGTACCTAGATATTAGTACTTTAAGGAAAATACTTGTGCATTTTTATTGATTTTTTTTATTCAGAACTTAGTTTGTCATGGATGTCTAAGATTTCATATAAGCTAATATTTGATTAATTTGATAATATTTTGTTTTTTTCTAAAGCTATGGAAACGATATTCATTTATTTTTTTAAACAGCGTATTATACTCACTGAATATAAAAGTTAAATCAACATATAACGTTTAGCATATAGTACAGTGACCTTCAAAGGTATCCAGACACAACTAAATAGAGAAAAACCTTGCGCTCAATACTTTATTCCAGCTCTTACAATAACATTGCAATACACAATTGTATATATATGTATACACGCTAATAACTTGAACTACGAAAGCCTATTGATAGGAGAGGGTGGTGGGAGTTAAAATTAAATGTATTAAATGCATCCACCAAACTTTATCCTAAGTGTTATTAAAATGTTGCTGGTAGCTTATTTAGCTACTTACACAAGTATATGATTTTGAATATAAACGTGTAGAATGCGCTAAAGAAAGTTTATATTATGGGAAAACCGAAATTGCATTGTATACTAATTGGAATTAAAGAACCACTGACATTTCTGTCATATGCATTTTTGTATTTTAAAGGCTGTATAAACGAAACACCCTGTATAAACGAAAGCAATTTTAAGCTATCGCCCCCTTTAAGAATAAAAGCACTTTCATTTTAAAAGTTTTTTTAGCTTCAACAGGTATCTAGATATGGATTCTGTCCGGGTGGATGCTCTAATGGCATAGTTCCGCCGACACAACATACCCCCGTGAGGGTCTATCAACCGATTAGGGAGGTTTGACGACCGTAAGAGTCCCAAAATGGACAGTCTCAATCTAATTTATACCCTGTTTGGGCTAATTAATGGCCCCAGAATGCCAAAAAGAGCGTTCATATTAGAACTGTTTTTATTGCTGATGGTTTGGTAGGTCGGTTCATATCGAAAATTTGGGTATTGCATTGAATGTTGGTCCACGTCTTGAGATAAGTTTTAAACTATTTAAGGAAATCTTTGTCTTATTGTTGATGGTTTGGTAAGTCGTTTCGGGTTGAGTACTGGTCGGAATTGTATGTTTGCTCTAGTCTACATAAAGGTGATTTGGATTATTGTGGTATTAATCGTTTCTTGTATATCTACTACCGTCCTGCAAACGACCAGATATTTTGGTCGCATACTGTGATTTGTCCGCGATGAACAGTTAGGTTTTTTTCTTTGGAAATATCAAGAAACGATCGGAAATGTTAATATCAAAAACATGCAAAACATCAAAACTATATAAAAAATTATAATTACGTATATTTATTGTCTTTGTAAAAGGTCATGCACGGCCCTTAGGCATACATAAACGCTGAAGGTATGTAAGTACAGTCGAATTTTTGGATCTTGTCCGGTATGACATCAACAGCGTAATTAAACACAGATATAGTACGTACAATATTCATCACCGCCATTTAACGTACATTAGAGAGAAATGTCAACATGACATATAAGTCGATTCATACTGATATTACTCGTGACGTAACGAACAAGATCCAAAAATTCGACTGTATATTATTGTACAGCATTTTGGCGTGCACACACACACGAACACACATACATATGTATGTACGTTTATTTATTTTTACTAAAACGGACAATTCGAAAAGTTTTTGTGATTAGAACAACTATTTCACTCTCTTAACGCTACAGAAGATTGAATTCCTTAATTCTAATATGTTAATTTATGCTATGTTTACGCATATGCGTCTATATAATGCAATGGTATTGTAAGAGCGACAAACAACAATTACACACAAGAGGCAAGCTGGCCCTGCGGCTCTTTGAAATAAAGTATTGAGCACAATGTATTTCTCTATCTAGTCGTGTCCGGATACCTTTGAAGGTCACTGTAGATACTTATTAATTGGCTATCTAATTTTCAGTCCTGAGTAAATAAGGTAGTTTCCATGTCTATATTTAGAATACTACTAACCATTTGAAAACGTAGAATACTTTAGATATTTTAGCTACAGCAAAACAATAAAATAAATATACGGCCAGAAAAAAAAACCGAAACGTTTTCAAGCGTGCCAAGTGTATTACCGTCTGATTTTCGAATTGCAGAGCCTATTTCATGAAATTCCTCAATTCCAACATTTTGAATCGTGTTCTGATAACTTTTTGAGTTTGAATAATAATCATGTTTTATAACAAATACACAAGAGTCTCGCTCATCCAAACCTCGGTAATTGGAAAATCCATTTAGTCCAAACAAAGAGGACAGGAATAGAACAAAAATAAAATAAAAATGCTATCGTAAACAAACCAAACCCGCACTTTAATGAATAATATGATGTATGTGACAAATGTTATGTAACATGCTTATCTACCTGAGGTACAAAATATAAATTACTGTTAGGTACTTCTCTGAGTTGAATGTTTTAGTTATCTTCATTTTCTTTAATGAAGAAAACCTGCTTGACGTTCGCAATACTGTGCCGACGTCTCAAAAACGTAACTTCGAAACGTGCTGAGTTAATCTGTTGCTCTACATAGCGAAGAGTAGCATCAAGTGCTACCACATCTGAATGTGATTCTAGCTCAGTGTCGCTAGCCTAGTCTGCACTACTCACTTCTTGTATCCGCTGCCGTCTACTGGTCTATCTCGAGATTTTCAGCGTTCTTGTATCCTGGGACAAGATAGAGAAGAATTCTTCGTTCGCTATTGTCGTCTGGGACTTCAACCAAATCGAGGGGCAACCTCAGCTTTCTCCATCACTTTCTAATTACCTAACTCCATCCCATGACTCACCAGCCCCGTAAGCAACATTCTTAACCGTTACTTTTTTAATTTTATCTAATAAGGATAGTAAACTAGTGTTGTTTTCAATTAGAGTCCTGAGAAATTTTTGTCCAAAACATAAGCTTGCTAATAAAAACTTGCAGTTGGATTCATTAGCTATAACAGTATAGTGCTTTTCAAATTGCAAGAAACTAACTTTTAAATCCTTAATGCTTTTATTGCACCTCCGGTAGTAATACTCTTGAGAATGGTACTGTTTACCTGCTTAATTACACTATATGAATCGCCGGGCCGTATTAAGTATGAATTACGGCCTCATTACGCAAATGATATATTGATATATATACTTCAACTAATATTCTGTCATCTAATTGTAATTATTGTTAATGGTACTTGGGGGTAGGTATATATACATGTAATATTTAGTTTACTTATCATTTGTAGTTAACATTTGTTGCTGTATACTTATTTGAATTTTCACGAACATGTGGCGACCTTTTGCTGAGTGTGTTAGTGATCGTGATGTGCATAGTGATGATGAAAGTGGAGCACGGAAGAGAAAATATTTATCACAAGATGCAAAGCAGATACTTCTCAATATCTATAAGACTCTGATGGAAGAAAATAACGAAGGACAAACCAAGAACATTCAACGAACGTCGCAATTAACCAAAGTGCCTATTGGAACAATATACAAGGCAATTAAAAATAACGCAGAGCCTCGAAAGCAAGTGACAAAGGAGCACCGAGGAAAATTAAAGAGTATGAAATTGATATTATTAGGCAACAAGTATATTGCATGTATAGAGAAACACTACAATTGAGTCCTTACATAAAAAAGTTAATGATGAAACTATTGATATCCAATGTTCAAAAACAACCTTGTGGCGGACGTTAAAAAAGGCGGGTTTTAAATTTTGTACTATAGATAAACGCGCCACAATTATGGAAAGTTCGAGGTTGCAGAAAATGCGGTACGAATACTTGATGGCAATAAAAAAATATAGACAGGAAGGGCGATTTACATGTTATTTAGATGAAACGTAGTATGATACCCACGACACTATTTGCAAAGGTTGGGTAGACAATTCAGCCACGTGTCAGTTGGACGCGCCGGTTTCGAGAGGGAAGAGAATAATTATTCTCCACGCTGGGTCAGAGAAAGGGTGGATCGCGCAGCCGCTATTATCTGCAAAAAATGTAAAATGCTCTAGCTTGGATTACCATGAGGACATGACTTCATCCTTATTTGAAGAATGGTTTTGTAATACTTTACTGCCAAATTTACCAGAAAGTAGTGTGATAGTAATGGACAACGCCTCGTATCATTCACGACAGCAAAAAAAGTTCCTACAAAATGTAATAATAAGAAAGATATTAAAGAATTTTTAGAAGCAAATAATTTATATTATGAGGAGCATTATACAAAAAACCAATTATTAGAAGTGATGAATACAAAAGAATATTTGAAGGATTATTATGTGGATAATAGAGCCAAAGAAGCAGGACATACAATTTTACGTTTACCGCCGTACCATTGCATTTTCAACCCAATTGAATTGATATGGGCCCAACTTAAGAATACCATAAGGCGAACAAATCAAACGCCTAAATTTAGTGAAAGCACTATAACACACATAAAAAATGCGATGGAACATATAACTGCTGATAATTGGAGAAATGCCGTTGAACACGCAATATCAAAAGAAAACGAATACATGGATATGTATAATATAGTACCACCTTTAATTATAAACTTGCAATACAATTCAGAGTCAGACTCAGATATCGATTTCCAAGACGACTCAATCACATCAGATGATGATTTGTGAAATACGGTGTATATTAAGTATTATTGTTCAATATTTGAAATAATTTTAAATTTCGCGCCAATTGAAAACCGTAGATAGACAAACATAGAACGTGAGTGAAAAAATATGTAACGAACAATCAACAACGTGTCGTCGTAAAATGTATTATTTATGAGTTAGTAATAATTAAAGTTGTTAAAGTTAACTTGAGTTCATGCAGTCCACATTATCCTACCCAATTATATTGTATAATACTGCCACGGTCTACTTTTATATAAACATGACTTACAATTTTATTGTGCATTACCAACTAATTGTTAAGCTTCATATGTCTCACTTATTATTTTTTGTAAATAAACCTAATGTATATTATTTATTATATATATTTACAATTAAAATAGCGTTTTACTATTACCTTATAGTGCCGTAATTTATACTCAATCCGGCCCCTGCATTCATATGCTGTAAGCAGGTAAACAGTACCCTTCTCAAGAGTATTACTACCGGAGGTGCAATAAAAGCATTAAGGATTTAAAAGTTAGTTTCTTGCAATTTGAAAAGCACTATACGATGGGGAGAAAGGAATGCTTTAATTTCACTACAAATAAGTTCAGTTGCATTCGAGGGTTGTGGGGTAGGTTGTGTTCTTTACTAAACCGTTTCAGTTCTTGAAAAAACTGGTCATCAAACCAATTCATCGGCTCTTTTGTTGGTTTGTATAGTGCACTAGTAGACTAGAAGACTGTCCATTATATAAAAAAAAAGGATTTTATGTTTAGTTCCAATTTTCAGAAATTCTAGCAATTTTAGTTCAAACTTAGTTTCGATTTGCTAGACTATAATGCATTACCATATTACATATTACATATGGTATGGTTCGGATTTTAGTGCCGATGACAGTACATAATGCAGTCGGTTACTAATTGTTCGACCATACAGTAATGTCAAAATAAACCTAAATTCTTTCTTTTTATTATTTCGTATAATTAGCACGTAAATTAGTATATGAGAAATATTTTTATATGTGTTCTACTGGTTGTTACATCTGTACTACAAATTGTTATAAAAAATTGCCCATAGCTTTGTTAGATCAGAAAATCATAGGCTTTCTAAATTTTCCATTTCGTATTAAGTTTTACAGATCTTAAGTCCATATATTAAACGTAAATATTGATCATTTGTGTAAATAATTTTGTCGAATAAGGAGAGATATTCACATGTCTTCTGATACAAAATTAAAATTGATTGATATTTCCAATTTAATTTCGCAATCATTCGATTAATTGACGTCATCCTAATTAGCCTATACGAAACTTAAATTTGGAAGCATATTCACAAAAGGCGATTTCAAGAATTTGATCAGCTGTTTAATAGTTCTATTTTCAACGGTTGCGTTAAAAATCCTGCAAACAGATAAGTAAACAGTTTGCCAGTTATGTTTAAAAACAACACGTCAGTAGTTGATTTTCCGTGATATTATGATGTGTTAAACCGGTGGAACAATACCTTCCCTTTCCGTATTATTCACGCCTACGAATCTACATTATCCTATGAGACCAAATCCAAACCGTAAAGCACTCACGGCAATCCTGACCATTCTGACTCTATTCGGTCTAACAACCGTTAAGAACAGGATTTATGGTATTAGATATCTACGTTTTATTATTTTGTTATGACATATAAATGGAATTCGTTTATAAAATTAAATTTCGTCTACGAAACCAATGTATATGTATAATTCTAATCTACAGTACTTACCACATAACTCTTGTTTTAAACTAATCTTTTTCTTAAATGGTATCTTGATATTTTACTTAAAAAATCAAATGGTTATTTGTCAAATATTCCAGGTCAAATACATCGCTAATATTTCGATATTAGATTTGTACACAAATGGTAAAGCTTAATACAAACATCAACATAAACCTAAACTATTTTCTTCGTTTTGTTTATCCAGTATTCTTTCAATAATTGCAGCCGAAACGCCATATTCTTCAAAAATTCTCTCATCATACCAATTCAGAAAATATTAAGTAATTAGATGTTGATTAATAAATTTATTAAATGTATACATACACAGTCGCTTTGAAAATGACCTCTATAACTACACAAATCTCGTATGATTAAGGATACTTCAACAGCATCTAGGTGACCATACATCCTACATCCTTTACTAAGAATGTAGATATAACGAATATACATATATAAATGTGATAAATAAATGGCATTAAAGAAAAAAAGGTAAATTTTACGCTTTTAATGCGTATACAGAGCAAAAAATACTCAAGAAAAATGTGATCGTATTTTATACCCTTATATTCTATCACCTACAAATTTCCGTCTATTTATCAGGAGAGATTACTTAAAACTTCTTGTAAGCAAGTCAGACAGCGCGCGGAGGAAAGAAACTTTTTCAGAGAAAGCGTGGGTGCGAATGAAGCGACGAGTGGCACACGTGCGGGTATCGCGCGCCCTATTTCATCTGATCTGAATCCAATAGGTGACACACGGCGAAGGTGCGGAGGTTCTTTGTTTCACAAGTTTCCGCGTTATTCGCAATCCAGCGCTAGCGCGGACGTAAATCCTTCTTTTTGTTCGAACTGGGATGAAGGCGGCGGAAATCTAGTATGCGGGCGCTAAAGCAGTACCTATCGACGGTCTACATACATATTTCGTGCCTTCGGATATCACAGAACAGAGAATGTGTTAAAGGAGAACCGATAGTCGTTTAATAATAGATTGCCTATGCTGTTCTCACAAAAGCTCAAACTAACAAAATTTTAAAAGTTTCAAATATTTCAAATTATAATGAATTGTTGAGTAGTTGAAATGGAGAACATAAATAGTGTGGTAAATAAAATTCGGCACTAGAAATACGTTTATTATACTCAGCAACCAATTCTATATTTCATATCCTGTTTTCATTCTAAACAGAAATATATTTTTATCTGTGGGGCTGGTTGTAGCGGCTTCTTGAGCTGTATCACTTGTGCGACAACCGTTATACATCCACAGGACAATAGAATTATAAGTGAGGCTACTTACACAATAGAACTATAATATTAAATAATTAAAATTATTCGACGTTATAATTTTGAAGCAAAATACATTATAAAATTATTAAAACACAGATGTATAAATTCTAAACCCATGCTTAAATGCAAAGACGTTGTGTCGAGGTTTTGCCAGAGTAAAGATATTAAAAACAATGTTCAATAACATCCAAAAAACAGTTCCATGTAAAGATTTAAAACGAAACAAGTTACAGTCAAATGTAAAAAGAAAAATGCAGTTTTAAATACAATCCAGTATCAAAAGAGAATGACAAATTTTAAATGAATGAAATTACAAAAGAAGAATAAAAGAGAAGACAATTAAGAATTAAGTGATTAGATCCGAATAAATGGCACTTAGGTTCTCAACATCCTTCCTAACCTTATTACTACCGATGTTAGACGTAAGCTATTGTTTACCTAAGATTCACAAGCCCGGCAGGCAAAAACTATATATAATAATAATATAAAATAATTTGCCAATACAGCAACCTAGTTTTGCAGTAAAAAAATTCGTTAGAATTTATTAAAGAAATTCAAAATATTCAGTTACTGGAGGGTGAAGTATTGATTTCAATTGATGTTAGTTCTCTCTTTCCTAGTGTACCCATTCCAGACACCTTGACATACCTTAAGGATTTGTTGCTTCAAAATAGTTTGAATCAACAATATGAATATAATCGCGTAACTGACGTCTGTATGAAACAGAACATTTTTCATGTCAACTGGAGTTTTTATGAACAGCTAGAAGGAACGGCAACGAGTAACTCCTTGTCAGCCTTTTTAGCTAACCTTTTAATGAGCCACTTTGAAAAGGAGGAGAATCTGAGAGCTAATATTTTCCTAGGGTTTGGTTGAGGTATGTGGATGATATTTTGGCTATTTTTTATACAAAAAAAGTAATATTGACAATTTTCTCAATCGCATAATCAGTTCGAAACCATAAACGTCACCTGTGAAAGAGAAGAAAACGGTCAGCTACCCTTTCTAGATACTTTAGTAATTAGAAATAACAATAGATTAGAGTTTGACGCATATAGAAAAGAAACCAGTACACTTCGCTACATTGTTTCAGATTCCTATCATTGTGTTCAACAAGGCGAGGTATGAGAAAAAGCTTAAAATTATAAAAGATGTGGCCAAGTCTAATGGTTTCCAGCCTCAGCATATCTATAACTTAATTAGGAAGTTTAATCATAAGAAAACTGTGAAAGAATCCACGACTTTTCGAGAGGATGTTAAAACTTCACCCGTTGTGACCCTCCCTTGCGCTCCCTTTATCACTAAAGTAGTGTAAAATCTGCAAAGTGCTAGAATAGTTTACAGCTCTGGGACTAGTTAACGAAGTCTCATCGGTAACCCTAAAGATAAGATACAATCTTTGGAAAAGTCGGGTATCTACGAAATCAATGGTAAATCTTGGACCACTTGTATTTACTGTGTTTATTAACGATATGAGCCCCTAGA
The DNA here is from genome assembly GCA_023690525.1 of Holotrichia oblita. Taxonomy (NCBI): domain Eukaryota; kingdom Metazoa; phylum Arthropoda; class Insecta; order Coleoptera; family Scarabaeidae; genus Holotrichia; species Holotrichia oblita. Next base: position 74,819,349 of record CM043015.1, read on the forward strand.
ACTACGTAGATGCCACGTTGACTTAAAACTTCTGTATTCTCTTCTACATAATATGATAGACGTGCCTGAAATCTAGATTCAACTTCTTAGTTCCGAGACAGTTTTCCAGATCAACCTTAGTTTTTTAATATTTACAAATAGTTTATTTATTTCTAGCCATTTTTCTAATATACTTAACTCAATTTGCATTTTTGAAATTGTTTCATTCAAATTTTTATCACTTACAGGTAGATTCTTTAATGTCATTAATATACAGTAAAAACAATAGCGGTCCCAAAACTGAGCCCTATGGCACACCATTGTTAACACATTTCCTATTGGATATCGTACTGCCAATTTTAGTACACTGATGTCTGTTACTTAAGTAACTTCTGAATCATTTATTCACTTCGCCACTAACACCATAGTGCATAGTATTTTTATTAAAATATCTCTGTCTATAGTTTCAAAAGCCCTCTTGAAATCCAAAAACACTTTCCATTGTGCTAAAACCAACTGCAAGGCTGATTCACATAAATGTTTGTCTCTGAAGCCAGATTGAGTTTCCAATAAGATCTTGTTTAAATGAAGGTTTTCCGATAATTGTTGTTTTACGTCAATTTCCATAACATGTTTATAGGACGATATTCTCCCACATTATTCGTATTGATTATCTTAGGTACAGGTGTAACAGTCGACACTTTCCATCTATCAGGAACTGAACATTATCGGAACGACTTATTAATAATATGTGCCAATAACTGTCGCATCCTCCTGCCTGTAATATACACCAGTTTTGAATAAATTTCATATAGTATGCCAGGTGTTAAAAACTATCTCCAAAATAAGACAACAAGTAAAACTAATATAAAATCCCCAAGTCTTTACTTTCGAAATAAAATTCACTTTCCTTTACATCCGTAACATTTACGACCGTGATAAACTGCATACATATACTTTTTTGCAATATATCTCTCGCCCTAATTATTCTCGCACTGGCATACATCAACGTAATAAATAAGACACACCCCAGCCCGATATTAACTTTATGAATGGCTAATTCCGTCCATATGCCGCAGGGCCGCTGCTTCGTGTCGCATTTAATTACACGACGCGTCACATCCGTCATATCTCCGTAGAGAAGGGACAATAACAAACACACCAACTTTATACAGGTATAATAATACCATACTTACAAAATTGACAAATACATACTTCCAAGTACATGCCATATGCTGAAATACAAGCAAGGAATTACGAATATGTTTGCAACAATATTTTAAAGTGTAATACTATCATAACAAATATGTATGTACATTTTGTAAATAATCAACTTACAGTTTGCCATCAGTGTACATATTTAGCATAGGATTCATTACGCGATCAGATACGATTACCATGAAAACGGCAAGATCTGTAACCATAAATTTTGCGCGTAAAAAGATGCGATTTCACGGCAGTGCGCTTGGTTTACAGCTGACGAGGAGACTTTTAATTCAACGCAGACGTCACCGTCGTACTCGTAGAGGTGTGTACGGGCAGATACATACTGCCTCTACTCGTCTTTAAATCATCAAAAACGCTGAGCTGTTGCAACGGCACCCGGTCCCCAGGATTAACATCGCACAGAAAAAGAAATATATATGGGGGATAATTCCCGGCTACGGTTTAAAAGAAGATAAATGTAACGTTTTATCTACGTAAATTTATGAGAAAACGCAGCGGCGGCACATAATTGTGAGCCGCTTAAACGCTTCAGTGTGAACCGTGTTCAACTCTTCTGCTGTATGGCCGATGTCATTTCGGAAAACGAAAAGGAGGAATAGAAAGAACCCGCCAGCAGATATACTCGTGATGTATGCCTCTGGCAATGATATATGCTTTCCAAGTTCATAAATTGCAATTGAAAGGCTAGAGAAAGAATTGTGAAGAAATAAGCAAGGTACTTTCATGCACTTTTAATAAATTTCGCATGTCTACACCTTTTGTATTGTACTGGTTTTTACTAATCAAATATAGAATTTTATTTTACTTTTAGATGAAGCGTATACCACAGTATAAAAGGAGCAATGCTTGTCAAAAAACTGGGGTATCTATAACGGGTATACCATTAACCACATATACCGTACAAACCGTAGACCTATAGTGGGTTCTCTATTAATGACAGATAAAATTAAACTTTCTCACACCTTTGGTTACAAATCCTTCAATTTAGTGCCATCCTTAGATAGTAAATAAACCTAGAATACCGAGTGACAACGGAATGACATAACAAATTATAACTTTTTTATAATAGAATAATAAATTTACGATATTTAGTTTTAAATCTTACGTACTTAATATTTAAAACTAAAATATGCTGTGTGAGGGCCCACCTTCTAAACGTACCCTTGTGTTCCAGTCCAGTTTAACCGGATGTGATATCAACATTTTATTTTAAATACAACTATATTCGATTTTTGTAATATTTTGATAAATTTAAAATACCCTGATATTTTACATAGTAACATTTAGTTTCAAAATGGCTGAGAAAGGTTACTTCTTTGTAAAGAATATATAATGGAGCTATTGAATACATATTCATCAAACAAAGATATTACTAAATGGATACAAAAGTTAAACAAGGCGTAAAAGTATCCAATAATTTAATAAATTAACCATTCCTTAATTAGAGATTTAAATAAACATATATCACGCTTGTATTTTATTAAATTAAGCTTTTGACTAAGATTTCTGTAGTGTTTGCTTTGGTCGTTGAACAGAATTGTTAGAGTTTAATAAAAACATACATTAGTATATAGAGAATTAAATTCATTGTTATCATTAATTGCTTCAATATTGTTCTTGATACATGTAATCCTGTATATCAACGATTTCTTTGTTTTTAGACATTTTTGTTGATAGACAAGTTGGTATAGGTTTAATTATTTTTTATTATTTAACACATATTTTTTTTTTTAATGTGTGGTGGGTGCTTAGTTGCAGTGACTCTAAGCTGTATTACTTGTCTGGCTATCACTGCAACTCTTGCGGTGTAGTTTAGTATGTGTAAGTTGTGTTTAAATGGTCACTTTGCTCCCAACAGCGAATGGCAAGTCGATCCGGGATTAAACTCTCTGAAAAAATGTCACCATCCCTCCAGAGAATTGAACCCCGGCACCTATCGTCCTCTCACAACAATAGTCAGCCGCCTAACCACTGCGGCCATCGACCCGTTTTAAATGTCAATTTCTTCGACTGATGAAGTAATTCTTACGAAAACAGAACTCTTAAGTTCCGGATTCAATTGATTTTTAATTGATTCAGGTTTTATTGGCCTGCAAGTGAAAATATATCTCAGATTAAAAGATTACACAAAATCTGTACGTACACTCGGTACGACTTAGTCTTCGAACGATTTTAGTGAGTTATCTTATTAAAATCGTTCGAAGACTAAGTCGTACCGAGTGTACCTACACGTAAAATTGCATTAAACAGATACGCATTTTTATTAATTCTAAAGAAATAATTTTTTGTGTACTGTCAAAACGTCCTATATTATTAAAGTTAGACTTGAGGTACTTTCTATTTAACACTGATCAGCGAACAAAACCAGTACTGTTGTGTAGAAATCGTTCGCACAAAACCCATTTTGTTCGCGGATCAGTGTTAAATGGAAAGTACCTTTGATATAAATACTGACGCCGGTACTCCCACAACTTCGCCTGCAATAACACTGCACAAACCGTCCATTTCCATCTTTTTAACCTCCTCCAGAAAATGTACTCAACAAATTAAAACTTAATATCTTACTTAAAAACTTAATATAGTATCTTTTAAATTGTTAGAGATATGGATTTGCAAATTGAAAAAAATAAAATACATTTTTTCTCGTAATCAAGAAAGAGTCCTTTTGGTACACAATATTTGAAAGCTGTTGCCATTTTCTATTTACTTTAATAGCAGCTTCAGTCATATTGGAATTATAATGATGTATTGCTATTTAAAAAGGAAAAACAAAATGGTGGCAGTAGTTAAAAACTATATCGATCTAACTATATCTTTAACCATGGAAACAATACATATTTGGCTCCATGTTTAATAGCGACCTGTATAAACAGGATTAAATTTTTACGATTACTATAGAAACAGCATAGATGTGTATCACTATTACTTAGTCATTTAGTTCGATTTAATTCGCTTTATTGCCTTATCTAGAATTCCAATTGCTATTTATATCGGAAACTGTCTTTTATTTCTAAACAATCAGAACGAAACAGATACACTTTACTCCTTCCTAGAAATTTCTATAAAACTACATATCAAAGTTAACTGTTGATACGAAGCAATTCCTGTCTCTACTTAAGACAATATATAATATAGAGTAAATGTTCCTCGATACGATTTTCAATGATAAAACGCCACCCTACTTAGATAAGAGTTGACTGAATCGCCAATAAAGGCCCTTATCTAATACAAACAGCGCATTAACATATATCGTAGAGCGCTCTGCAGGCCACGACTAAGGAAGACCTTAAAACGTCAAGACTGAAAATAATTATCTGAATTATTCGCGTCCGACTTCCGTAAAGTACTCCCCTCTTTCCTAATTACTTTGACAAAAAATGTTGCTTCCGGAAACGAAAACGAATATGAAAACGAAAGAGTCATATTTAATCCCTAGACGCTTGACCGCGCCTTGATAAAATTTGCAGTGGAAGGATGATTTTATCTTAATGGCACCAGGAAAAGTTCCGTTGCGTCCTTCGCCTGCCGTAACAGATAGTATCACCAAAACCCGTACTATCCGTCGTTTCGAAAGAAAAACAAGTTTACGCAGGACCAACCACGCCAGAAACGCAGGGCGGAAAACCTAAAGAAAAGCCATTATATGACGGAGTAATGTAACCGTGAAATTAGTAAAATACGAGAAGATGGTTTCAACTGTCTGCTAGGCCAAAAACTCATTGTTTCAGGGTAACTTCCATAATTAACGTCCAATGCATGTTAATCGGTTTAGTTTATAATCCCCCGTTTCTTTTTTGATGCTGATAACGTTGTTTCTAAGTGGAATAAATCTGCAATCTAAAAGGTGAAATAATTAGAATACTGAAGTTAGAAATACAGTTCACCATACTTAAAAACCCAAAACTATTATTATTACTTTCAATAGAATATTTGTTAGGAGTATTTAACTTTTAGGTTCTACAGCGTCAATTTTTATCAAATATCCGACCAAATCATTCTGCCTCGTACTGAGTAACTGAGTGTTTTGTATATCAATGTTAATACAAAATATATTAGAAATAAAAAGCACTACTTTCAGTTCAAGCAGAGAAATACTTGTTTCGATAAAAAAATCTCCACAAGCAAATCTTCTTTCATAACAAGAAAAACATTGATTTGTTTCTCTTATATTCTTTCATTATGGTTGCAATGCCTCCATTTTTAATGTGGAATATAAAGATCTGACGAAATCAGAAATGATCCAACAAGTATGATATACCACAATAATAATTCTACGTCCCATCTATACCAAAAAATCTAACACGAGGCACCACAACCAATTCGGTATTCGATTGATAATAATGATCCACGCGTCATAGAAACACATGTCCCGAATTTATTAAATGTTGTGGTGTCTGGTATTCGATACTTATCTGTATTATACAAGCCTATAGTCCTTGAATCACAGTCTATTAGATATTGGGGATAACATTTCTCAGCACCATCTATTCGCAAACATAAATGTTTTTCTCTCTGTATAGAAACATTATTCATTATACACACTAAATGGCTGAAACCGATACACAAAAGTAATCTTTCGAATGGGTGCCCTAAATAAAGATGTTAAACATAATTTTTGAGAAAATAAAAAAGATACCAATGAAGCTAGAGCAAGCTTGATGCAACGTCGATATAATTTTTACGGATGCTTAATAATAATTAAGAAAGTCACGTGATTGCTCTTAAGGATTTTTGAATGAGGACCCACTGGCAAAACAAAAATTAATTTTACACAAACACAAAAAAAATCCCTCTTATACAAACTTTATGTATAAGTATATATTTGAAAGAAATATATACAGGATGAGGCATTAGTGCGTCAAAGTTCAATATATCCATATTTTATTTATTTATATATATATTTATTTATCTCAATTTATGATTTAATGGCCTTTTACTGTCATTTTTTTCATGCCTAATTTGATATCTTACAATTATTTTGAGAAAGCTCACCTTTCATTACGAAAATATTAAATATCTCAGAAATTATCGATTTTATATAGGGAGTGGTTAATTAAAATGAAAGTGCCTACAGTGTCCTTCCCTTTCTTAATATAAAATACAGGGTGTTCCATTTAAATAAGATGAGAAATTAATGCATTTGCGTTTCGAATCCCCCCGTACACAGTTTTCGGAATATTGGCAAAATATGACTTTGCTATGAAACTGCAATAATATTAAACACCCATTCCAATACAAAAAGAATTTTAAGTTGCTTCGCGTGGAATGTACAGGACGTTGAACACGTAATGTTTTTCAAACAAAATTGACCATAACTTCTGAAATACTCGGTATAACTCAATGAAACCTTATATCGAAGGAATGAGGAAGATATGCTTAATCTAAATTTGAAATAATATATAGTGTGTCCCATTTAAGAAATTGTATGTTTGGTTCATCCTGGCAATATGAAACATCATGTATATACGAAAATAATTTTAAAATTTGTAGCTTAAGACTATCTATGATTTTTGTATATAACATTTTGTGATATCTTTAATATTAATGGATATATTGAGCTTTGGCGCACTAATGCCTCACCATGTATAAACCCTTAAGAAAATATATTTACTTGACGTAAGAACTTTTTTTATGTGTGTACTCAATTAGTACTTACAAGATTGTAGTTAACTGAAACATAACCTCTAGTTAAGCCGCAGACTAATTTCTATCTATCTATTTGCGAATTCGTTTGAAATAAATAATTTAAAAGTTTCCAACAAAGTATTTCAAAGCATGTGAATTATTAAAGCAGCTATGATATTACAAAATATTAAAAATTAGATTAGATTAAACAATATAACATTTGGAAGTTATATAAATTATAAAAAAGAGCAAGCTATTGTATTAAATCCATAAAAAGAAATAGAATGGACAGATATTTATGAAAGACGATGTATACATCCTTTTCCGACTGGCATATATAAATGTCATTGCAACGGCAAATCCAGAATAACAGAAATGATCCTGTTGATGTCGTTAATATAGAACTCCATCTATCCGATGTCAAGCATGGCCCGAAAATTCTGACAGTGGCTAGCAATATAGCGCAGCACCGGATGTCGTGAATCACTGAAAACCGGGGTCAAAAACGCAAGTCCCGGCGCCACAAGCGGCAGTCACCCTATACGCCGACTAGCATAGCAACAGTTATTTGGATACGCATTAACTTGTTTACGCCAGCCTGCAGAAAAGCAGTCGGCTGAATGTCGTCGATTAATTCGAACTGTTTGTACAAGTCTTAGTACGCTGATGCAGCATAGGAGCGCGTAGCCATTTTCTCCTGATATCACAATGATGATGATGATGGCCAATTATTTACTCTAAAGATGCCAGAGGAATTGAACGTTAGCGTTCGTCTTGTTTGCAATCAATTTACTCGATTTGTTGTTTGAGCTGATTTAATGGATTTCATAAATCGACTCGAATCAATTATGATAAGAATAAGTGTTCGTTTAATAAATATAAGTGCATTACTTCATAAATTTAATTAAATCTGAAGTAGGATGTAGAAATATAGTCATAGTCAAGAATAGTACATTGAGTTTAAAGAAGAATTATGTTTTTCTTCGACATCGGAAAGTTTTCCTGTCTTTTTATTATTTCGAATCTAACGAAAATTGGCCACAAGAGATTCCAAATTGAAAAAGTAGCTGAAAGTATTATCAATTCTATGCTTACTATTGTTACATATTCCCGAAACATACAGAAAATCCCAAAAATATACAGACGAGCTTTGCAAGTTAATACACTTTTGCAAAAAAGTGTATAATCTGAACGCGTAAAGATACATCGATAATTTTAACGGCGCATAAAGATTTTCCCTAGATGATTTGATGCAGCGAATTTCGAATCTTTCTATAGCTGCATTTTTTTACTGAGCGACTCCTTCAGGTGCGACATTTCATCAGCATGGAAACCGAAGAGGGTGGGAGAAACCGACCGTCCTTTCTGTCGTACTAAAGTACAAAGGAGTACTATATAGTCGTACTTTGTCGTAATTGGTTCATTGAAATGTGACCGTCAACTCGAGCAGTGCATCCACCCACGTCATATCCACCGCCAGCAAAGCAGGTGCAATTACACATGGTGGATGTACACATCTGCTGCAAGTACATCAGGCGATGATGAGTCGGCGATGCGTAGATAAAGTGTTACGACCCGTTGTGCTTCCCTACATTCAGCGGTGCAAATATCTGTATACATGCGTGACAACGCTCGACGGCACGTCGAGCGTATCGTACAGACGTTTCTGGAAGAATGGCCGACTTGTTCTCCGAACCTGAATCCGATCAAGCATGTCTGGAATATGATCGGTCGGACACTTCGACGTTATCCGACTCTTTCGGTTATCGGGCTCCTTCGGAACTATGGAGGCGAATTGAAGCAGCATAGTTGGCCATCTCTCCCGCTACCATACAACGACTTATTGACTCTATGCCTCCTTGTGCGATGGTACACGTTGCTCAGAGGGGATACTCCCGCTACAGATGCATCCCCTCCCAGCAGGGCTACGTCGCTCTCCAGATCTATCAATTGATTCGGTAAAGGACTTTATTCGTCCACAGGAGTATATTGATGATTATTTTCTTCACCTGTCAAATTTAAATTTTGTCAAATCACAATCACAACTCAAGTTAAAATTAAGCAATGAACGCCACCGGTTCTTGATATCAGCAACTATTACAAAGCGATTATTCAATTGTAGGTCACAAATCAAGTATTTTTTCATTAAATGTCAAATGTGTAAAATAAATGAAAATGTCCGACAAAAAGAGATTTAGCGATGTTTCGGCTGAAATTATCGATAATCACATCGATTTGACAACTCCGATAAATACAAAGAGAAGTAAAGACAGCGTCTGGAGACAGTTTACGCAGTTTTGTGACGAACGCAAGTATATTTTGGACAAATCGACGCCAGTAAATAAACTGAACGAAATTTTGAAAGATAGGGCATGGAACATGAAACAAGAGAACAGAGATGATTATAAGGAGTATACTGTAAAATGTATGTGGAATTCTACCGCCAAAAGTCTTCAAGAGTTATATTTTAAGAAGCATAAAATTAAAATTCATCATTTTCAAGGAATTGATTTCAAAAGTTCTAGAGATGCTCGTAATAACAAACGACGAGTACTGCAAAAATTTCCAGATAAACGAAAGCAAAGTGCGACCTCTTTAAGTATTGACAATATATTTGACATAATAAACCATAAATGCGCGGACAGTAAATGGTTGACGTCAAATATTCAAAATTCAGATCGTTGTCCAGTCAGAATTTTTAAAACATTAGTTGGGAAACGTGGGGCTAATTTTACCTGCGAACGGCTGCTTTTGACGCCTAATCCATTTTGGAAGAAGAAAAAATCCTTCTGATACAAAAACTTGCCTATTGGGACGAACGAAATTTCGAAGTGGACCAAACAAGGAGCAGAATCAATTGGTTTAAATACCAAATGTCTCAAAATTACCAACCATTCTTGGCGTTCAACAGCTGTGTCACAATTAGCCAAATCGGGAGTTCCCGAACAACAATTAATAAAAATAACTGGTCGTGCCAATTCTTCCTCGATTCATCCCTATTTACAGATGGACCGACAACATCACCAACAAATTTTGAATCCGTTACGAGGGATACAAAACCAGGGACAGGGAGCAAGACTTTCCACCTCATCAGAGACGATCGTGAGAAAACCAGGAACACTAGAAAATATAACATACAATAATAATTGTGTGTTTAATTTTGGTTCAAAATTATTTATTGTTCTCTTTTCTTAACAGATAATAAAATACGCTTATTTTGCTCCGAGCTTGATAAGTAGTCGACTATTACATTGTTTCAATTTTGCTCATGTGCTTCCTAATTTGACTTGACCAAAATTGGCATTAATAATTAAAGACTAAAGCCCTCGAGCTAAAGTTCTCGTGCTCTAGCCAAATGATTAATGCCAATTTTGGTCTCGTCAAATTGACCGTAGCACACACTCGAAAAATTGATCACAATGGAATAGTCGACTATTTATCAAGATCTCGTTATATTATCTTTGCATACATATATCTAAGTGCAGAGTTCAAAACCAAATCTAGTACACAAGAAATCTACGCAGGTTTATTATATTTGTATCGGTGGTATAAGCTGGTATGAACATACCCTGTAGGTATTACTACTTTTATGCAAGCTTTCGTTACTACTTTCAAAATTCTATTTCACATAATAAAAGGTAGTTTCAATTTATCGTTGAAATCAATTTACAAAACTGGATTATAATTTATTTTAATCAAAATTTTGGGCCGTTCTCTTTATACGCCTACAAATTATCAAATTACCTATTGAATATAGAACGTAATAATTACAAAATATTAACACGACACGATTTTCACCACATAACTTTTACACACAACTATCGCTCATTGTCACAGTTAAATTATTAAATAATTAATTTTCAGCGTACAAGCTATTCACGGCGCGTGACAAGGGTGGTTAGGAAGAACAGAAAAAGTCATTTTTCAAATTGTTCAAAGCGTTTCCTACGTCTGCTATAAAAAGCTGTGCGGTAACTTGATCGTCAGTAATAATGCGCCTGTGGAAAGGCACCGAGGCACGCAACGCAATAATCTAGGCGAACTATTACAAAGAGATCCGTTTTTTGCAGCGCTAATTTGTAAAATATCGTACTTCACTCGTAACTGAGCATATTCGTCTAGTAGAATTTCATCAACGAGTCTACACAGACGCGAAACATATATTTGCTATGCACGTTACTTGCATGGTACATACGATTTTTGCACTTCAAAAAGACTCGACAACTTCATTATAGCACGAATGTGAACATGTTGAAGCCGACTGAATAAATTCTTTACTATAACAAATAAATAAAGACATAAATAGACAAACCAATTTAAATATTCCATTAGCGAAGAATGTACACTGAGATCTAAGATCTTAGAAGGATATAGTGACAGGAGCATAGGCTGTACCGCTGGAGTATGTTCCTGAGATCTAAGATGTCATATGGAGTATGTTCCTCAATATAATAATAATTTTAATATAATAATAAATTTAAAGTTATTATAATTTCCTTTTTGAATTTTTTGTAATTAGCAGTTGCATAAAACCATGCGATGCAAACATTTTTATCTATACTTTCATTCCATCTCATTTTAGCTTTTCCAAATAATATGGTCAAAGATGTGTTAGTTCCATTACTGAAACAGAGAACGCGCCACAGTATATTCAGAATGGTAGAGATTTAAAGTAGAGGGGCAAGGGACGTTCGCAAACAAGCAGCGGACCAGACAAATTATTGCTACTATCACACCTGTCAGATGTCCCGTCAATTTGAAATTAATTGACAGCTACAATCGACAGCCAATATTTGTCTGGTCATATGCATCCTTAACGTTCTACTATCGGCAACATCTATACTTCACTTAAAAAACTATTCTTTGAACGTATTTACATATTATTTGGCTTTACGTTGTAGGTAGTAACACAGTGGCTTACTCATCGTGTTATACAGAGTCTGCCACGAAACCCGAAATTAACACTTCCAAACTTTTTTCGTATTTACCAGTGTAAAAAGATTGTACTAAAGTTTCTTTGTAAGAATGCATTGTATGAAGTTTTAAAATGCGATGAATCAATAACACTGGAGAGATTTGAAATCTTTCTCTAAAGAATCTGCTGGAATTGATGGAACAGAGAATTTGTGTTCGTTTTCTCGTTAATTTTTTCGGTATTTATTTGTGACCGTGGAGTTTCAGAGACTGCAACATTTTCATAACCTGTTTTTCAATTTTTCGTTCTTCCGAAAGAGAAGGCTCTGGAATTTCCGTATTGTTTTCCCTTTAAAGAATCTTGCTATAAGGAATTTTATTAGTGTATTATATATGTTATTCATACGCTACAAAACAAATAAAAAATCAAATAAATGCAGCATATGTAATTGTTGTCTAACTTACTCATATTTCAAAATGGTAATTTATTAGTGTAATTTATTTTTGACAAGAAATGGTCACAACCAAGCATAAACAAATATCAAAACATTAACCTAGTTTTAATATCATTACTGACTTTGCAAATTACTTGTTGGCGAGCCAATAGTTTCATTGATAACTTTGGGTGGAACTTTTGGTATTCCCGATCGCATTACTCTTCTAGAGTGGTATTTATTATAAGCTTACACATTCAGTTTCTCGTTGCACTAGCAGCATAAACTTGATATATCAATACACATTCCTGTCTGGGGTCTTTCACTAAATGGAGTCCATCTGACATCAATCAAACATCTTTCATAGCAAAGATTTATACCATATATGAAATAGACATTTACAGAAACGATATGTATCATTCCGCAACCTAAAGAGAAAGGATAACGACAAACCATCCCCACTCTTTCAAACACATAAAATGAAAGATATCAAAGCACATTGACAATTGATAATAAATAATAATACCGACTCTACAATTATCGAAATAAAAAATTGTTAAATCCTAATAGTAAAAAACTACTAGTGTATTAATCAATCCGTGTCAAAAATGCAAATTTTATAAATTAAAAATTTCACTGCCTCCTGTGAGGTTTGAACTCACGACCCCTGGTTTACGAGACCAGTGCTCTACCACTGAGCTAAAGAGGCGCGGTTGTGAAATTCTGTGGTTATATAAAAATTGAACGCATTCAAATCACTTGATGGTTTATAAAATGAAATAGTACGTTTATTATAAGAACTAGTAGCAATAAGTACATGAACCAAAATACATATTTATTAAAATGTTATTTACATATTAATATAAAATCGTTGGTGTATAACTGTTAAGGTTATTTTTATATGAACATATTGTAATTTTCCAAATCCTACAGGAAATATTACAAATCATTTAGTTCCAAATTTTGGAAATAAAGAAAATCAAACAAATTATAACAACAAAATTTCTCTATACCTGTCTTAACAGAATTAAGAATTTAATTAAATTTCATAAATTGCTTATCCAAAACAAAAATTAAATATTCCTAAAACTAAATATTAAAAAAGTACTGAGGATTTATTATCACTTCAGTTTCAACGTTTGCCTCCTGTGAGGATTGAACTCACGACCCCTGGTTTACAAGACCAGTGCTCTGCCACTGAGCTAAAGAGGCTCAGTACTACATCAAAACCATATAACGTGAAGGGATAGAAATATTCAATATACGCAGTACCTAAGTTATTTTTATTCTAGATTAAAGATCTTCATTATATTTTTGCGAGATTGGTTGTTTTTATCAGTTTACCGTGTCTGTTTGCACGACGGTAAGTTGCTATTATTGGTTGCTATGTGCAACAAAACGGTAAGTAATTAAATTAAATTAAATTAAATTAAACAGAACCAGAAAACAGAACTAGGAATGACAGCATCAAAAGCACAATTTGACTTGTTTGGAGCAAAATCATAGAAACCATGGAACAGCCATGCAACGGTTTCAGTTCCAATCTTCCTGATTTTCACAAATTTGCTTATACAGGGTGAGGCATTAGTGCGCCAAAGCTCAATATATCCATTAATATTAAATATATCACAAAACATTATATACAACAATCATAGATAGTCTTAAGCTACATGTTTTAAAATTATTTTCGTATATACAGGATGTTTCATATTGCCAGCGTGAACCAAACATACATTTTCTTAAATGGGACACACTACATATTATTCCAAATTTAGATTAAGCATATATTTCTCATTTCTTGGATATAAGGTTTCATTGCGTTATACCGAGCATTTCGGAAGTTATGGTCGATTTTGTCTGAAAATCATTGCCTGTTCGACGTTCTGCGTATTCCACACGGAACAACTTGAAATTATTTTTGTACTGGAATGACTTTTTTATAAGTAGTGTTACAGTTTCATAGCAAAGTGATATTTTGCCAATATTGCGAAAACTGTGTACAGGGCGATTCAAAACGCAAATGCAATATTTTGTCATCTGTTTTAAATGGAACACCCTGTATTTTATATTTATATATATATTTTTTTAATGTGGTAGGTGCTTAGTTGCAGTGACTCCGTAACTGTATCGCTTGTCTGGCTATCACTACAACTCTCGCGGTGTAGTTTTTGTGTGTGTATAATATCGCCTTTTATGATGCCGCGCTGTTAATCACTTTGCTCCCAACAGCGAATGGCAAGTCGATCCGGGATTAAACTCTCTGAAAAAATGTCACCGTCCCTCCAGAGAATTGAACCCCGGCGCCTATCGTCCTCTCCCAACAATAGTCAGCCGCCTAACCACTGCGGCCATCGACCCGTTAATTATTAATATATTAATTTAATATATGAATTTATTATTAATATATTAATTATTAATATATTAAGAAAAGAAAGGACACTGTATGCACTTTTATTTTTATTAACCACTCCCTATATCTAAAATCGACAATTTCTGAGATATTTAATACTTTCTTAATGAAAGGTAAGCTTTTCAAAATAATTGTAAGATATCAAATTAGCCATGAAAATATGATAGTAAAAGCTCATTAAATCGTATATTGAGATAAACTTATTAAATACAACACAACTATAAAATGTTAAACTTATACCGGTAATTAATAACGTGCCATCGAAAAAAATATAATTAGTGTAGGCTATGTAAATGTGTTTGATCGTTGCTTTAGCCACTACCACATAGACTATTTGACATTTGTAACCAAAGTTTATAACCTCAAAATGATACTGCAATATAAACAGAAATAAATAATTAATTTAATGACAAGTAGGACAGATTGACTTTTACGGGGAAGACGGCTATCGAAATCAGTAGTTGTTGAAATGTATTTATAACAACGATTTATTGTCAAAAACATCATGTTTGCGAAGCACTGCGCATTTTAAAAAGAAAAAATAACGCGAAAAGATATGAAAACTAACCTAAAAATATGAAGCTGAAAACACAATGATACAATACACAAATATGGAAGCATATATAACAGAGCTATCGTAACTTTTTCCTCTAAAGTAAATGTGTTGGTTCTGAAAAGAACCGATATTGAAGAAATGATATTATTAGAATATCAGTGGTTTTTTTTATTGGGTAGATAAATCAGTTCTCGTCATCAGTTATCTCCTCCGCATGAATAGGTTGTGTTGGTCTTCGGGGATCATATACATAATCCTACATACATAAAACTATAAAAATTGCTGAAAATGTTGTCCATTTACGTCTAAACATAACCCAATTCTTTTTCGGAACCCATCAAAAACTTCATGCAACATTTGCGGTGAGTTATTAATCTCTTCACACTTTTCTCTTATGCGATTTTTAAGCTCTTCCAGGTTATGTATTGGCGTTGAATAAATGGAATTTTTGATGTATGGCCATACAAAAAAATCGCATATGTTTAAATCGCAAGACCTAGTTCGATATGAGATTTCAGTGTTCCTGCTTATTATTCTATCATCAAAAAATTCTCTCAGATATTGAAGAGTGTCTATGGTCGTATGTGCTATTACACCATCTTGCTGGAAATAGCCATTCTGTAATTCTTCATCATCCAGTTGATTTATAAATGGGCCAAGTATTTCATTGTGATATCGTGCAGCAGTAAGTGTACCTTCAAAAAAATAGGACCCGCCAATCTTCTTCGACATATTCCAACCCAAACACCAATTTTTTGGGGATGCAATGATTTTTCAACAAAAAAGTGAGGATTTATCGATGACCACAACATCATATTCTGTGAATTTACATATCCGGAAAGATAAAACCAACCTTCATCTCAGAAAAAAACCATGTTAAGGATATCCTCATTGTTGAGATTATTTTGGAACCATTGACAAAATTCCACTCGTCTTGGATAATCCACTTGAAGAAGCTCGTGAAAACATTGCAGCTTGTATGCATAACAGTGTAAACTTTTCTTTAGAATATGTTGGCATGTGCCATAGGACAGATTTGTCTGTTGTACCATTGCTGAAATAGACGTTTTTGGATTTTCATCAATAATATGCTGAATCACTCCAATATTTTCAACTGTATGTTTAGATGGCCGTCCACTACCAATTTTTCGACCAACGTCACCAGTCTCCCTGCACAATTGCACAGATCTTGTCAAAACATTGTAAAAACTATTGTAATCAAATACTAATTCAGGTTATTCTTCACGAAAGTCGGCCATACATTCTGGAATTGAATATTGCCACTCGCCATTTACTTTCTCACCTGTACGCAAGTAGCATTCGATCATTTTAGCTTTCTGTTCTGTGTTGAATACCATTTTTTCAATTTAATGTACTTTAAAAAACTCAGAAATATTTGACACAAACGTTTTAAAATTAAATGTCAAGGAATAAATGTCATTATGTGGAAGTGGCTAAAGTAACAATCCATTCACCAAGCCTACTCTAATTATGATTTTTTCGATGTGTCTATATTTAATTATTTAAGCCATATATTCGGGATATAACGGATTTCGCAATAAATATTCAAAATGTCCACCTAAAAGATCAAACACCGTTGTAGCCGTTGTTCGACTAATCGAGTTGCATTTCTTTACATTTATACATACAATCTACATATTAATACACGAGAAATTTTGCGCCAACAAGGTATCAGTCAAAAGGCTATTGATGTGTAAAAATAAATTGCATCTACACCATATGCAGTTGTATTGTAGCCGTTCTTTAAATGATATTTCTGAAGATTTGTATATTAATGGTCTGAAATTCTTCTTTCATTCTGTTCTACATATCATTTTGTGTACTTGGTGGTATTTCATATACAAAGTCTTTCACATAACGCGGCACGAAAAGTTATAACTTTTTACTGAACATTGGGCTAGCCATGTAACTGGTCTTCCTCTTTGTTGTTGAGCCTATACACAAAAAGCAACTCTATGGGATAAGTCATTGTCGAGTAACTGTTGATGTAACTATGATGATTAGTCATGAAAAAACAAACAATTGTCTTCGAACGGTAAACATCCCTTACCATTCTCCATACTTAATATACTATAGTGTACAATAAAGACATTTCTCTCAGGAATGTTTTTACAAAATGCCAACATTTAGAACCTTCTCTTTTGAATCAGATGATTTATATTCAATATAGTTAATAGCTGATGAAAATTTCTGTCCAAAGTTACTACAGCATAGTTTTAGTAATAGAAAGCAAACTGTGGTAAGCATACCATTTTGTTTTACTTACTCCTGACAGTCTGACGAGTTTGACGCAGCAAGTCAAGTTGTAACTAGATATATCAAAGCTCATGCAAACAGCATAATAAGATCCTCATTATTTAAAAACTAACTTCTAAACTCATTCATGCAATTCGTTGTGTGTACTTGTGTACATACATTAAATGAAACAGATGGTAGCAAATTGTTACCTAACCACTCACTTGTTTAGGTGAATCATAGAGAGTCAGAGGAAAACATCATAGCCAGCCAAAGGAGTAGAAAAATCTCATTTTATTGAAGAAACTGTGGATACAAGGATAATGTTTTAAATTTTTACCATTCAAGTTTAAACAACAGTTAAGTATATCTAGCTATTATTATTATTATTATTTAATACAAGCAGCTGATAAAAATTAACCTGTGGTTTCTTAAAAGAAAACTGGCAACATAGGTAGTAACAAAATCAAATGACTAACACAGCCAATTCAGCATAAACAATAACAATAAAATATCTGAATGCAAACCATTCTACACTTCAGTATTGAACTGTCACCCAAAATGATCAAAAAATCTGTCATCGTTATTGTAAAATTTCAATCCAATTGTTATAGCAACAAAATATCTTTTTATATTTTTGATTATTTGAATTTCTAACCTTCCCATTTTCCCATATTTTTTATTTAATCTACCTTCACTCATCACATTTTTTATATAAATCAAAAAGACGGTGGTAATCGTTAGAAAAAAAACTAATTTATTATAAAAGACGCTTGCTGAATAAATCTGAAAAAAATAGCAAATATTCCGATACATTTGGTAGACATTCAATCTAACTCAAGTTAATGAAATAGATTTTGAAACAAAATTAACCACTGATATTAGTGTTTTTCTAAACGTTATCTCTGCGGTAACGTGTTTTATTTCGGTAACCCTCGAGATAGCTATCCGAAATTGAACACGAAGCAGCGAAGTTAATGCATTAAAAGGATTTGCAGATAAATAACGAGCTCTATGCTGCCCCGAACTCCTGATCTGCCATAAATCTAGTTCCCTTTAAAACTCGCAATCAACATGCGGCCATTAGTGTGCTGTGGACGCGTATATATCAACCCCAGATCAGTGGGTGGATCCAAATTATCTGTAGTGGTGTTCAGATATGTGGGCATGTTTGTTTTGTGATATTCCGCGTTTCCCCTATACAGAGTTGAGCTTTTCAGATGTATTATTTAGAAAATAAACTTCTGATAGCTTTAGTAGTAAATAACTAGTACACATATGTACGTTATTTTTTCTGTGAATATAGAATACCTGACAAACATTTAATACAAAAAAACCATATACATTCATATCAAAAGTGCATTACTTCTCTGTTAGTATACATGAATAGTAGCATACAAGACACAACTAAAGAGAGTAGGCCAATAATACAATTGAAATGCATTATACAACGTCAAATTCTGAAGTAGCATCCAACAGTATATCAAAAAATAACTATTATAATAATAAATATGACATGAAACTAAACTATTATTTGTGAAATATAGAAATCTAACAGCAGCGGCATTATGAGAACCACTCAATTTCTTCAAGTCTTACTTTCAGACATGACTAAGTAGTTCAAGCAAAGAATATAACATACGGAATTCTACAGAACTCTATATACTTGGTCCTCCGTTTTTATAATACAGGGTGAACAAAGTCAAGTGAAGAGTAAGTCATCAAAAATGTTTAGTTGGGAATACTGAGCCATTGGAGGCAATGATAGAGCGAACTAACTTGTAAATAAATTGTTTTTGCAGATTCTGTACAGGTTATGTACGCTTTCACGCTTTCGTTTTAATATACTGCATGTTTCCATGAATCTCTTCATTAATCTATTAACATGTCACAAATGTGTCATATACAACATGTTTAACTACATACTCGACAGGTTAATGCAAGCTTGCATCGAGTATGTCCATTGTCCATCCTCAGCTTGCCCACCACTTCGGAAATGAATCTATCCTGCTAACAGCAATCAACATTAACATTGATTTAAACGGAATGTGCACATTACATGTAAAGAACACAATAGACACTCACCAAAAAATGAATACCATCAGAATTATGAGTAATGTCTTTATAAATAATAATAATAATATTAATATAATAATATTTATTTAGCAGTCTGATTTGCGAAGCAAATATCTGCATTGTCAAGAGATTCATACATAATCAACATACATAAAGACAATTCGAAAACCACAAGTAAATAGCAATATAAAGATAATAAATACAAAAATAAATAACAACAAAATGACAGCAAACGAAATCAACCAAAGGACAGAAAGTATTTATTCAATGTAACTGTCGAATGTAAAAATCAAGCGAGCCAAAGATTTTTATGCTACCACTACACTTCACTTGAGAATGCTCGCATTGCACATGTAAACGATGGATGATACTGCCAGAAGCCTTGTATCAAAATTAAAATCAGAAGCACTAACCATTTACTTTTCAGCTAAGAAATAGTTTACTGCAAATAAATTAAAACTTAGCAAGGAAATTCTCATCTGCATTATATTCTCAAGGGCAGTTTTGCTTTTATTTATTATAATGACTATTACAATACTTGATGGAACAAACTTCCGCAAATAAGTTTGGATATGTTAGAAATTAAGATATTTATAATTATAAAACTGTTTGCTTTTAAATTCTGTATCAAATAACAAATTTAAAGGGGCTTTGAACTTCCCTTCACCTTTGTTTGGTTTTATCAGTTTTGAAATTCAAACCACACAACATGCTCTTCAGAGATTTCCATTTTATTATTTCAATATAAAATCCATAAAACTATGTAGATGCATAAATAGTTGTTATTTAATTAAACTGTAAAATTGCGTTCAAAAAAGTTGTCCAATCATTTTGACGTTTAACGAAATTTTTACTAAACTTATACATCGTCAACTAATCTTTAAAGTTTTGGCGGTCGTTGTGTGGTGTCTGTCTTGAATTAGGAAATATATTTCAATTTGATAGCGAGATTGACAAGCCACACGACAGCTCGAGAACTATTTTATAAATCAAAAAATAAGTAGGACATTTTTTTAACCGCATCAACTTTACACTACTTCATCTTCAAAAATTATTTTCTGAAAGTGAAGTCGTACCTACTCTATCATTCTTCAAATGTAAAATTTTTACGTCAGGGATTTAAAATATTGTTTTTATTCACGTTTAGTGAACTCTTCGAAATAACTTTTCCCTATTGTTATTCGGAGTTCTATTTTAACAGAGGCTTCCGTGTAATAGTACCAAAAACAAAACATTTATTACCTCGCAGTGATTACATAAAACACTACATTACGCGGATATCTTTTATACATCATCACCTTTACAAAGAGATAATGTTTACGGCGTATTCATAGCTACTAAACCGGTAACTTTATTATTATACCCAGCGTCGTTTCCATGCTGATATAGCGCGCAGCAGAAAATTTCAATTGTATTTTTACCCGCCAGCGTTCATCTACAATTGCAAATGAGACAGTTGAGGAATGAGCGCAATAAATCACACAAAAGACCCTTTTTAAATCTTAAAGACTGACAATCCCGATGGCAATCACCTAAAGGCCATTATCTAAAGCACCATTAGTCAACTCTGATTAAATTACCGCTTTGTGCTGGTTTCCTGATCGGCGATTTTTTTTAATTTCCGCTATGCATAGATTTACTTACACTCACCTTAATTAATACAATTTATTACTGGTCTATCGCAAATTAAATCGAGGAAGAAAAGAAAAATACAACGTGCACTTGTTGGTTTTATTATCAAGTTTTGAGCAGACAGCTTAATAGGAATGAAAAAGTTACGTAGAAGGGACTGAAGGTGCGTAACATAATAGATTTTATAAGAGACGTTTAGACAAATGACTCTATTAATATCGCGAAAACGTTTTTCCTAGACGTTTTCGCTGCCTTCCAAAGTTGCCATTAATCCTACGAGTGAATGACAAAACCATTGGTATGTTAATTTAATTGCTCTACTTCTACATCTCTACAATACTTCTTCTTAGCATTACAGTGCCCTAGTAAATTACAATTTGATATACTGACAACAATTAGAATTACTGCGTGAAAGCACTACTGATGGAATTATTCTGCAGGTGTTTCTTCAATGCTTCATACACATAGTGGCAGTTAAACAATGACAAAGCAAATAAGTAAGCAATTCTTCATATTAATAAAATGCATATGATGACATACATATATAAATATGTCTATATATGAATGCATATGGGCAGCCTAATCGTCAATTTTCATTGCAGTAAAGGTCTGTATAGTCACATTTTGGGCCTTGCTTCAAAGTGTTCTTATTTGCGAATTGCAATGTTGATGGCTGCATGTCGCCAGCCCCTCCGCAATTTTTTAAATTCTTGATACAAAATGTTTAGTTTCTGGTACAAAACTAGTACATACAATACAATAGCATAGGCGACACGGGGAGGCTAGCCTCCTACTTTACATAGATGGATTATATCTTTGAAACTAACTAGGTACAAAATGTTTGGTTTCTAGTACAAAACGGTAAAAAACTAGTACAATACAATAGTATAGGCGAATCTTTCAAATTCCGACATGGGGGCGCTGACATGTCCTTGCCTCACTCTCCCTCCCTCTTCCCCCTCCCCGTTCCTTCTAAAATTGATTATATCTTCTAAACGGACGAAATACAAAATGTTTAATGTTACAAAACGGTACAAAATGGGTACATAACTTCAGTCCAGAAGTAATTTTAAAATTCGGTTAAGGGAGGGGGAGGTGGAGGATTGGCGCCATGCAGCCGATGTTGATGGATGATTATACAACTGAGTGTTTCTCAAACATTCGCTTTTCGAACAGTATTACCATTGAAGTGATATATTTATACTTCATTACCATGTAATTCTTTTCCTCTATTTCTATTAACCAACGTTAAATGCATGTAATAAATATGATACCTTATAAGCAAGTCATAAACTGCGAACAGGTTTACTAAAGAGCTAATTCCTTCATGAATATTATATATAAACAGCAAACAATAAGTAATATCCACGGAACGAATTAACACTTTCAATTTTACAGAATCAAACAATATTCGACGTGTACCTAATTGTTAATTTATTTGATGTTTTACAAGAGTTTGCTGAATTAGTTTATTAATAAGGTACTTATAAAACAAGCATTTCAGGCATATTTTATTACATAACGATTGTACGTCTTTCAGTGAATTGAATGTACCTATTCGAAACATTTCGGCTACCAAAAAACCCAAAAAACTACTAAACAAAATCTTTTTTGAAACTGCTAATGTTGTGGCTTAATTTTCGAACAACTATCGATAAAAAATGCCTTCACAATAGCTAAGCTTTTAAATTTTTAAAAATATATATATATATTGTAATGTTATATTCAATATTACATTTTATTCAATGTTTACAATTCCACTTGTCAGTTGACAGATGATCCAGCTGTAGGTAATCTAAAAAGATAAAAAAAACACTAAATTAATTTAATATTCAGTAAACTATAACCAACTATCTGATCTGTGTATTTCTTCAATTTAATTTAATTCTATTATATAAAATATGTAACTTTAACACGATTGCACACATGCGAGGTATTTGTTTAAAATTAACTCATTTAAATCCAATTCAACACTATCAAATGATAGAGGATGCGCAACGCTTCAAGTTGGCACCATCGGTATTTCTTCACATATGTGCGAATCGATGTCATGATTTGCCTCAGTAGCCATCTGACGCAGAAGGGGGGTGTTGCTCAGCAGAGATCTTATGTTAAGTCCAGCCAACGACAAAGACAGAAAGATGTTAAATACACCACAATATTATCAATCATATTTTATAAGGTAATCAATAAATTTTATTTGTACACAAACACACATAAATATTATAACAAAATCACACGATTAAATTCTACACACACAAGAAGAAAGACCAGGCAGTTAGGGGCATTTTAATAAGAAAAAGTAGGTGGTAATTAAAATCTACAACTTTTCCGTGACCCTGTATACAACAAATATTCGACCGGACGCGCATAAATTAATCCATCAACGATCGTTGATTGCCGTGATTGACAGATGACTATCAAAAGGTATTTCGGATGAAATTTAGAGACAATTGCGAATCACCTATAAAAAGCCGTGCGAGAGCAACAAACTTCCGCTTTTTGCATTTTAGAGCGTTTAATTTTCTACGTAAAATTTATTAAAAATTACCCCGGTGCACCGTGGGCCCAAATTAACGATTATCAAGAAAAAGTACTTTAAACAAAAATTTTCCACCTAATCTAAATTTAATTACCCCTACGAAGATGACGTCGTCCATCCAACATCCGTCTAGGCGCGCGAAGACAGAAGCTTCCAAAATCACACACATACACACTCACACACGTAAAATAAGGTAATTTAATTTTTAAGTAATTTTAAGTTTGGAAAGTTGCAAAAATTTAAGAAAAATATTTTTTTTTTGAAAATTAAAACTTAGTAAATTTTTCTAAGTACCTACAAAAGTAATATTTTGAAAAAATTTTTTTAGTAGTTTTTTTTTAGAAATAATTTTTTTTTAGTAAATTCAGTTAAAAGGGTAAAATTTATTTATTTTAATTAAACAAAAAAAAATTTCAAAGTTAATTTTTTTTTTAAACAGAAAAAACAAAAAGTTGGACAAAATTTCAAAACTTACCAAATAAGGTCTTTATAAATAATAATTTAGTTGTGGTGATTGCTACGGCATTCTGCACAGTGTAAACAAATTTTTATAGGTTTATTGAAGAAAATAAAATTATTTTTTTTTGTAAAACATCTTTTTGTCTTGTAATATTTTTTTTACTTAGAATTTTTTTTTTACTTGGGTATTTGTTCAACGTACGATAAGCTCTCGTATTCTGTTCTCTACACCTGCTGTAGAGCCAAGAATTCGCGAACCCCTGAGATTAATTTTTTTTAAAAACCCCAAAATTTTAATTTAAAGAGTAAAACTCATTTTTTTTTTTTTGATTTATTATAAATCAAATTTCACATTACAATATATTACTTCTAATAAATAAAATAGCAACTTCTGGTAAGTTCATAATAATTTAGGAGCTACAGTTAATCCATTCTGAAAATACAAGGCACTTCACCTGTTATATATACGTAATATAGATATATTACAGATTCACAGGTTCAAAAAAATTATCTGTAATATATCTATAATAATAAATCTGTAGTAATCTATAGTAAAATACCAATTTATTACATAATTTTGTTCAAAATATCAACGCTAATTAGATAAATATTTTGCCAGAATCAATAAAATTTGAAGTCCTCGTAAATAAATATTGGCGAAGTGTATTTACTCTAGAAGAATATCTTGGATCGGGATGGTAACTATTGAGCATTAGTAAACCTTTGGCATAATCGCAAAAGCTCCTGATAGATGAACATAATCGGGTAGCACTTACTAAAATAATAAAACGTCGAAGAATTTTAAAAATATATAAAAAGAGGCTAAAATAATAAATTAACTATTTTTATATGATGTATTTATTTAGAACCCATATGTCTTGATCTAAATCGTTACATTTAAATAATCGTCTAGATTTTTGTAAAACAAGAAAGGAAGAATGTCGAAATAAGAAAGAGAATGAAAATAGAGAACGACTAGCGATATTTTTAAATTAAAAATTGTCGTAGATTACTTACGACACCAGTATATCTTAAACCATAAAAAAAAAATCGTGAAAATAACGAACACTAAACACTTTAACCCACTAAACACCAAACAAGTTTTAACTAAAACACCGATGCGTTTCAACAGCGAAGCTGTCATTATCAAGGCGATAATAAAACAGTTTTATTATCGCCTTGATAATGACAGCAAGTTTCAAAAATTATATTTGGTACCGCGATATTAAAATGCTTCATAAGCGTTGTAAACGCCAAATTACTAAAACACTATAGTAACTATTACTCAATGGTCCATTTCTAATTGTACATCTTTAGAGCAAGGCGTTCAAATTGAGAAACAAAACCTTTAATTTTTATCACAAAGACATCTGCCCGCCAAGGTCTCTTTTCTATTCCAAACACAACTGATTCATTTCCCTTTCATACTATAGGAACATTGAATATTGTATTTTGTCCAAAATCGTTTTCGTTAATTATACCATTTTACTTGGTTTGCTCATTTGCAACATTACTTCAAACAATTTTCTCCTCTTTTTACTGTTGTAGGTCAATATGCATATAACTAGTTTACGTTCATAACTTATATTTTAATTTCCTTTAATGTTCTACTAGTTTATTTGATCCAAATTCTGACTGATATTCTCATATTTCTATTATTTTCTCTACTATCGACATAATTAGATTTTTTAAGATTCAAATTCTTACTAGTGTTAATTTAAATTTAAAAATAATAGCCGAAATGTTTTGTTTAAATCTTGCGAACAAAAAACGCATTTAAAATAACTTCTTGATTTTACCCAAATCCTTGACGTCTCGGTATGAAAATATAAATTATGTAAATATGAGATAATTCGTACGTATCCAATGCAGATATCCAAATAAAACAGACTCAAAAAGCTTCATGCATGTACGTTATGCGGCTATTTACGGTAGAGAAAATCTCTTCCAATTCCAACAGCAAACAAATGAAAGACAACAGGCGATATGCAAAGTTACACTCTCTTGTCTCGCCAAGTATCTCCATTGAAGTAACAAGTTTCTCCGTCGCAACACTACTATCCTTTACATACCGCATACATATGTATATGCACATGTGCACATACATGCACAGCTACGTATATGTAACACGTAGCATATAAGGAGTATATCTGCTGGTTCGGTTCGACTGAAAATTCCATTAAAAATATCTCTCCGCCATCAAATTCTCCTCGCTTTGCGTCCTCGTTACACCTCGTTTCTCACAGCTTTGAATATTTCTATTTGCGACATTGGAAAGTATCACAAACACAGACTTACGTATAAATGAATTTGCTCAGTTCATACGTCTAATACAGATTATATCGATCGGCTTAGCAGTATAACATAATAAAATTAAATTATATAATAATTGAACTTTGTAAATGTATTCGCTGTTTTATAAGTAAATGCTTCTAGGATTTTTTTAATTAAATATGTATGTACGTAAATACTAAATATGTAATAAAACTACGAGAAATAAATCCAAATGAAAAATGTTTTAAATCTTTTTAAAATATGCATGTATGAGTTTTTTATGAAAAGTTAAATGTCACACGCAAATGAGACCCCGTAGGTGATGATTGGAAGCAGGAATGTATAATAGATAATCAATCTGTATTCTAAGTGACCGCACTAGGCACGCAATAGGTGGATCCATAATTCAAATGTTTATCTCAAAGGCTGGCACCTGATTGCCTAACGCTAGCATCAGCTAGGATCATCGCGAAAAAAGCTAGCACCATCTAAACTTCTCCAATAGCCCCACTTCTTTTCGGGAGGAAGGGAGACTTAGTTAATGCTGGTCTCCACTTTGTCACGTACGACATCCAAAACCTACACTAAATAGTACATACTTAGCATCATCTTACATCACAAATTTTAGACCTAGCACCAATATACTTTCTCAAAAAAATATTGTTAAACTCTAGGAATAACCATTAACTGGACCCAATCCGCCCTCCGTCCTGTAGACATACATAGATTGTTGTTACTGCTGGGGCAACAAATTTTCTTTAAGCCCAAATCATTTAGCTCGGCTTGCATAAACAATTTGCGTTCCAACAACTGACGTTTCCTTATTTTTAATCACAAACTAGCACAAATAATGTAAAATACCTAACCGAGTTGTCAATTATTACCTCAGTAATATAGTGATATCTGAACACTTTTTCTTTCCACTTCTCTTTGATATCGATCCTTAATAATCTATGGGAATTTGACTATTTTGTTTACTTTTCTCCTAAAAAAACTTCATAGACTTTCCGTTTGAACTAATATTTGCCTCGATTGAGTGAGAGAAATTTAGATGAACATAAAAATATAGAAATATATTATATTCCAGATACACATGCATTGAGGTGCCTTATAACCTCAAAACTTTGTTTCCTAGAAAGTCATGTATATAAACGCATTCTAAGCAATATAGTCCAGGTCTCTTAAAATCCTTTCAAGTCATGTTAGAACCAACTAATTGACGTTCATGCAAATCTCTCTTTAAGTTTTGTAACAGTTAAATTTCATTATTACCTTATTAATTTATTTTCAGGTCTCATCAAATATCACACTCGCTACTACTACTGGTGTTACTACCTACACCTTAACTTTAATATTCAAACTAGTCGAAACATTTTTGGAATCCCATACAATATTTTTAATTATAACAAAATTAAAGTTAAATATTTTTCTGAGATAATTGATATTTATCAAAGTGTCTTAAAATTGGTTTAGATCATCATCGGTTGGAACAATTAAACTTGCATATTACAAAAGTTCTTCATAATACAGAGTCCGCCAAAGGAACCAGACAATTTTTGCTCTTCAACTATTTTATGTAAGAAGATATTTATTTTCACATACCTAAGTAGTCGATAGTATATTACATGCCATTTTATTTATGGAAAATAATATCGCTTAAATGATGTCCTTCGCCGCGTACACTCTGTTCCAAACGGTCTTGCAAATTGTTCATTACTCGCTCTAGCATATTCACAGGAATTGCACCAATGTCATTGCAAATGTTTTCTTTTAATTCCTGAATTGTTTGCGGTCTATTTAAATACACCTTGCGCTTCAGATAACCCCATAGGCAATAATGACAAACAGGTCGGGAGACCGTGCCAGCCAAGGAACATTCCCATTTTGCCAAAAATTACTGCTGCTGAAAACATTTCTTGCAGTCGAGCTATTGACGCTCGTGCTGTGTGAGCTGTTGCTCCATCTTGTTGAAACCATACAGTAGTTACTTTGCGGCTATGCAGAGGTCGTCGATGAAGTTGTCTGGGATTTTCTGGACACCACTAATGACAATTTTGTTTGTTTATACATCCATATAACTCAAAATGCGCTTCATCGGACATGATTAAGCCAAGACATTGTCAGCAAAAAGTTCGAAAAGTCGATTGCAACAATTCACACGATTTAAAAAGTCTCCAGCAGTCAGTTCTTAAACAATTATATGGATGGAGGTTTAAGTCCTTATACAAAATACCCCGTACTGTTGTTTCAGAAAGTCTTAAAGAAGTTGTTTGTCGCTTAACTGAACGACATGAACTTCATCGGATGGCTGTTCTCACCCTCTCAAAATTTTCTGGTGTTCGAACACTGCGACGCATCGACGAAAATTTTGAAGCCATAATTTAATTGTGTTACGGCATGGAACACTACTATGACGTTCAATGTTGAAATGCGTGCGAAATAAACGCTAGGTATATCTTGAGCACCGAATCACTATTTTTAAAATACTTTTCGATAACGAATGCGCGATGTTTACTACTCCACTCTTCCATAATTACTGAAATGGCAACTATTAACGTTGGTTGCCCCTCACTAACCGCTATTTTAGGTAATACAATGACTTCGTATTATACATGTTAAAAACATCAGGTTCCTTTGGCGGACCCTGTATATTCAGTATGTTCTTGAATTGATACATCTACAGCTGATATTAATAGTTAATCCTACATTCTTATACCTACGTATTTATGTATCTACATATATGCCTCTGCAAATTTCAATAAAAAAAAATTATAGGTACAAACCGATACATTTCTATGGCAAATATCTATTATAAGCTGTCAATAAAATACATTCGATTTTTTTTTCAAAATACTTTATTCATCACTTCCAAATCAGTTAGACAAAAGATTAATGCTTTTGGGTGTAGGCGTCTCATAGTATGGGATCATCAAGACCAGAAATATAATATTATTAACCAACAAATCCCATAATAATTCCATAAGTAAAGATGCCCATTTTATAGGACAGCTTCTACCAATTCGCCTCTTTCCGAAAACTATTTAGCTATATTCCATAAGACAAGACGTCCTCTTGAAACCTTATTATTTCGTTGTAGGTGGAATCGGTCGAAACAGTATTATAAAGCCGGATTCTCACCGGATCGGACCGATTATAATCGTGCTGATCTGGATCGATCCGATTGTGATGGGTCTGACCAAAATCGAGGAATCATGTTCATCGGATCCATCGCACAAATTTACAAATACTACACCAAACAGTATCGGTTGTAAGCCGACTGCCGACAAAGACTTTGCAGGCGTTCAGTTAAGCTGCGTCGTGCACGACCAATCTCACCTGATTGAAATCGGTCGCGACTGAAATCGTGTTAGTGAACACATACGCGTTTGCGACTATGTGCACGATCTTCGTCGTGCGATCAAAATCTCGACGATTTTGATCGGTCCGATCCGGTGAGAATGCGGCCTAATACTACACACATATCTCCATCGTAAAGGGAGTACTATACGCACAGTCGATTGCCTAAACAGTATAATGATATTGCAACGATTATCTTCGTCACTCTGGCAAAACTCCTATTACTGTGTCGACCGTTACCATTACTCTCTACTTTTTCTTGCAAAAATTAATTAATATCTTAAACCTGTTAGTTCCTTTTTTCCAGGAAATTATTAATACTTTTAAGTGAATTTAGATAGAAGTATCAGCGCACTGGTGAAAAGTTCCACGGAAGTAATAATAAGATGAAACGCTGAAAATTAGCCAGAGAAGTATATGCTACCTAAGCTTCCGCTAAATTTATTAGCTTCTTCAGAGAATACTAGCTGATAAAATTACACGTTAATTACAATACTTCTTGTTCTAATTAAATATTACTACATAGAGTACCGTAAGTTATCGGGTAATGATGCTAAAATTGTAACCATGTTTATATCCGGCAATGCTTTAATTGAAATATGCGATTATAATTCTATTACTATGCCATAAATCCCTGAATGAAGGTAAGGAAACAATAGCAATGACAAAATTATAAGAATTAAGTATGAAATAATAAAAGACATACATGCATCTATTAACATGTATAGTTAATTATTGTATGTTTTATTACAAATTATCATATATTAAAAACTCAAACATAAGAGTTCAAATTTTATATTTAAATATATTCTTACGAGTGTATCAAAAATGTCACGTTCACAATAAAAAAAATAATTTACTAATAATTATTTTGTAAGTTAAAAACATATCACACATCAACACACCACTGACTGCAGCAATATTTTACAAAACAAAAATGAAATAAATTGTTGGGACATACGGCATCCAACTAAATAATACAGTACCTGGCCAAAATATTAGGAACACTGCTTAATTTACTTACTATCATGAAAACACTTAATAAATTTAAACGCAAATTTTATTCTAAATATATCAACATCAATATTGGTGCATTACCCAAAGTATATTTAATATTTGGTGATTCCACCTTTCACTTTAATTACTTGTTGCACTCTTGTTGGCATGCTCCTTATACAAGCCCGAATGGTTTCTTTAATTGCATCATTATGTCGCCACGTTTCTTCAAGATTCTTCATCAATTCAGCTTTATTAGGATTGGCCTTTGCATAAACAATCTTCTTCAGTTGGTTCCACACGTTTTCTATTGGGTTTAAGTCCGGTGAATTGCCGGGCCATTCCAAAACCCGTAAATTCACCGAACTTAAATAATTTTTTATTAATTTTGCTCTATGGCAAGGAGCACCATCATGCATGTACACATAAGGACCTTTTGTTGGATCTAATTCATTCATGTACGGTAATAGAACACCCTCAAGCACCGTTTTGTACTGTTGTTGGTTCATAGAACCTTGCACAAAATATAGATGTCCAGGACCTGCGGTTGTTATGCACGACCATAGCATGATAGATTGTGGATGCTTAACTGTTCTGAGGAGACAGTCTTCGTTGTAACGTTTGCCAATACGTCTGCGGACAAATCTAGCTCTCTCAGTCGTTATCTGCATGATTGTCTCGTCACTGAAGATTACCTATGCGACAAAAGAAAATTAACACGGTTTTTGATATTGAAAGAGAGAGTGTTATTACATGTATTATAACAATTTAGTGTAGGCCTACCTTTGCCCAATCATCAACAGAGTAGTTTTGGTGCTCCTTTGCCCAATTGTAGCGAGCTTGTTTCATTTTTGGCGTCAATCTGGGTTTTTTTTAATGGCCGTCTGCATTTTAGCGCCGCTGCATAGAGTCGCCGCCGCAATGTTCTCTCGGATACTTGCACTGCTTCTTCCGCCAACTTTTTTTGTATGTCCTTACTAGACATCCTACGGTTAGCAAGTGCTATTTTTATTATTTTGCGATCTTCCCGAGGTGTTGTTATACTTTTTCTTCCGCCAAAGGGTCTTCCACTACTGGTGGTGGGAATATTTTCCCGATTCAAAATTGCAATTCGGTGCACTGTCTGAACGGAAACGCCTTCCAATCGCGATATTTCTCTTTGCAAATACTATCCTGTCTCTAATAATACCGATATCCTTGTTTTCTTTTCAACTGTTATGTCTTTTTTACGACCAATGGTGAATATTGTTTAAAAGTTTAAATACCAACAATAAACGAACTCACAAAAGCACTAACACACTACAAGTTCTTACAGAGTTTACTAATTCAAATAATGGATTGTCACATTTCATTACCTAAATAATAACTGAATGCAATACAAAAATAGGGGTTGGGAAGGGACGGCTCAGGTAGGAGATTTATGCTAATTACCTATAATTCGTAAGGATTCAATGAAATGTTTATACAGAGAACTATTACTTGTACGGTATCATTAAACTAATGTATTTGTGAAGTAGTGCTATAAGTTTTATGAGTTACGGTCTTGGAATTTTATAATATTTAAAATTTCCCAAGTGTTCCTAATATTTTGGCCAGGTACAGCTATTTAAAGATTTTCGGATAAATTCTTCAGTTTTCTTCCTTTTTACTGCCTAAAAATTCATTAAATACATTTACAGAATAAACACAAGCTCTTAGATTTTTTCGACCAAGTTTCTACAATTAAAGCACTTTCTTGAAATAGTTTCTATAGATTTAAATGCTGCGCTGTTATAGTCTACAGCTTTTACAAAAAATTTAATGACTTCCAAGTTAACATAAAGAGACGAAAAAAGATCAACAAAGATACATACATCTACTATCTATACGTATCACTTTTGAAGTTTCATAATTACTGAATGAGCTACCAGCATAGCTGCACCAAAATATAATAAAACAGTGATTTTAAAAGATTAACTATAACTTAAATTTCTCGTGGTGAATTGATATGTTAAAAGTGGCCATGTGGCCGCTGTCGTTATCTCTCAATATCCGGTGCTTTTCCAATTATTGCAAACATTTTCAAGCTCAATAAGGTCGTAGGAGCGTATATTACCTTTTCAAGTCCTCATACTCCTTTTGATTCTTCCTCGCAGATCTACTAACGAGGTACGTGAACTTTTCAATCAAATTCATCCAGATCGAACGCCAATTTCACAATCCACCGTTTGCAAGATTTTAAGGACATATGAAGAACATGGCCATGTTAAAAATTTACCTAAAAGTAGAAGTAGATGAAAATATTCAGCTTGACATCCTATTAGCTGTTGAAGACAATCCCCATCGTACCAGTCGGTAAGTAGCACTTGATATGGGTATAAGTCACACGTCTGTGCAAACAATTTGGCATAAAGAAAAATACTACCCGTACAAAGTTTGCTTGGTACAAGAGTTAAATGAGGATGATTTCGACCAAAGACTGCAGTTCTGCGAAATCATGCTACCACATTGTAACCAAGATGAGAACTTTACCGCCAATATTTTATTTTCGGATGAAGCAACTTTTTACCTCAACGGTACTGTAAACTGGCAAAATTGTCGATATTGGTCTCAAGAAAATCCACATTGGATTCAAGAAGCTCATTGTCAATAGCCTCAGAAACTTAATATATATAAAATCTGGCCGGTATATTGATAGAGTGATAGAACCATTTTTCTTTCAAGAAAATCTTACTGGTGAAATCTACCTAAATTTTTGTCAGTTTGAACTTCCACCAGTTTTAGTCACTCTATATCCTGACCACAATAATCATGATTTGCCCAGTCTTGTTGGCTGCAACAAGATGGAGCCCCGCCCCACTAAGCAAGAGAAGTTCGGGAATATCTCGATTTGATGTTTCCAGACAAATGGATTGGGCGACGGGGTCCTATTGACTGGCCCGCCAGGTCACCTGATATGACCCTTTTGGACTTCTTTTTGTGGGGTTATTTTAAATCCAGTTTTTTTTTAATAGACCAATAAATATTGATGATCTAAAGTGCCGCATTAGAACTGAAGTACGAAACATTTCACCAGAAATGATACAAAATGTTCAAGAAGAATTTGTTTCTAGACTTGGACACTGCCAAGTAGTCAACGGTGGTCACTTTCAGCATTTACTGTAATAAATTGTTTATATTCATGTGTTTTATTCTCAACATATCGTTCTTATTTTATTATTATTTTTATGATTATTTGATTGCTCTTTGTTTTGTTTTATTTATAATAATATTGCGCGTTGATAATTAAATCATGTTCAATAGTTTGCTTTTCTCTGATAGATCAAGAAAGAGTTATTCTTTTAGTGGGAGACAATTTAAGATAATTTTCACAATTGAACGGCCGTCCACGACGTCATATTTTTGACAGATGTCAATAAAAAACAAAATAATTTTGTCAAAATGTGGGAAACTGAACAACTAAATTGATGTATTCGAGCGTTTTCCATAAAACCTGAAGGCTACCAAATTATTAGAGGTGGTCCATACTTTTTTTCCACACTGTATTTATAATCATTGTACATCAATCAATTACTGCTTTATTTATAGGTATGTCATGTAAAGCACATGTAGGTGTTTGGATTGTGGTTTACAATAATTGTCGTCGTAAACTGAACAAGTGAATTATCGTAACAACATAATAGAAAACCTATCTTCCCTTTACGTAATTCCGAAAACACTTAATTAAACGCAGTTAGTTCGTTCCAATTTCTAGCGTAATAAGAGCAAACCGAATAATGGCGGGAATAAAAAGGGAGAAACTGAAGGAAAATTAAGTTAAAAAAAAAGCCGAAACGGATTTATCGGAGCGTTTAATGAAATGTATTTTGTTGGTCCGAGTCCGGGGGCTTAAGCAAAATCAAATAACGTTAAACTGACTGAATGCAGCCCTGTGGAAGAATCAGTAAGAAGCGTAGGGAGTTTTCATTATTGGGCGCCTCATTCAACAGGAGATATAGGGAGGCGAAAGAGTGTGTAGCTTATCGCTTAATCCGGACTGTCTCCATATATTACGGACAACTGTGTCCCGTTTCTCTATTCCTCCGCTCTATCTCTCTCTCTCTTGACGG
The DNA here is from genome assembly GCA_023690525.1 of Holotrichia oblita. NCBI lineage: Eukaryota > Metazoa > Arthropoda > Insecta > Coleoptera > Scarabaeidae > Holotrichia > Holotrichia oblita. The sequence continues at coordinate 74,854,174 of CM043015.1, forward strand.
ACCAACAGTAACAGGCCGACGTGTTCTATCTCCGGACAAACCGGAACCATGGATAACGGAAACTGGCGAGCGGCCATCTTATGCATCTTTCTTCAGCTTTATCTTTCTTTCAGTGGAAGGAGGAAAACTTATCTCTTTATATACAAGTAAGTAACTACGTATGTATGTACACACATACTTACATGGGTATGGACTTTTATAATTTAAAAATAAAATCCTTCAAATTTATTTAACTAATTTTGTTATCAAATCGAAGCCGACACCAATTAAATATATTTCTTTAAGTGAAACTTTCAAAAAAAATTGCAAGACGATACAACGACTTACTTACATGGTACAGTTTGGATGAAAAAGACATACCAATAAATTTGTATGTATGATTTTTTCAGGTTTGGGAATAGAAGGAAGCCGCTGGTGCCTAGGTCCGGTGAATATGGACGATGAGAAACTAATGCCTAGCGTAATTCATTCAAATTGTACACGACAATGCGGAATGAATGAGCCGGTGCAATGTCGTGAAAAGCACTTTTTTCCTCTGCAAACGAGGCCGTTTCTGCTCCAACACTGCATATAATCGAATCAATAAATCGTTGTAGTATTGCCCCATGATCGTCCTTCCCTTCTGCAGGTAGTTGATGAGTATCACACCTTGTGAATCCCACACCTTTGCGACCGATGGAACGGTCTTTGCTTTCTTCGGAGGTAATTCACCCGGAAATGTCCACTGCTTCGACTATTCCGTGGTCTCTGCTATGTAGTGATGGATCCAGGTCTCATTCACGGTTACGAAACGCATGATCCTAGCCAGACATTCCTTCGAAATGGTCATCCGATTTCATTTTTCCTCGGGTGTGAACAAACGCAGTACCCATTGCACCGAAAACTTTTTCATGCCCAAAATTTCGTGTAGGATATGGCCAACGCGTTCCTCTGAGATGCCTGTTTTCTCTGCTATCTCTTTCAGCTTCAATCGGCAATCGGCTAATACGACATCATGAATCTTGTCAGCCATTTCATCATTGATAGCGGCTTTTGGGCGTCGACTGCGTGGTTCGTCACTTGTGTTTGTGCGGCCACGTTTGATCTCGGTCATCTAGAAGCTGATGGTCAAAAATGATGAAGTAGATCTGCCGTGAACCTCTAGCAAAATATTTAGAATTTCCGTGGCCATCCGTATCCATTTTTGCGAAATCGTCTTACTTGCTACACAAAACACATTCTTAAACAACAACTATTGACAGTTGACGTCTAAAATTTTGACAGTGGCAAGAAAGAAGGTTGCCCTTGCCTACCAATGAATCCACTTCAACCTTCGTGCGCCATCTCTTGCCGATTCCAGGAACATTTCAGGTCGCCCTCGTAGTAGAATATTTATCACAGCGTATAATTAAACACTTAATTTCAAATGTAAATCTCCTCATATAACTAAGATACAATATCCATGAAATCAATATAACAACTGTAATACCCTTTATAGCCCGACAAGTACCGGTTATAGCAACCTTGTAACAGTATTTTACAAGTTGTTTGACATCAAACGCCATTGACGGTATCGTTTGGGCTTTAACTTTTCATATTTGTCCACTAAACGGGGGATTTACGAGATTTTAAGGATAATTTAATAAGCAATTATCGGTTAACACGCGGCATAACTGCTTTTATGGTTCAATTGGGGAATAGAAGGTGTGTTTGTATGTATCGTGTATGTATATAGCGCGATTACAGTCAACTGGTAAATGTAGTGGTGCAGACAACAGTAGCCAGAAGTTCTCCATTCCTGATACTGTGCCAAAGGTAGTAAAACGGAAAACACTATAACACAAACATGTACGACTCAACTCAGGGTGCATTGCGCAATGCAGTAGATATCCTTCGTGTACGTGTGTCTCTACATCCGTCTGTATTGTGAACACTTACGATTCGCCAAAGTTGCTTTACGAAGGAAGTGTCTAATTTAAGAATGAAACAGGTCCGTACTTTAAGATTCGACGACAGTAAAACGTAAAGTGAATTCCGTTTACGAAGTACTTGTTGAAAAATTTAATCTTATTTTATATTTCCTCGTATAGAATATTGTACTTTGTCTGCGTTCGTAAAAGAAAAATAAAACGTAAGTAAGTATACGGATATGTACGTCACTCAACACGTTTTATGACAAATAAACAGGAAAGTACTTTCGTGCGATAGTTCCGTTAATGTACTCAATACATATTTAGCTATTTTAAATTAAAAAAAAAATAAATAAAGATAATTCTGGGAAAGAGCTCGAAGTATACATACCATGAAATTTTTCTGATATTTTTCAATCTTTTCAAACAAATAAGTTTTAATTTTTGAAAATATCAAGGTAATATGTACAATGAGTAAGAATGTAAATCAAACTTCACACTTCAAGAATTTCTGTCATTGAAGCAACACTAATGTGTAGTATGGAGTAAAATTTTTCAGTAGAAGCTAAACTTTGGCCAATATTTCTAGTTTCCAAAGCACTGACATCACTTACCAGGAGGCTTCCTAAGCAATTTCTTCGCTGAACATTGGTTTAACTGGAATGTTTTTCGGTTATGATATAGACTCACGTTTCATTGATGATAAAAAGTATTTGCAGATGAATTTTTTCTAATTTTCTTTTCTAATTTCTAATCCGTAACTCTTAGATTACAATATTACATATTTACTCTTGTCAAATTCCCAGAGCACTGGCTAATTTAGTTTCAGCCATTTCCCCTATTTACCATATCCTATATTTCAGTAATAATATCAGGAATATTGACAGTTTTTAGATCTGTATTGATATTGTATCTGATACAACTGTATTTGGTCTGAAGTCTTTTTTATTACTACAATTACCTGAAACAATACTCATCTCAACCAAAATATCAATCCTCATTTTGTAAACCTATTAAACTCTATACATAAAAAAATTAAAAATAAAATAGAGGTAGATACCGCCGGGGTTTAAATTCTCTGTAGGGACAGTGACATTTTTTCAGGGAGTTGAAATCCGGATCGACTTTCCATTCGCTGTTGGGAGCAAAGTGACATTATAAAAGTCGGTATGATGTGTCACAAAGCCATTTGAACACAATTTACACACACAAAACTACAACGCGAGAGTTGCAGTAATAGCCAGACAAGCAATACAGCTTACGGGGTCACTGCAACTAAGCACCCACCACACATAAAAAAACAGTAGAAAAATAATTAGAGCTGTGGTTGTTCGTCATATACTTCGTCACTATCGCACTGATCCGTAAATCACAAAAAAATTATATAGCAAGCATATTTTATACTCACAATTTTATTTAAACCCTTTTATCATTTAGTATTTACGATTAAACAATATTACAAATTATATTGAATAAAAATTCGTCATCCAAATTCGATTAATTTCCAATTTTCCGCGTAGGACGGTATTGTTTAAAACTTCTTATAATTGAAATTATCGTTCTCATCCACCACAAATTAATATTTCATCGGGTTAAATAGCGAATCAAACGAGGCTTTCGATCGCTTTCAATACGAGGCATTTTAATTACCGACTAACACAATTACAGGCTACTCCGTGACTTTGGCATTCGAGTTAAATAAACAAGAAGCCCAGGTAGGATATAATACGCGGAATAAATAAATTATCGGTAAACGGATGTACGATAGAAGTACAATAAAACCTTTAACATTAACGGAATAAGTAATGTATATAGGTTGATTACAAAGCAAATGTGTAGTACTTTCAACGATTAGATATACTAGTGTGTTGACATAAATATTATTTACTTTTGAAGCAGCTAATGTTATGAAAATATATTGTTGTATTATACGCCCATTTTTCTCCTCGGAAATATCAATTTGATTTTCTAGATTACCTCTATTTCCATTTACAGCTCGATGAGATCAGCATGACAACTGCAAGTAATAATAAATCTAAATTAATGCAATGTAATAAAATCTGGTACTTTCATACGATTTCGTTTGTAATTTAAATAGTTTTTAATAATAATTAAACCGATATTAGCTGTAAGTACCTACTCACATGCGATTAATACAAAGCTAAACTTATAATTTCATGGTCAGAATATTCCTGTAACTAGTTTAGTAAAATTGACATGCCTGGATAAAGGAGCAGTCACATACTGTAGTAACATGTTGGGGTGATATTTGATGTCACTAGCTTGTGAAATGTCAAATAGGAGTATTGTTATTAGTCTGTAGTCGTTTACTAACTCCAATCAAAGGCAAATGCAAAGAGTGGCTGAAGTACCTTAGTAGACTTGCTAAGAAAAAACATTTATTACATCAATTTACGAGTGGAATAATGAAAACCCAGAATATTTAGGAGAATTTGCGTGAAGAAAATGATATGCATTATCTTGTGCGGACCAACTATAAAACTTTTAATTATATTTATTTCGATATATTGCATGTACCTATATTACTTACGAATATATCAGGTAACTATTACTGTAGAGCTCTGAAAAGAACTGCTAGAGTATATAATAAAATAACAGAAAAATAATAGAAACAACAACAAGACAATCATAAACAGTGTCAGGTGACAGAATCTGAGCAAGATCGATACAGTGTAATTTGGCCTTGATTTGAACCAATGAGAATTCACTGTCAAAGTGGTCTGTTCAGAAATTCGTCTCTCTACTTTAAAAATAAACAATAGTTATTTTTGTTGCGGGTATTGTAGGTTTAATATTTATGTGTCAAGTGAATGTCGAGTAAAGAGCGAAAGTAAAACGACGATAAGGGAACGATAAATAAATATCTACAACCGGTTGTTGAGTTTACTCCCACAATTGCTGGGATTGCTTGCTTCTCTTCCAGAAAAATACTCCACGCTGCTACAGCACCATCCCACAAAAGAAGCTATTTTTCTTATCCCTCTTCCTGCGTATATGAATTGTGAGACCTTTTTCTACGAATTAATCACTTGGTCATCCCATATTACCTCCAAGTATAAGTATAAATCGAAGAATATGCCTTGTTGATTATCATGTGTAGAAAATAACAGCCACTGAATAATAACCACTCCTCCGCTCCCGTAAGAACAGTTTTGGGAAGCCTGTATTAAAGTGACAGGTTTGTTTCGCAGAAGGAAGGATGTGTCATACATTAGCGTTTTGTGGCATTGGCTCCTGTCAGTTTTTGGTTCAAACAAATCTGTTGTACCCTCTCTGCTAAGTAGCTTTTTAGTAACTATTACAAAATACCACAACCTCTCTAATACTCCATTTTACCCAAAAGGATGTTGTGTTCAACATAATCTAATGCCTTCGACAGATCACAGCATATTAGTTTGATGCTTTGTTCTTTATCGATACCATACATAACCAGTGACAGTATATTGTTACTTTCTAACTCATGTTGTGCACTAAATAACCGTCTTTCTTCCAGATATTTTACTAAGCGGCTTGTTCAAATATTTTGAAAGGTATAGAGCGTATAGACCTGTAGTTGAGGGTATCCTGTTGGTTGCCTTTATGAATTGGAAGGATTTTTGCCTTTTTCAGTTCCTTTGGAAATGTACCATTGACAACCATGGAATTTATTAGATGCCGCTCATTAAATTCTGGGTGTTTAATTGACACAAGAAATTTATAACAGAGTAACGTTTATCAGGACTTAAAATAAATTAACTTAAAAATAATAAGGAAACCTCTGGCACAAGTATTGCTAAAAGACTTTTGATTATGGCGCAACCAAGAAACATTTCGTTTATGTTTTCTGTGTTAGCATATAATTTAGTTACTTTTGGTTACAGCACCACCTTAAAATGCACGCGAAAATGAAAAAAAATTTAATTTATGATTTTCGTAACAATGTTAAGAATTTATAACTCCAATCATATCAATCATCATCCTGCATTTTTTCTAGTAGTAGATTATTTCCAAACAACACTATATAAATTTTGTATTTTATATTACATTTTATATTATTATTATTTATTTTCTCATATTAGAAATTTGCATTTAACAGTGTTACCTGAAAGGAATGTCATTTGTTTCACCAGCATTACCGGTAATATGATATTCCTCTCATATTCTTCGTGGCAATCATAAAAGAAGTCGAGAAGAGTACTTTAAATTTCATTACACTGGCGAAAATTAAATTTATGCAGACTGTATCTTCTAACATGCGTCGGATGATGGGTATATTAAAATACACAAACAGAAGGAGCGATGAAATTATTAAAGCCGTTAAATTCAACATTTAATTTTATACCCTATGTGTAAACGTGTGCCTGTATGTGTTTAGAGTGAGGGAGAATTTAAGATGTTAATGTTACGCAGCGTTTCAAAAATATTACGCCCTTAAACAAGCTTGTTAACGAAACAGACAGAGTGAATTTTAATTAGACGAACCACTTAATCGGTAGAATATTTAATGAAAAATATTAAGTGTTATATCGAAGTTTCCAGTTTATTTATCGAATCGGAAAAAAATTCCGATATTTATCACCTTTTTAAACACGTAGATTAAATTGAAATATTAGTATGAGAAGCGCTTAAGCATTAAGGCTTAGGATCAGTTTGATACTTCCGAAGTCTTCTATAATCACTAATATATGATATTGGAGTTCCAAAAATTTTCCATATTGTATAATCACAACTATCATTCTAAAACATTCTCAAAAATTATTCAATTATTTTTTCTTTAAATCGGTTATTTTGTATTTTTATAATTAGGTAGCAATATCCGTAACTTGTGAAATTCATTAGAAATATTAGAACGGTAGATAAATAATGAATATATCTATCTCTAACGACTCTGCACACAACATTCAACCGAAAATATCCAATTTCAACTGTTAATCACAGAAATTAAGCCGGTAGACTCCCTGATGGTTGCCACTGACATAATAATATCGTTTAAACTTATCTAACTCTAATTTCTCATCCGCATCGCCTCCACATATAGGAACCCAAAACTCCCACAACTACCAAACGACTACACTACAAAGATATTTCGAATTCATTAAAACTGAATGACCTCTTTTTGCGACCTCTCCGCGCATGGGTCCCTTTATCGTCTCTTTTCCTTCTAGTGTTGTCGACGTTGTATGCTACACATTGCGTTGACAGTTTCTGAAATATTATTCTACATCAGACGACTAAAGGCACGTCCAACGCAAGTATAACATAGAAGGCAGGCAAGGCAATAGAACCAGCAACAGATCCCTCGTCTAATTGCGGGCACGATAATTAAATGCTAAGTACACACGGGACGCACGGACAAGAGCGACCTCTACGGTCGGATGCACACGTCAAGTTAACGTCATGTGGGTCGTCGCGAGTGAGCGACGGTCTCGTCTTTAGCGTCACATACACGTACACCGTATGCGTGCTGTATAAAGTTGGATTTAGAGCTTTCGAATTTTGGACCGACATAATCGTAGCAGATTTCAGCCAAATATACCCATGTTCAAACCTTTCTGTAGGTATTCTGATGCGACGAGCCATTAACCTTCTATTACAGGATTAATCACTTTAAAGAAGGAGTTAATCTGACAGTTGTTTCTGCTTGAATACGCAAATTCGACTGGATATGTAGTATTCTGACTAATTCGAGTCATAAAGCGTCAGGACATTTAAATAACAGTTGAAATTGCTTGAATATTAAAATACATACAATTGCAATTATCGTGTTAACTGCTAAACTAGGTGTGTTTAAACTTATACTATAGAAAGAATTATCTTTAAAACAATATTCGTTGTACGCTGAATCACCCCAAGGCAAACAAGATCTTTCCCTCTAACCTTCGTTACTACATATATCCAAAATTTAATAGATAACTAAGAATGAAATACGATGAAAATCAATTTTCCCTGGGATCTACTATTTTCTTGTCTCATAATTTTCTATCCAAATTTTCTGTTACGCAGGAAACCAATATACCAAAGTAAACATTTATAATCGTGTGTTTTATTTAGACATTATCCGTCTATAGCAGTAAATTTTCCGCAGAAGGTAGGTTGTACGCTCTCTAATCTAAAGGATAAATTTATCGCAGTCTTGTAGCTTAAAAGGCCAATAAATTCTGCAGAGTATAGACATGTAAATAAAGTACACAAGAACAAGATGTACGAATTTATGGGAGATCTTTACTTTCCTTATTTCCATGACAATCGGATTTGATGTTGTTTGTTAGCAAACACAATAGTAAATCTGCATTTCGTATAATCTCGTTATATTTATGCAATTGATTCATATTTGCATATCGCTTGCATACATACGAAAAGATATACACATAAAAGGCTCCTGGATTTTCGAAACATTATGCAAATATTTTAATAAGCAAAACTACCATAGTCGTTCAATCCCATTGTGTACAATTTAAGAAGCTCACGGAGCGGTTCTTTTTGTATCTTTACGACTATTTTCTTCTTGGGCACGTTTTTGCAAGAAAAGGTATTGTCCACTGCGATAATTTAGAAACTTAATAAGTACATTAACAACACCCAAGATACTTGAAACGTGATTATAGATTTTTTTTTATTATGGTTACGATAGCGTTTTCTCGTATACTATTATTTTATGTGCCCATGAATTGTTTCCCATTTCCCTTCGAAATATGTGAACGTGAACATTTAAATTCATAATAAAATATTAAATTATTAAAACATAATATAATTCTCAACATGTGTCTTGTTGTGCTTAAGAAATTTCTATTTCCAGAAGACAGCATAACTTGTAATAAAGACAATTTCGTTAACTTTTTCAATGGCGCTGCTATTTTTCAGAGAAAAACAAGAAAATGTATTATTATATGTTCAAAACTACACATAAGTATAATACGCGATATCGGTTTAAACATTGATCAGTACTGACCATTCTTAATCTTGTGAACTAAGATTTATATATAACTAATAAAGTTTTAAATAGATATGTACATAAAAATTTAAACTTTTCCCCTGAAATGTTGAAATTAACCTACTCCGGTCAGGTAAAAAATATCATGCCTGCAATATTCAGCTACACTAAAGAAATTTTAGAAAACGTACCCATAAGAAAAATACGACCTCAATATATAAATAGTTCATAGACCTGAATTCCAGCATTCCAAATATGTATAGTTTTATACTATTTGACCATTTTGACTAAATTGACCATAACTTCTGAAATACTCGGTATAACTCGATGAAACCTTATATGGAAGGAATGAGGAAGATATATTTAATCTAAATTTGATATAATATACAGTATGTCCCATTTAAGAAAATGTATGTTTGGTTCACCCTGGCAATGTGAAACACTCTGTATATACGAAAATAATTTTAAAATTTGTAGCTTAAGACTATCTATGATTTTTGTATATAACATTTTGTGATATTTTTAATATTAATTGATATATTGAGCTTTGACGCACTAATGCCTCACCCTGTATATTTATATACATACATACATACATACATACATATACAGTACAAATTTTGCACCTATGGTCGCGGCTCGACTCAATCACGAACAGAATTAGCTCCCAGACTTTTTTGGAGAAGATTTCATGCTCTACAAAAAATGTCATTTGATATCTTCTGTCGTTAAGCCTACGTCTGCAAAGAAAGGGACAATTGAGGTTATTTTTGCGATATTTTCCCTTTTTTTGCGAATCCAGATTTAACCGTATAAGATATCAAGAAAACTTGTAAGACTTTTTTGTAGAGCATGAAATTTTCTACTAAATGTCGAGGAGAGCACTATTATATAATCCATTCACATTAATAAAACAGTGTTAGGTAAGATAGGCCATAATTTCTTGGATTCTGATTGGCTGATAGCCCAGCCAACTTTATTCCACAATAAAAATCCTACTTTTGTATAAAATTTAAGTTGGATAAAATAAAAAGTCACTGTTAGCTATTATTGAATTTGATTCGCTGTCACTTGTCAAATTTTCTTATTGTGGTTTAGTATTGTCCTTGTATTATGTATTGCTTGGTATTTTCATTGATAGTTTCTCTTTGTATTTTGTTGTGTTATATACAAATTTGACTAAAAGCACTTGTTATTACAACTAAATCATCGGTTATTTTAAATAAGTTCAGATAATGTTTTACTAATGCTATTTTTTAATGGTAAGTACTTCTATGCGGATTCATAGTTTGGTACAAGCATGGGTGACTACGCGGTAGTTGGTCGAAATGTTAATATTCATGCTGGTTTATCAAAGAATCCTCAAAGGAAACGTATTTGTAGTAGACAAAAGCAAATGGCTTACAATTTATATTTGCAATTAAGAAGAAATTTATTACAAAATGTTTGTTATATGTGGATGACACTTATATGACATTTATATGATTTACAAACACAAAATTTTTTCTGTGTGATACGGACTCCGATCGCAGCGATAACTACTGTTTTCTTAAAATGAATGGATTATAGTTGTTATAGTTTCTAAGTTCTCGAGCCTATTTTGTTCGTGCAAAAGTCAAGCACCGACCATAGGTGCATGATTTGTACAGTATACCTATAGCATAAATTAAAATATTGGAATTCAGAAATTTAAGCTTCTGTAGCGTCAAGTAGATAAAATTATTGTTCCTTAGAGTAGCAGATCTCAACGATAATAAAAATCTTTCATTTATAATGTAATTAGTGTAAATATTAGATAAATCTAGTTTTGAAATTATAAAAGCCTTCTGGAGCTTTCGCCGTTTTCTTACTGATAACATAATAACCCTCAAATCAGCACAAAATTCAGAACAAAATTACTCAAAATCTACTATGGACAAATCAAAGTGAGCCAGTTCCGCATAATAAAAATGATATAGTATAATTAAAATTACATCTTAAACATATACATAATGACACGTAATGATCAATTACGTGCAATACGAAATGTGCCCGCATATCAATATAGTTTTAGCAATACTGTACTTAGTTTTAAAAACGTTTTTCATATGAAAATTATTCACTTAATACGGGTGCATATAACAATTATTTTATTACAAATTTCCATTAAATACTTCTTCGTATTACTAAAAGCAAAATACAGATATTGAAGAAAATCGCTTAAACGGATTAAAGATGTATGATTGTCAAATTTATGGGTGTTTAAGATTAGATAATCTCATTTTCTTGATTCGCTTCCATTATCAATATCCATTCCAAATTATACTATTTTTATGCTTTCAATAAATGACGTCATCAAATGTCAAAATGTATTGACATTACAGGTTATTATTTATTCTTGTCTTATTCATACTGGTTATATAGATAACTTTATAATTTTAATATTATACCTAATTTTATATAGATAATATTCGACCTATTTTATACAATAAATAATTAAAATGATCACAATCTGACAGATCGTAAGATAATGCTTAGCAGCTGAGTATGTTGACAGTATTTTGTTATTTGTACAAACGTCAAATGACTAATTAAAAATATCAGGATCTCAATCGCAAAATGAATGCGGAGCAACAAGTTATAAAAAAAATTGGTGCAAATGCTAGAAACACTTTTACCTAATAAATCTAAGTTTCAGTTTGTGATATAGAACAACTATTTCACCCACTTAACGCTACAGAAGATTTAATTTCTTAATTCTAATATTTTAATTTATACCATGTCTACGTATATGCGTTTATATAATGCAATGTTACAAACTACGGTTACACTCAGCAGATAATAAGCTGGCCCTGCAGCTCTTTGAAATAAAGTATTGAGCGCAAGGTATGTCCATCTAGTCGTGTCCGGGTATCTTTAAAAATGTACAGTAACCTGTACATTTTTAAATTCATCAAAACACGGAAATTGAGTACTTAACAATTTTTTAATATCTTCCTTACACTAATGGAATTAGTCAATCTAACAAACTATAGCATGTCATAAATTTATTAAATTCAATTATATGTTTTCGTTATACAACTTCTTGGATAAAATAAATTTAAGCATAATTATTAACAGATATTGAAAACATCGAGAAATACCACAATATAAAAAAACCAAGAAATGCTTGTAATAGGGGCTTATGGTATATTATTGGAATCGCCCTGCAAACGAGTATAACGAAAAGAGATGAAGCATTAGAAACGGACTACGTGCTTTCGACCTTTTCGATATCGTCAGCGTTCGTCCAAATGCAAGACTTAATTTCATCGCAGTTTGCTTCTGAACGTGTAACAACCTCCGAGAATGGACTAATTCTAACCTTATTCTATTGAGAGGGCAACGTCAGCAGCAGCGTCTCCGGGTGTTAAAACAACACTCTTCGGTACTTTCTAGCTTGGACAATTCATAAATTATCAGTCCTGCTGGATGTCTCCCTTAGCTAGGAGATCTAAAGTCGCTAGATTTATAAAGCACCGCAATAGATAAGGAATTTGTGTTAGGGAGAGAAGTACATTTTGAACCCAAAATGGCGGTTATAGCTAGTAATATCCATGTAGTATTGCCAGCAAAGGTCATTGCGTCGCGCATGCTTGGTAACAATGCATCACCTACATAACATAACCTTACTCCATAGATCACATACATACATTTAGTTGTTTCACTTTACCTTCAGTTTTTACGATACAACAAAAACGTCTTTACAGTGAAAATGCAATGTCTTCACCTTCTACAATGAAGAGTCTGTAGAGATAAAACTGAAAACTTCAAATTCACCACGCTTCTCTAGACCCAAAATGGTTAAATATGGTACTCTTATATATCTAAGAACTTTAGCAGATCGAGACCAAGAACCCAAAGCGTCAAGCCCTGAAAGGGGGTCCTAGAAGAGAAATTTCATACATTAGCTAAGATAAGAAATGTCTGAGACGCCCTCCATTCAATGTAGGTATCATCATTAAATATTGAATACACAAATACATAACGACAGATTTATATAACATTGTCAGCAGTTTTCTTAATTCAATATTGTAACTGTATAAAACAAAATGATTCAATAAATTTACTTACGAATACAAGTTAAATACATTTATCTGGCTTTCTAACTTCAATCATAAAAAATGCAAAATTACAAACTGAACTCATCTTGCTTGTATCAGCATTTCCGTTTAAGAAGTTCCTCTTTCCGGTTCCAAGTATTATGATTGAATTTCAAATCAAGGCAGAAAATCAGTTGACATAATTAGATTAGTGACGATCGAATATTCAGAAACGAAATCCATCAACATGCCTGAATAAAAAGTGTTCGTTTATAGATTTTCCGTGTAAATCTATTTATAACCCTCCAATATCTTATTTCGGTAAAATATCGTTCTCCGTTAAAGTTGTAAAGACGCCGGTATACTCGTAGAAATTGTAGAAGTCGATAGAAATGTGTGTAAAACAAACACTAAAAACAAAAGTATTAATCACTTCCGGCCCCGAAGTTAATTACGGTCTCTACATTTGAACAGCTTGGTACGGGTTTCTTAGCAACAGTTTTGGATTCAATGACATGAATCCCCCGTACCAGCCTGTTTTAGATCGAGGTTATTTTGTAAAATATGCGATATTCTGACATTTGAAGCATGGGACCTCTATGTACAACATGCAATAACCTTTTGTGCCCGAACGGTGATCACGCCGCTGCTAATAAGCTCTACGAAATTCTTTCTCACGAAATATTAGCTATAGTGAGCGCTTTAGCAACACCTACCTGCCTACCAACTTTTTGAAGTAGTATTTTCAGATTTTCTATCAAAACGCTACCGACTTTTTCCGATGGATGCATGTCGTTCGAATTTTAATCTTATCTTGATTCATTTAAAGAGATTTCAGATCGTTTAACCGTAACAGAACAGTATGATAATTACATGTATGTATATCATTTAAATAATAATAATATAATTTATTGTGTACATCGATTATAATTTAAAAAAATCTGTAGTCTATCGCGAATTAGGAAAGCAGTCCAAACAAAATATCAGCAATTTTCTGATTAGTGTATTGGTTTTCCGGTTGCCCTTTAAAAAAATAAATTAATGACCTTACCAAGAATAAACACCAAACAATATATATAATATATTTTTTAAATTAGTTGCTTAAGCCTTTAGAAAAGCGAAGACAGTTTATCCATCAGATAATGCATGCCTTGATATGTTACTTGGATAAACGCTCCTCAAGAAGAAGAGGAAAAAGAACTGTTACTATAGATGAGAATAAATTGTAAATTACAAATTACGCCAGATACAACCTTCTTCGATATATTTAGTTATATAAATATATATCACTTTCTTTCGAACATACAGAGTGAGATATGGCTTGATGTTTATGCCTGTACTGATACCAATAGAAAATACAATTCGTTCCATAATATATTCACATACTACTTTGAAAAACATTTTCCGCTTAAGAAGGTGAAACAGATTAATGAAACGAATCGTAAGTGGATCGACCATTACGTTTCATACCTTGCTGACAGTCTTTCGGATCTTCATCATTTATCTAAAGCTACAAATGATAAAAGAATTTGTGAATATTACAAAACTAGGAAACGTGAGGTCCAAATTCTTATAAATAATCATAAAAAATCGTATAACACCAATAAAATTTTAAACTCATCAAATATGTCTAAAACCCTTCTCATTTGTGCCGCATGCTCAGTGACCATTTCACCTTGGCTCCGCATCCGAATCCAGACCAAGATACTGCTTCTGCACATATACCTAGTTACCCAGCGACTTTGTACCTAAGTCCAACAACGGCAGACGAAATTTGCACAATTCTCGATGAGATTGCATCAAAACCTTCTTTTGGACTGGATAATATCGCAACAACAATTATTAAGAAAGCTAGTGCATATATTGCTGAACCCGTGGCAAATATTGCTAATTCAATGATGTCTGAGGGAATTTTTCCAGACGTACTAAAACGTGCAAACGGTACATGAAAAAGGTGATAGATCCTGTATCGACAATTACAAACCATTTTCGAAAATCTTCGAGAAGATCATATATAAACGGGTGTATGACTTCTTCATAAGCAATAATCTATTATCACCGACTCAATACGGTTTCCTACCAGATAAGTCGTGCGAGAAAGCATCGTTCGACTGCCTGGAAGATATTTTGCTTTCATTGGACAATGGAAGGGCAGTTTGTGTCCACCTTTGTGAATGATATGAGGTCCTATATTTACTCTTCTTCTATAACGGTTTCACAAGGAATTCCTCAAGGCTCAATTCTGAGTCCTCTAATATTTGTACTGTACGCGAACGATCTTAATAGTTTCATAGGAAAAAAAGGTATATACCAGTATGCCGATGACACCACTTGTATAATCAAGACTAAATTTTGTTCTGAGGTATCACTCACTCGGGTCTTCGATATCTGAAAGGATGGCGGAGTGGTGTAAAATGAATGGTTTGGGGTTGAATGTGGGGAAGACTAGGGTTGTCGCGTTTACTGCCTAAAATGAATACACAGTGGAAATAAATGCACATGCCACTACAATAGAACAAACGAATACGATAAAATTTCTTGGTTTGACCCTGGATGAGAAACTCAAATGGGAATTTCAGATTGAGAGTCTACGCTCCGAATTAAATAAATACTTTTACGCGATTTATAGGATAAGAACTTCTGTCTCAACCGATGCCTTGATGGTGTTTTACTTCGATCATATCCAATCAAGACTATCTTTTGGCTTAATGTTCTGGGGAGCTTTTACTCTATTCTATAAAATTTTTATCGCGCAAAAGAGAATCATTAGATGCATGCTGGGAGTGGCAAGTAGAACTCCTTGCAGACCGTTGTTCCAGGAGCTAAATATTTTGCCATTGCCATATATATAAACTAGTACTGTTTTATAATGGGAATAGGTCTCTATACAGGTGCAATGTTGACGTCTCCAACGCTATGATGACTAGAAACGCTAACATGTTATGCATTCCACAACACAAACTAGCACTCTACGAGAAAGGTGCTTTCTATAAATCTATCATCTTTCTGTGTTTATTCATGAATTATGTATTTTACAGCATGTATATCTGAAATTGTATTCTTTTTTTGACAATTGTCGCTCCTTATCCTTATGGATTTTTATGACAAATAAACTTACTTACTTACTTACTTACTATAATCTAAACCTCTCTATATCTCAAGGAATTTCCAAACGCTTTGTATAGCTTGATGTAATTTTACTTTGTGCTCTTATAGACCATCTATATCATCCAGTAATTACATATTAAGTAATGTATGTATATATTGCACTATACTTTTATTTTCATATATTATAATTAATCAGAAAGATGAATAGCAGAAATGTGATAGAATTCATTGCAACTTAATCGTGGTATAACTGTGACAGTGTGATAATATTTCAGCTTTTTATAGACTAACCTCGTACATACATGTAGACGTGCCAGTACAAAAACAAAATAATAAATTTTCTCTAACGTCTGCATGTATAGAACCAGCATCATACATTTATTTAAAGCTGTCGGAAACTATACGAGAAAATGCGGCATCGGTTGTGCAACACGGTCGCAATGCATTTTCCTGCCTTGCGAAGCGTCAACGTTTTATGTGATTTATAATAGGGACAAGTTCGCACACTCATGCCGTTATTATTATCATCATCCTATAAAACTTCACATTAGGACTTGCAGTAGCGCTTATAACGTCGGTCACTAAGCGAGAAATAGAGGATGGCGTGGACGAATTGTGTCCTTTCGTTGTCGACTTCTTCTTACCTATAATAACCGGGGATTTCGAACAGCAACGCAATTTGTCCAAGGCCCGAGGCTTTCTCCTGTTTCTATAGTAACTCGGACGCGACTCTAGTAATTCAGCTATGATAGCTTTATTAAGGCCAGTTGACCGTGCGGCTGCAGCTAATGGCCGGACCCCGAAGACGGTGATAAATAACTAGTTTGCGGCTACCCACTGACGTTTGCTCGTTTGAGGATGACCGCCGGCTATCCTCCGGCAGAACTATCTTCCTGACGCGCCCTATATCTTTTCGCGTTTGATTAGATTTATCGGCAGTCCCGTAACTAGAAATTTTCCTCATTTTCTTCTCTCGGCTTGATTGTTCTTTTACTCTCGCGCATGTATACGTAACTGAGAACGTCGTTTCTGCTAATGAAATTCCCAAAGAAAAATTATTTTACGGCTTACTGGAATAATCTGCTGGGGAAGAGTAACGAAGTTATTAGCACAAAAGAATTACATATACATCCGGTTGTTATATAACACCCAAGCGTTAAATTATTGTAATAAGGAAAATAATCTTAATAAGATATTTTTTCTTATTATTACATTTCAAATCAAAAGAAATTTAATTTCAAATAAAAAGAGAAACAGATTCTTTCGTAATATTCATATTTTACTACGCGACTGTAGTAAGATTTTTGTAGCAATATGTACTATAATTGTAATAAATAAGGAGGAAGGTTGTTTAAATAACATTTATTTTTGTAGTAAAATCAACAAATTTGAATATGATCTAGCATGCATTTTATAAGCAACGAGGTTAGTTCGATATTTATTCAATATTTTCTGCAAAATTGTTTTGTAAAATTGTATACCGACACCGTGTGTTAACCCTTTTACTACTTTGATCGTAAAAAAATATTCAGGTGCGTCAATTTCCGAAAGAACGGTAATCAATGTATTAATGATGAGTGCTGAATACAATACCGAATCTAAGAATTGTCACAGTAGAACTAAATTCCTCAAGTGTTTGCATATGTAGTATATCTCACTACAATAATGTAACTTATTTAAACACAGATCTCTTGGGCAGTATATAATAATAATATCGTTTATTGCGCAACAGTTTCAATTACAGAACAAATAAATAATTAATTGATACATACAAGGAGTACAGCATTGAAAATAAAATACCTAATATAAAAAACACACTAATAGATATAACTGAATAATAAATTATAAATAACAATATAATTACATATCACAAAAATGTCATTATAATGTAAATCTGCTGCTCGGGACATTAAAGATAAGGAGGAACTTAAGATAATATTAGTTCTGGAAAAGGGCAAGGAAGAGGTATTACTTGAACGGGACGATAATCTAAGAACAAGGAAATTAATCATAGAGAGCAAGGATGGACAATCAATTAAACCATGCACCAACTTCCAGATGAAACGAGCTCCATGCACTTCACGCCGATGATGCAGTGGTTGTACTACATGTCTTTCTAACAGTGACGTGTAATCCATGTTCCTCTGCGGGTAAATAAGTTTAAAAGACAGGAAGTTAAGAAAGCGTCGCTGTATCTTTTCCATTGCGAGTTTGAAATAAATGTAATGAGGTGACCATACTAAGTATGCATATTCCAGTTTACTGATAACAAAACTGAAGAACAGTACTTTGAAGAGATTAATATTCTTGAAATATTAATGCGCATGATAGATACTAATATTTTAGAAGCAGACATACAAAAAACGGTAGTATGAGGTGCAAAACTTAGTCGGCAATCAAGATAACTCCAAGGTCCTTTACATCTTCGCATCTCTTCAGTTGTTCGTTATGTATAACATATACATATACATATAAACGGGTCGATGGCCGCAGTGGTTAGACGGCTGACTATCGTTGTGAGAGAATGATAGGTGCCGGGGCTCAATTCTCTGGAGAGACGGTGACATTTTTTCAGAGAGTTTAATCCCGGATCGACTTGCCATTCGCTGTTGGGAGCAAAGTGATTAACAGTGTGGCATCATAAAAGGCGATATGATGCTGTCATAAAGCCATTTGAACAAAACTTACACACACCAAACTACACCGGAAGAGTTGCAGTAATAGCCAGAAGTAATACAGCTTACGGAGTCACTGCAACTAAGCACCCACCACACATTAAAAAAATATGTATAGATGAAACGGGAGAATTTCTTCTTGTATAAGATACACTGCAGCATTTGGAGATGATTAGATGAAGATTAAATTTGGCACACCAATCAGCTACAAGATTCAAGTTACTGTATAACTTGAACGTCATCCCATGAAGATATGGTAGTATAAATCTTGAGATCATCTGCGTAGGCAAGTGCAGGACATGTAAGTGACATTAAAAGATCATTAATAAAGAGAACAAAGAGCAATGGACCTAAGTTGGACACTTCTGAGACACCAGATGTGGGAAAGAAATCATAAGATCTATAGCCATTATAAAAAACGTAAGTACATCTATTATGTAGGTATGAACGTAGTAATTGTAAAAATGATGGGCTAAGGTCAAGCGCAGACAATTTCGCTATTAAGATTTCAAAGTCAATCGTATCAAAAGCTCGGCTGAAATCTGTATAAATAATATCGACTTGATCCCTATCACCAAGAACTCTACTAATATATTCAGTAAGCACAGTTAAGTTGGTGACTGTAGATCTGCCACATACAAAGCCGTGTTGACATTCAGACACCATAGGTTTAGTGTTGTACCATAAGCAGGAGTAGATTACGTGCTCAAAGACTATAGCAAAGACTAAGTTCGATAAAATGGAAATAGGCCTGTAATTGTCAACAAGAGATTTATCATCCTTTTTAAAAATAGAACATAGCACGTTCGCATAGATTATAAAAAATACAGTTTTAATAAATAAATTTATAATAAATGTTAATGGTTTAGCAATTATTCATTTTTACTTAGAACTATTTAACAAACATAGAAATCAAGAGAATTTAAATTTGGGGAATGTACACATAGATGTGTCCCTGAACTTTTGATTTTTGAAAATTTGATCATGCCATTGTTTTGTGTCATTCAACATTTTCGAATTTTCTATTCTATATATTCAACCTTGAATTTAATGAATCATGTGTAAAATGTGCTTTTCCGCCAACATCGAATAATTATTCACTAACAAGGTAGTCGTTTGGTTGACCATAACACTGATGTCAGTCACCATGCAGTCACCTAAGTAAGAACGACGAATAAGCGCCATCTATTAATTAAACAACGTATCAAGAGTTCCCACAAACAAATGCAATTATATAGAAGGATATGTATGTACATATGTTACATGTGTAGGCATCTTTTATACAACAATTTTTTGAGTTTGCCTATACGTCATTTTTTGAAAACGACCCAATTCAAATATTTCAAAAAACGAAAAGAAGATTAAAAATCTCAAAAAATACATCTACTTTTAATTCAGGGGAAAACAGTTGGATATATGAATTACATTTGACGTTTACATTTGTGCCCTCGCGAGTACCCCCTCCAAAATTTTAAATAAAACGACACGAAATTAATTTCTTTTAAGCGCCTTGCACACGAGGCTTGTTTTCCGACGCCTGTTTCCTTGCTGGTTCGACTTGCTGGCAGCTGTGCTGGCTACCTTGCGTGCTAAGCAGCAGGTTCGGAATCAGACGACTCTGGCTCTCCTGCGTGGTGAGGCGCTTGCACTGCTCGTCATGTCAACTTTGGACCAGACTTGTCTACCGAAATGCTGCGTCCTGATTGGCTTTTTTCGTACAAGCCTGCTGGAAAAATAGCACTAAACTGATCACCGAAAAGCAGCAGCGGAGCCTGCACTAGACCTGCTGTGACGTTATTTTCGAGCACGGTAGCCTGCACAGCACCAAGCAATCCATCCAGCAGGAAAACAAGCCTCGTGTGCAAGGGGCTTTGATCTAATACCGAAAAATGATCAGTTTTGTACTATACAGTTGTACAATATTTTATGAAAATAGTTTTAAAAATTGTGCTCATTTGTGCGAGTTCTTAAGAATAGTCGCGCAAGATTAATACCACAATATTATTGTATTTTGTAAATATAAGTATTAGATATTATTATTTATAAAAGTAACTGGTATAATTTTATAATAAATTGACAACATTATATTTTCCCAGCCCTACTTAGATCATGACCCATCTTTATTCAATATATATTATTTATATTATTAGTTATAGTACAATAACTAATAGAAACCCTTTCGCCCTATCATTTACCTTGCGTCCCTTGCTCAACTGCCATTTTCTTATCTACCATTATCCTCATTACAGATCTCGTTTCTTAAATATTGAAAATGGCCACTAAAATATTAACTATTATCAAGATACATATATATCAGAAGTAATTGCTACAATTGTGAAAAATAAGTTATCTTTTGCTGTAGTTTTTCCGATACAGACTTTTTCAGCAGGTTTCAACTGTATGCACTAGGGGAATCAGCAAAGAGCTTGTTTCACCATCCTCTTAAAGCAATTCTTTGTGCACCTACGCGATCAAAATTTCTCGTCTACAGTAAATACAATCTGCATGTTTGTGTGCAGAGTTAATGGTTGTCTTTGAATGTATGGATAGCCAGATATAGATTTAAACACTACGTATGGATTTTGTTTTACTGATATTCAGTTAATATGCTGTTCATTTAAACCTTCATTGTGGAACCTATTCTAGTTGATGTTACCGTTTACTTACACCAAACACTGCCAGTGAGACGAAATACTACTTCATATTGCTCAAGCAACTCAACAATACACAAACTACTTTCGATCGCAAGAATCCATTTCACATTTATCAATCAGATGGTGCCTCTAAAATCCATTCCCAGCTGCAGACTTTTTTAAAACATACTTCACGGACTTACATGCCTCTACCATCACTAATAATTTAACTCTGTATTTTAATAATAGCAATTGTATTATCTTATCTAATATTTTAAACAATCTTATTGAAAGAAATACTTACAGTTAAGCAAAGTTTAACAGAAAATAAGTATGCACCGAACAAACTGCTCTAAAAGTCTAATAAGTTCTGTCCTTTAAAAATAAAAAGACAAAGACTCGATTGTCACCGACCAAAATCCCTAATGGAATTCTCATATTGATGAACTAAATGGAATGAAAGTCATCTATCACTTTAATATGACAAAAAACGTTAAGCTAATAACGAAATAAAAAACAATATTTTATATTTAAAAAAACATTTTCCGTTGGTGTCTGTTTCTCGTAAATGGACTCGTAATTAATTTGATTTGTACCGAAATTGAATTGAAACAAACTTAACGTCATATTCAAATAAAACCAATTATTATAGAATTACGTAGTTTAGAGCAAAATAATACATTAATCAAGTTAACGTAAAAGAAAACACAAGTTTAAAGTTTCCGCATTTTCAAGTACAAAGTGCATTATATATTTTAAAAACTCTATGCTCTAACTTTCTCTCAACAATGGAGTTACATGTGTATAAGAAAAGCTATTTCGCTGTAAACAAGCATGATAATGGCGATCAATATGTTGGATATGAAAGCAGAACAACGCTTGAAGGAAGTAATTCAACAGTTATGCAGCAGTTGGGAACTGTTGAATGTACGAGTATATGCGAAGAAAGATTACATCGCAAGAAGCAGCATACAAGCTGGAAAGGTATGTGAGACAATTAATTTAAAGCAGAAACAATTTATTTTTACTGCTTCGCTATACATATTTCTGAAAATAACTAATTTGTATAGGCTAGACTTGATTTTATTTTGCGATAGATGTGATTTTCATGCAAGAAAATAGATGTCATTTAAAAAGCTTTAAAAGTTGCTGTTTATCACATTTTGCATATTTTATACAGTTATTATATATTACGCATTGTTATTATTACAAAATTTACGAAAATTTGATTGTGTGATATATATATTTATGTTGCATACATATATATTATGTATATGCATATAAAACCATACTTGGCAAAAACCAATATACAAATTTGGCTCAAGTTGTAACTCGAGCGACATCTAATAGTTCGGCCAGAATATACTATGGGAACTACTTCTGGTTAGAAATCTAGATCAGAGTAGAAATATGATTTCGCTACCCACTGTAAGAGGGTGCTGTAATCAACGTTTTGTGATTTTCTACGTTAGTCATAATTTCTATTCTCTTTATTAGTGATAGAATTGATTGTCAGTATAGCACTTAAGCTTAATTTATTATGCATGTAATTCGGAGGCTTGTGTGCTCGAAGTTTATAATAATCATCGGATCTCCCCTAATTTATAAGAAATGCGACAATA
The DNA here is from genome assembly GCA_023690525.1 of Holotrichia oblita. Taxonomy (NCBI): domain Eukaryota; kingdom Metazoa; phylum Arthropoda; class Insecta; order Coleoptera; family Scarabaeidae; genus Holotrichia; species Holotrichia oblita. The sequence goes on from CM043015.1 coordinate 74,877,093, forward strand.
TTTTCTAATACCAACAATATGTAAAACACACATGCATATGCATATGTAGATCTTAAACAAGAATTTTGCTCGTTTGCATCCTTCCTTTATCAATATAATCCAAAAAAAAGACCATCTACCGAGCAATAATAATTAAAATTTACTTAAAATTAAAGTGTTGCTTTCTTTATCAACATTTAGTGTGTACAAAGTACTCGGCAGTCTTCATTAAATTACGAACAATTTCCCTCATAAAAATGATTGTCAGGCCATTCAACTTGTCAAGAAGAAGATCCGTCTATAATGTAGAGTATCTCACCTTCGGCTTTACAAAATTCAGATCATCATCGAGATTAGCGAGACCCCGCCGGAGTATATAACTTGGAGCCAAATTCTAACAATTGATTCAGAACTCTCTGACAGTCTTTCATCGAAGAAATATTGACGAAGGAAGATTTTAAAATCTCAAGAAACCTTCACCCACATTGCCATACCAGAATCGATCAGATCAGAAGAAATAGAAGGAATTTGTATGTCCATGTAGTAATTTTTCGTGTACCTAGTTCAATGTAGCTGTAATTAACCAGTTTTATTATATTCCGGAAAATACAAACATGAGCACACCAGTCTTGAAATTTTCGATAATTTATATGAGTTAACATAGACAATAACAGTAACAGCCGGTTGATGACAAAATTAGTATCCCTATGCGATATCTGTAACCATCTCAATGACCTGAATACCAAATCGCAAGAAGATACATAAATTATTTCAATGTAAAGGGCACAAGTGGAGCCAAATTTAAGAAAAATTAAAATTCTGAAAGAAACGAATTATAAATAGAAATGTTCAATCTTTGCAAAACTTGTTTCCATAAATATCACAGCAGACTCCCGAAATAACAAATTTGACAATAAATGCCTTTAGCTATCATTCATTAACCTAGAAAATGTAATAGTTACAAGTACTCCGTTACATTTCCTCAACTTACTATTACAGCTATAATAACTTATTTTAACATTAGCGATTATTGTGAAAATGTAATCATCTGATTAATGAAAAAATGCGTATATGAGAATCTACCATTGTTTAAAATTTCTCAACTATCTGGAGATTGTAAGAATAAAATCCGTGCATTAAGCACGAAAACAAGTTGTATATGAACGTGTGAGTACAGAACAAACTAAAAAACTAAAAGAACATGAGAAACGTAACAACTATTAACGATTCTCATGTTCTTTTACTTTTTTAGTTTGTTCTGTACTCACAAGTCCATATACATATGTAGCTACATTCTTGTTTTCGTGCTTAATGCACGGATTTAATCCTTACAATCTCCAGATAGAAATTTTAAACAATTACTATTATATAAATTCTATTAACCACAATTAGAATGTCATTGTATTTTAATTTTAATTATTTATCATTTAAATGACTTGATTTTCATTGTTGCTTGCTGACTGGTATGTATGTTTTTCCTTTTGATTAATTATCTTGTAATAATATATTTTGATATTAAAGTTGTTGAGTTTTTTAAATTTTAACTTGAACAAGGCCGATGTGGGCCGAAACGTAGCAATTAATCACAATTGAGGCGTTTCTCGGAAGAACCTCAGAAGTCCATTTTTGCCGAAATTTACATGTGTACAAATAATTATTTCTCGTAAAAATGTCGTAGATTCCACACAACTTAACGGCAAAAATTTGCTTGTTCTTATAAAAACATCATATATGTATTAAGGGCACTATTTATTTAAAAAAAAACCTCATATGTTTATGGAATTTGTTTAGTGTTTGTATTATGGACTCTAATTATTTTTTATGTAGAAGTCTATCTAATATTTTTAGTGTTTATACTAAGGACACTGTTTAATTTTTTTTCTTCTAAAAACCTCAGATATTCATGTGTTTTTTGTGTTTCTTTCACATACTCTTGACAAAAAAGTTAAGAGCGATTGTGGACAAAATGTCTTATATTTTTTTTAACTTCGACTAGACAGGCGACTCGTGAAGACCTTTAATAAAAAATGAGAACGTCGGAGAGTTTTTGTCGTTTTCCCAAAAAAATTAATTTTGAACTAATAAGGATTTTCCGAGAAACGCCTTAATTAATTAAAGAACCATAATTTGCTCAATATTGGCGTTTTTTTGTCCTGAAATAATTTGAAGAGAGCCTGATGTGAATCCCACCGAAAATCTTTGGGGAATATTGGCAAAAGAGGTGTATGCCGCTAATAAACAATACAATAGCGTTAAACAACAAATATCTGCAATAGCGAGGTTTTGGAATAATATTACTATTTCAACATTGATTATATTCTGCATATAAAATTATAATAATCTTAAATTTGTGTTTCGTTATAATTCAGCATTAACTTCGATGCATACTTAGCCGGAGATATTAAAGCCTTGTTTTGTTTCGTAAATCTCAAGATGTTATAAAATTGCGCCTAACAGAATGCGTAGATGCAGAACGTCTTGAGTTGTTGCGGATATTTACGGATTTGCACAAAACCAGAACGAGTATATTTGCTCGATTGTAGTGTCATCTGCACAAGATAAATATGTATACTAGTTTTAATTGACTATATACAATAAAGACACGATATACAGATTATCAATATTTAAAATGAAGGTGAATACTTATTTGGAATCAACAGAAGATGACAACTTTTTTACAAGAGATCAAATTTTAACTCTTTTACAATTGTATAAGTTGTATAAACGTAAAGCAAATACCAATACAGAAGCTACTAATTCATTCATCGCATAAAAAGGCCACCTTGATAAATCCAATACTTTACAAACATAGCCGCTGTCACAGTCGTTTGATTGCCACACCAAAATAATCGCCTGAAAATACTATTGAATATGATAAAGCGCATGCGCCACTAAACCTGTCAAACTTTGTCCACACCTCAGAGCATGAACAATCTATGACGGTTCAAAATAATTCTGGGTACTTCCTTAACGAAACCAGAACAGATAATTCACAAATCAAAAACAGTACGGAAATAACCAGAACGCTTTTTATCAACTGCGCTTGCGTCGAGGATCTTTATTTTTCGAAACCAGAACAAACCTTAAGAAAACCAAATATCCTGTTTAAAAGTTCATAGGGCACTCTAGAAATTTCGACGAGTATAAAGGGTGGGCCACCTAAAATGATGCACTAGAATTACGGTGAAGCTAAATAAACATTTTAAAATCGAACCAGGTAGACCTATAGAGGTCGATGAGGAGCAGATTTTAACAACAATGTAAACATTCATGATGACGTTTCACCGCAATCAATTTGCATTTTATTAAACAGCACATCTATGTTTTCTGTCACTGTATTGTAAGAAGATGGTATTTCTAACACATCACAATCACTTATTAAATATCTTATCCAACTATATTTGCAATTGCAAAGAATGAAATTTGATTATTTAAATTTCGCGGTATCGAAGTTTCAAACTTCGCAATAATGTGTCACTTTTCGCTAAATACACAAATAATTATTATAAATCATTCACAAGTTATTACTGACGTCCGTTTGAATTTACCGCTAAATTAAATTACTTCTTTCCTTCAAACACCAGAGGCGCTCCAGTATTCGGTTTAAACCTAATGCACGGGCGTCGGGTATCTATGTTACGACCCTGCACATTGCTTTTATGCCAAACACTGACCTATGAAATGTTATTTTCAACGAATTCTTCTTGTTAACGCTGTTTCTACTCTTGCAACTAGGTAGAGCTCAAGAAACCATTATGTCTTGTAGTAGTTTGCTATAAAATATAGCTGTAAGAACTAAAATAATCAAATAATACATGACATCACCAGAACCTACGTCACAGTTCTACGTATTTGACGTAAAATGGTGTACCAATATGGCCGACCTGCGCTGTTTTAGCCACATGATAGCGTCTCCCTACTTATTCTATCTCAATGGTATGAATCGACTCATATGTCATATTGACATTTCTCTCGAATGTACGTTAAATGTCGGTGATGAATATTTTACGTATATCTTTGTTTAATTACGCTGTTAATGACGTAACGGATAAGATCCAGCCAGATCAAATTTTGCGTTTTACGGAAATATGCATCAGGTAAATATCAATACTTCCGCGTTTCAAAATTTGAAATATGTATTGGCGGCAATTTAAAGAAGTTGTTGATTTCAATTCTTATTAAAATCGGTCACATTGTATACAGGTATACGTTAAAAAAATTAACTGTTTCAGAAATTTAGAATAAAAATACCACATTCGATTTAAATAAATGCAAATTGATGTCAGTATGACGATATGATGAATGGTATAAAATCCACAAAACAATGGTCCAATTTTAAATATCTTATTTTGCTTGGCAATAATTTCAATGCATCATTTTAAGTGGCCCACCCTGTATATTATATCTAAGTTATACACAATTTCTCTTCTTTTAGAGTTTAAACTTGTTCTGTACTGATCCAGTTAGTAATTATGTCCTGGATCAGTCATTATGTAAATCTTAGATCTGATTTTTTTTCAATCGCTCATTTTGTGAATGTTCATGAAATTCAATTCCGTATTACTATATTTAAGTATGTTTTAATTTTCTTGATGATGAGATATATGATGAGAAGATGATGATATAGTAAAATTAGTTAGAGAGATAAGTTAAGAAAAATTATGTTTCGGACTTTCGATACAAACCGTTCGTTATGGAACTGTTAAAACAATCATGTCAAATAACCCCAATAACTAGTCAGTTCATTCAATGATTCCATTCTGTGAAACGAAGTCTGCAATTAGTCAGGTAAAGGCAACAGTTGCGTACATAAAAACTGAGTAGGCAGCGCCTTTAATGTAGGTAAATAAATAAACCGCATTACTTGATGACGTGTTTTATTATTGCACATAAAACGCCGATGCCATTTCCAAAATAAATACGATCCCTTTGATTTTTACCAATGGAACATAAATAAGGGAAACTATTTATATTGCTATGTACAAACTTTATTTGAAATATAATTTTATGATTTGTTTTTTATGCCTTAAACTAACAACTCCTAATAAACACATTTATTTGTTGTTAAATGAATGCAACCTAATACAAATAATTGAAATCACAAAAACATGGTAACATCAAAGTCAAAGAGGACCATTCGTATTTGTTTAGCTAAGTTTATTGCTGTCATTACTCGATTTTATAAGGTTTTCTATGGTAAATAAACTCGAGTTTTTATTTTTGCACGTCGAAGAATCTATTGTTTGCTCTTGCAGATCCAATGCGGACGCGGAATTCCTTTTGACTAGAGGTAAAGCTTGATTCTGAAAATAAAAACAAAAATTAATTGATGCGAAAGTAAAGTTTTTTATACATATTTTTTTACTAAATTGGCACAATATTTTATAGCAAGCAATATTCGAGAAATGCTCTCTAAAATACTCTCTGCAGTTAGTTACAGACGAAATTGAGTAGACTGTTTATAGATGCTCATAACTATTTAGGTGTTCGCTAATAATTTAGAATTGAATTTAACGCTGTGAAATATAATGGTGTACAAACTCTGTAATGTCAAAATTATATGGTAGTAAATTATAAAGCCATTAAAGACAAAACTTAAATATTATCGTCGATTCTATGTTCCAGGGATGTATGTCAGAGAAAACATATCTAAAAATAATACCACGTACGTTTTAATTTTCTCACCAGCCAACCAAAATAAGAGACAAAATGTTACATAGATCAAAACTGAGACAAAATTCATATTAAAAAAATATATTTATTTTTTAACCGCTGAGTTTCTTCAGATATCTTTAATTATACCCAATCCTTATAGTTTTTTCTGGGAAAGAGAGAGCCTATATAGTTAGTTTGTATAATAAAGACTAAAATAGAGTAAGTTGGAAATTGTTATATAGCACACAGATTCTCGCACACTTCTGTGCCCCAAGAAATATTTAAATAGCTACATCAAATCAGACCGAAGTTACTAATAATGATTCCGCGATTACCCACAATAATAATTAAATTAGTTTAAAAGTTAGTTTAGTTTTTAAATTTAAGTTTTAGTTTTTAAATTAGTTTAACGGGTCGATGGCCGCAGTGGTTAGGCGGCTGACTATTGTTGTGAGAGGACGATAGGTGCCGGGGTTCAATTCTCTGGAGGGACGGTGACATTTTTTCAGAGAGTTTAATCCCGGATCGACTTGCCATTCGCTGTTGGGAGCAAAGTGATTAACAGCGCGGCATCATAAAAGGCGATATGATGCTGTCACAAAGCCATTTCAACACAACTTACACACGCTAAACTACACCGCAAGAGTTGCAGTGATAGCCAGACAAGTAATACAGCTTACGGAGTCACTGCAACTAAGCACCCACCACACATTAAAATAATAATAAAATAATAATAGTTCTAGGTCAACATTATATTTACGATAAAACATACCAAATAAATGTAAGAACTACCTAATTCTCAGCACTTATAGACAAATGCTCGGTATAGGTAAACCATACCTATGCATTGAAGTCGTAGTATAAGACTTCTAAGTATTAATACATCAGATTACATGTTGACTCCACATGAGCTAAACTAAAAACATTTCAACGGAGATAGTATAAAACATACATAGCACCAAAGTTTATGATCTACTATTAAGCCTGGTGCCTATTAAACCACTATCGGATATTGTATTTTTATCGAACCATTGGTCTCAGAAACAGAAGGAGATGATACGACACACGTGCTGTCGTCAATATATAGTGATGTAACACCAGTTAAGATATGGATAACTTATATAAATCAAAAATAAAGTGCAGCCGAGTGCGGGTCCCTAGAAATTGTCCATAGAAATTTTAAACAAGTCCAATATATGATTTTTTCTAGTTGGATTTTTATTACTCGCAGCTGATGTGGCTTGAAATGTATTAACAAAATACCATTTCAATAAACCTAAGGCTACGTCGAGAATGCCATAACATTCCACGTTTTTCTAAATAACAGATCATGATTTAAGACATCAAAGGCTTCAGCCAAATCGAAGAAAATAGCGGTTATATGTTTATTATCCTAACTAAAATAAACATGATTCAATGTAATAAATGTATAAGCTGTAGTCTTAGTTGATTTATAGTTTTTAATCTCAGATATATTTGTACTTGCAGGTCAATAAAACAAGAATGAATTAAAAATTAGTTCCAGAACATTAATTATATTTTTATTAAAAATACTTCATCAGTGGAAGAAATTAGTATTTAATGATAGAACGTCCAACAAATTGTCCTGCTGGAAGTACCTTCCGGCAGGACAGTTGGACATACAAGACTTGTCCTGCCGGAAGTACCTTAAAATGACATAAGTTTGTCGTGCTGGCAGGACACAAATTCCTTCTGACAGTACTCATTAGTTTTTCATCGGCGGAGGTAACGATTTTTAATAAGGGGTACAATAATATTGTATCTTGCTCCTGAATAGCTATCGATTCTAGTTTCTTCGTCAAGTTTCCATATCGTTTCATGAACCAAAATTTCTTCATTTATTCGGCTACGGTTGTTTCCCTCATCCAAAATATTCTCGATATTATCATTTTCGTGATCACTGTCGCCACTAACATTATCAGAGTCACTTGAAGATGAACTACTACTACCACTACTAAGGGAATATTTATTATTACACCCATATGAAGTAGATGGTTGTGGTGTTGCGTCAGTATCTCTCTTTTTTCACATTCCCGTTTTCTTTTATTATTCGCTGTTCATGAAAGAGATATTATTTATTAACAATACAGAAATAAAAGGTAGTCACGCTGCTTACCTATTCTTTTCAATAAATTGATGGATACAGGAAGAACTTTATTATCGAGATCCCATAGCACATCAGCTATACTTTTGTGTATTTGGACGACTTTTCCGTAACACATGGCAGTTTTGTATTTGTCTTTACCATAGACGGAAGCGTTCTATCTTTCTTGGCCATTTTCGTAAAAATTCGTAGCCTTTGTGGCTACCCTGTCCCCTTCATTAATACTCCTAACATTCATTTTTGATCGCACGACCCTGATTTCTTGTAACTTGATGCAATTTACACATATTCTTTCGTATCTCGAATAAGACTGAAGACAGCAACTTGAGACTTGCACAACAAATAGGCAATTTTTTTCACTCTTTCTAGTGGTGGTAGTTTGGTACTTCTGGAAGCACCACAACATATGGAAAAATGCACTTTATGATTTGCGTACTTCCAGCAGGACAAATAGTCCTGCTGGAAGGACGCTTGGACGTTCTATCATTAATATGCCTCAATAATATTGAAACATATAGCCATGTCTCTCAAAGAAATCATTGATATATATAATTATGTTTAGCATTAAAACACTTACTAATGTAAATCATCAAGGTATTTTTGGTATTTTGTATTTTTTCTGTCAATCTCTGATAATTCTAATCAAGGATTAGGAAAAAACATGGCAAAAAACCAAGTCAAGAGCTTCGGACTTGAATTAAATTATTATAGATAACACTAAATGATCAATATGGATTCTAAAATTGTTCATATATTAATCTTTTTATTAGTTTACTTTTTTAAAACCTTAGTATTATTAAACTTTATAGAGAAAAATATTTATAAGAACAATAACTGCGAAATTTCTGTGGTCCATTAAGACAACATAAGTAAGTCAACAAAATATTCATCATTTGTCCCAAACTTAATAATTTGAATTCGATCCTTTATTAAAACAAGCTTGTTATTGTAACATCATGACACCGTTTTGATAAAACCTGACCACTATTTAAATGAATGTTACTGAAATATTCAGCCTAGCGACGGTATTTCTCTTTTAAAATCTGTGGCTGTATCTTATGTTCAGAAATTCAATTCTGCGTAATTCCTGACTTTTATGGTTGCCAAATATTTATAGAGAAAATATAGAATAATATGGAGATATAGAAATTTCTCTGAGTGTATCTCTGTTTAATAATAAATTAATAAAACTTAAATCAAGAACATTAACGTAGTATAAACTTAATTTTAATACAAAAAAAACAGTTAAATGTCTAGAAGGAAATTAGAATTAGCTTTACTTTGCCTCGTGTGGGACTGAACTTTCAATCTAGGTTAGACGTTTGTCAATAGATGCAAATGAAATATCATTTCTTTTTCGATAAAATACTGTTCATTGATAAAACGGAGTTTACACGCGGAAGCGATGTTAATTTTTATAACAACCATGTATGAGTAGACGAACATCGACATGGAACATTTGTAAGTCAATTCCAGGATAAAGTTTTTATTAGCGTTTGAGCGGGTATTTTAGGAGATTAATAAAACCGTATGTTCTACCTCATTGTTTCAACGGACCTGCCTATTTAAATTTTTTGATAAACACTTTTGCTGCAAGATGTATCCGTCGGATTAAGAGCAGAAACATTTTGCATGCATGTCAGCCCACTGTGTATCCCCATCGTTCACTAGATTTAAACCCGTTGGACTATTTCCTGTGAGGCTATTTGAAGCAATTAATTTATTCACTTCTTGTTGGCAATTTGCAGCACAGACAATAGAACAACAGACAATAGAACAACAGATCATAGGTGGTTGCCAAGAAATGAGAAGTAACAAGAGGTTTTCCATCGAATTAAAAGGAAGGCACTTGCAACATTTATTGCTATTTATTCCAAACTTTGTTAATACGTTTTTATTTGTCGTATCTTATATGATAAATATTTATAATTGGTAATAATTTTAATTAATTTAGGCTCCTTTAATATCTTTTATTAAAAGCATAAAAACTTGAAAGAACAGGGAAAAATTGTGAGCAGTACTGTATTTAGAACGTTTTTGTCTGAAAACTGTTAGTCCCACAATTTTAACAAGAATGCATTTTTCATGTAAAAGAAAACATTGAACCGTATTTTCTATAAAAATTTCTAAAAAAAATGCTGAGTTTAAAGAAAATACCTATGTCACTAAACACGATTACCCCTGTCAAGTCACCTCTGACTAAAAGTGCAACCGACTAATAACTTCAAAAAATTGCTTTAATAATCGTAGATCAATCACCGAAATTCATGTTGACGCTTAAAGATGCTCCAGAAATAAAATAAAATCTCGTTCCCGGACGCGATCTTTAAACTGTTATAACACTCTTAGGACCTATATTCATATAACAATATGTTCATTTTTTCTTAGGTAGAATCAACCCTTAAATTATTCAAACAAAATTTCCAGACACTCTTTAGACTACACTACTATGACGCGGTCAACAACCGGAAGCCCTCAAAATACAGACTCGGACCGTGGAAGCCTCTGAGGTCTCTTGATTTACTAGTTGTTTAACTTCGTCATGTTAGAACATCCTCGTTTAGTTACCTTTTCATACAAGTGCCAAATATGAAGTCTAGTTGAAATTTGGATGGCGTGCCATTAAGTAACAATATTTTATTGATTAATCAACTTGAAAAAGTAATCTACATTAGATCAATAGTTTGACATTTAGATATAGTAAATGTTAGTGTAATGTATGTATATGTATAAATGACTAGTTTGACAGAGAATTAACATGGGAATATAAAAATAAATAAAATAGAAACTGTTCCGATTAAAATAAAATAATAAGTTATGGGCTTTAAGTTCACTGATAAAATAATATAATCTAAACATCCTGTAAATCACTTAAGAGTACTAAGTACCATAATCGATTGACTAATTGTACCATTATTTTAGATTAAATACCATGACTTTTAAAATTAACTTATGCCTAAATTTAACAACTTTTTTTTTAAATATGTTATTTAAATATCTGAAATATCTAAAAAATTGTAATAGTTATAAACATAGCACATAGCATAAAGCTCTAATTTTGAGTGTAAACTTCAAAATTGGGACTGAATGTCTCATGTAAACTAAGTTACATGAGAACAAAGATAATTTCGATGTACCACGCTTTTAAGTCACCTTGCATACTAAATAATAAACCAAAAAGTCTGCCGCGTTGTCGGTGATACATCCTTTAGAGACGATTTTCTTTTAAATAGTCTTTTGCTGCAAACTTTCGAAACCACCTGTATGATTGAATAACTCTAAATTTCATAAAAGGTGTCAAAGTTGAAGAATTTTTATGCGGGTAGCACTTCTTTCCAGAATAATAATAAGAATCATGTTTCATTAAAAAATTGTATAATACTACTATCTACTACTTAATCAAATCCGCTTTGGATCACATGAAAATATACAATCATAGAAAATTAATTTCTAATTTGCTGTTTTGAAACATTACTTGGTGAACCATATCTGTAATATCGGTAGAAGTATCCGTATCTGCTAAAATTAAAATTTATACAAATTAATTCTGCCAAAAACTGTAAAATAGAAATTTTATTTCCTACAAGAATATAGTACACAGTACTTAAAGATTACGTAACAAATATCGGTTTTTGTCACTAGAGAAAATCTTATTTATGTACTCATAGAATTTGATGTAGGGATACAGATATTTGGAAATCAGAAGTATTTATCAACGAAAAGAGAAAAATATGTCTATATCAGATAATAAAATGAAGAAACGAAACTCCTCGCAAGTTTACGAGGCAGTTAAAAACGATGAAATTCTTTCCACTGATAAACGGTTTATTTCTTACAGTTCATCTGTGTAAATCAGTTTCCCATAAAATCTCACACACTGTTTCAGCACTACACTTCCTTTCTATAATATTTAAATCTTCTTCTAATTTCATGAAAACTTGAACCGTTTAGTTGTGTATCTCTAAATTTTACTAACAGTTTCATATTAAGTAAAGAATTTTAAATTTACTACGATCGTCAATACTGCTGTAAATAAATACTTTTGTACAATAATTTATTTTGTACAAGCACGAATTGTGATGGTGGGGCAAATAGCTGGCAAATATTGTAACAGACAATATTTGCATTATATCTATCATTTTCTAATATTTGGTATTCGCGAAACAGACAGATATCATGGATACAAATCAAGCAGACAATCTAAAACGAAAATATAAAAATTACAAAAGCAACCATAATGTCCGAAAATGCAAAATAGCAGACCACGCCGACATAACTATAGAGCTGATTAGAAGTACATATAGCCCAACAAAGGGTAGAAATTTTATTAAAATTATACGATAAATTATAGAAAATTAAGCAAAATATCCTTAGAAAAATTTTCCATGACGTAGTGAAAACAAGTAACAAAGAACACATAAACAAGAAGATTAAGAGATAGCAATTCATAATAGAAATAATAAAATCAGCTGGTGACAGCACCTGCAAAGATATTAGACGAAGAAATAAAAAAGAATGCAAAACGAAAGGCAAAAAGTATACAAACAAAAAATAAGACGAAATCAAATATGAAATGAAATTATGGTGTCTCTACTAGAGAAGAATAAATATTTGTAGAAGCATTATTACTATTATAAATAAACAATATTCAACTTTTATCCTTCCGACTATTAATAATAGTTGTTAATAAATAGTTCATTTTTGAGAGATAATTTTCTTTCTAAACTAAAACCATTTATTGTAAAGCTATTCTTTGAGAAAAAAGATTTCATATTTGCAGTTTTGACTCAAATTTCAATAAGTATACCTTGTAATAGTCACAGTAAAATATCAATAGGTAACATCATTTCAAATCTTGAGGCAAGCATAAGCAAACTTCCCACAATTCAAAAAAATTATATAAAGTCAAAGATTTATGACTAGCTGTAGAAATAACTCAAAAAATGTTCAAAATTCAAAGATATAGGTATGAGCAACAAAACCTTAGTAATATCACAAAAAGTAGAACTGTTTGAAAATGAAGACACATACTAAATTAATATCCAATCCCACAACAAAACTAGAAAAAAATCAATAATGACCTATCTAGTAAAAAACAACGGAGAAAAAGGAATAGTTGATCCTATAATAATAATCCATGCCTTAGCATCCCCCAACAGCTTGCGCCAATTACAGGGGGCATCGGCTGGCCATGAGTTATTATTACGCCTGCGGCTGTAGACCGACTTAAGATGTTACCTTTCCGCATTTGCCGTGGAATTTGGAAAACTACAGAAAACCAAACTCAGAAAGGAAGCACCGGGGTAACTGCTTATAGACTTAAAATGCATAAGGCACTTTCTTGCAAAACCTACGGCCTTCCCCAATACAACCCAACCCAACTATTCTATAAGACCTGTCAAATATACAGAGTCCGGTCTATAATTTGTCCAAACATTTAAGAATCCAATGATCCTCTACCACTTCCTTGTAACAGATGGTAACAGACAGGGGAGTGGTTCACAGCGAATAGGGATCATTGGAATCTTCAAGAGGACAATGATCCAAAACACCGCAGTCGACTCTGCACTCAGTGGAAGGCAGAAAATGACATCGAGACATTGGAGTGGCCGTCACAGTCTCCAGATCTCAATCCCATTGTGAACGGCTGGGTTCTCTGAAGCTGAAGTTGCAAGGAAGTCGCCCTTTGCCGACTAATCAGATATCGACTGATGTTAAAATAATATGACGTTCGTTTACCACCGCGTCTGCCGAAAATCTAGTTGAAAGTATGCTAAATCGGTCCCAGGTTGTAATCAACAATGCAGATGACTAGACCCTGACTAGGTAAGAGCGTCGTAGTGCTTCTTCTGTACTTTTTACTCATACAAACCAGTTCTGGCCAATACTAACGTAAAAATCGCCGCGGTTTTCTTCTTATACAGACTGTATATAGAATGCTAATAGGTTATAAACATGCGATTACTTGAAAGTCGCCATTGTGACACCATTACGTCACGATTATGGCAGGTTTTTGAAAATTTATTAATATATTTATCTAAAGTACATTTCTATCAGCGACCTCGTGAGTTTACCCAATAATGTAGGTACTATCATTATTAAATCAAAAAAGATAATAGCGTCATAAACTTGTAAATAAGTAATGTATAATCGCATAGTAGCAATTATTATTTTTCATATACATACTGGAGTGTTTGGAATTTAATAAGTGTAATTTTAAAATAAATAAAGACAATAGATCAACGTCAACTTTCCTAGATTTATACGAAAAGTTCTTAAAAAAACTTAGTACCGCAGCCTCTTCTAATTTTTCACCTGCGCTTCTTCTTCCATTCAAGTATGTTTATTTTCCTTTTTTTTCTTCCTCCCGTACCAATATCTTCTTATATTTTATTATCTTTGTTAACTTCCTTCAATATTATTTATATATTGCACATACTGTTATTTCAGTAAAGTATCTGCTCTCCTCGACTTTCTTTTCAGATGTTTTTTGTCTCGTTGTTCACTTTGTTTTCTGACCTTTCTTTTTGCTTATCTGTCTGTCCCACGCCTTTCCTTTTCTCCATTTTAAAGCCTTCGTCGTGTATTTTTTATGTTGTGTAACAATTAATTTTGACAACTTTTTGTCAAAATTAAAACTGACACTAACTTTCTTATTTAAAATCTCAGAATGAGTAATCACATAATACTAGCTACCGTCAACTAAGATACAAATAATATTTAAGACAAAAAATCTCACAAAATGTACTTATTTGTTGTATTATACAATATACTTTTGCATGATTTCACAAAGCACTCCATTATTGTAATAATCACGCAAAGTGACAAATAAGTTTACTCCATTCAAGGTAATTATATTCAATACTACAACAATACAAACTTCTAAATTAAACATAAGATCATTAAAGAAGTACACAATATGTCCAAAATAAAAAGTTCAAGAAAACGTTAACCAAAACATCCCACACGAAACTTAAGCATATAAACAATAACCTCAAATCTGCTCAAATCTCAAAAACAAACAAACGAAAATCTACAGATCAAGTTAACCAACCAACAACGTTAAGACAGTGAAAAAATCAAATAAAATTAGAAAGTAACTGCCATTTATAGCTTTCGTTTTACATGCGCTTCGCTTCAGTTGTGACGTCAACCGAAGTATTACGGAAAAGCAAGAACCAAGTGAAACACAAAAACGAACGCTTCTTATAGGTTAGGTGTTAGATGAAGCGTATCATAACAAGTGATGCGCTATCAGTCTGCTTCACATTCATCTGAAGCACTTCAGTAAAGTGCATAGTAAAAGTGCATTTCCACATCACTTGATTTTTTAAAAGAACGCAGTTGGTAACTGAAGTGAAGCAAAACATCAGAAGCGCATGTAAAACGAAAGCACCTATTGTGATACCATTATCACCGGCGGCCTCCAGGATGTGCGAACTCAAAAAGTTGCGCACAAGGCAAATAAGCGTTCTACTTATAACTACCTCTATTTCTATGGATCAATTTTACGTACTTTAAAAGTGTCAAAACTTAACTATCACTCACTAAGAGTCAAAAGAGCTCTAGATATCACATGTGCATATATGTATTTCTGTAACAGACAGGTTGTAACACAGGCATAACTTCAAATTTCATTTAAGACAAATGTTTACTGTATTTTCCGATATATTTATCAAAAGGTAACTTGTTGGGATAAAGCAGATCAAAATAATAATACGCCATATCTTAATTTCAACGTCAATAGAATACCTCAGAACTACCAACAAAAAAAATGGAACCAAAATTAAGCCAAACTCGAAATGAGAGGGACACATTGTACATTGTCAAAATTGAATTTGAAAACGGCTCTGAATATTCATTAAATGTCTTGAGGAAGAAACATTGTGCCAGACAAAACGCCTGTGTTTACCCAATTGTTACAGATATTACAGTTGTTAAAAAAATGCCAAATAATCCAAAACGTGTTTGGACATCCTGGTAGATAAAACGAAATGATAAATATTCTTATTTAAAGTTTTTCTATTTTTATACACGTTTATAAAGGAATATTGTTTATCCGATTCAATTGTTTGAAAGCTCTCTCTTTTGCCTCCCTTTTTTGCTTTTTCAACAAATTTAGGGAGTAGGAATATTTTTCACTGATCATCTTTGTCCCATCTTAAGGGCTGAACAAATCACAATTTGGCAAAAAATTATAGGGTGTGTTTACCTCGCAAATAAAATTTCTTCATATATCTTTAAACTTTAAAAAAACCTCGAAATCAAAATTTTGTATAAAGAATTTAAACAGAAATAAAGAGATTTTCTAGAAATGATTTACATATATTGAAAAAGGCAAAAATGTAATGATCGAACGAATTTTTTATAATTTTGTGTATTCTGTCTAATTACGTAAAATACAATGCCATACTTTAAAAAAAACTTTAAAAGAAGAGCAAATGACAGTTCGGTTTTTTTAAATTGAACACCCTGTATTTTTTTGGTTATTCAGATAGTGTATTAAATTTTGAATACGACTTCAATTAGTTTACCTCTTTGGGCAATAAATGGCCTCATTATGACGAAAACGCAAATTACTCAAGTAGGCTTTGGAAATGAGATTAATGGGTAAAATATGCTATAATAACAAAAATACATATTACATAAGTAGGTTATAAATTTACTGTAATTTGCTCCTCTTTTGTTTTTAAAGTATGGCATTGTATTTTACGTAATTAGAGAGAGCATACAAAATTGTAAAAGATTAGTTTTTCATTTTTTAAATATTTTGTCCCTAACGGAAATAATGAGTACACAATGAAAAATCAACCACTCTGTATACTGTACAAATCATGCACCTATGATCGGTGCTTGGCTTAGTCACGAACCAAATTAGTTCGAGAACTTGAAAACCATAACAACTAGAATAGTGCTCTCCTCGACATTTTGTAGAAAATTTCATGCTCTACAAAAAAGTCTTACAAGTGTTCTTGATATCTTATACGGTTAAAGCTGGAGTCGCAAAAAACGGGAAAATATAGCAAAAATAACAATTAACAAAATAAAGACTTTTTTGTGCAGTACGAAATCTTCTCAATCTTCTGGCTGTGTATTGCTTTAATAGTTTCGTCTTATGTTTCGTTAAAAAAGTTAAAATAACGAATTAAGTACAAATTTTTATCCTTGTTTATAAAACTAGATAAGCGTTACGCAAATAGGATCTAGTTCCGTTAGAAGAAGGTGATAAAGCTCCTCAAAATCACTGAAAGCTCAAAAATGCAAATGTACTTTTGGTAACTTATTGCCTTAGAAGGTAAATATATTGCCGTTCTAAGAGTTTGTTTTATTAAGGAAAGCAGCAAGAAAAGATATTGTAATATTGTTAGGAATGTGTAAAAATCATTCACGGTATCTACTATATGTGTATTAATTAGACGATCAGGTAGTGAATAGTGAAAATAGTGAGACACAAAAGTGAAGATAAATAACAAAAAATAAGCACTATATACAATTAAACAAGCAAAAAATCTAGTGTTACTTGCCATTAATCAACTCATAAAAAGTATGATACTTTACACCAACACAAATTTGTAAGTTAAGCAGTACTTCAACTAATACAATTATTTCATTATCGTGAGAACCAACATTTTCCTTAATCTTTTGCAGTGTAATGTATTCTATTCAATATTTGTGTTTTTGTTTTTACAATTTCAAACAATTAACCTATTGCACTAACTTTCTCATTTGTTACGCGTAGCGATAATGTGTTCGATTTACCTAAACGCCTTCCATTCACAACATAAATAAACCATTTTATTCTATAAGGCAATTAAGAGAACCAACATTTTGAATTAATTTTGTTTAGCAGCAAACCGCAAAATTTTAACTAGCAATATGTTACCTGAAATACGCCGCTGCTACAGTCTGAGATACGTTGTCTTCTCGTCTTTCTTCTTCTATAATTGCCCTTCTCAAACATGTTCGTCGCCTTGGGATCCAACATCCAGTAACTACCTTTACCGCCGGCTTGTTCAGGACCACCTGGGGATACCTTATCCCTAGGCACTTTCACAAAACAGTCGTTCAAACTGAGATTATGACGTATCGAGTTCTGCCATCCCTGTTTATTTTCCCGATAGTAAGGAAAATTGTCCATTATGAATCGGTAGATGCCGCTCAATGTTAATCTTTGCTTCGGCGACGAACTGATAGCCATGGCGATTAAAGCTATGTAAGAATAGGGTGGCTTCTCTGGCCGAGGATGTTGCAATTTTAAATGGAAAGGAAACCATAGATGTGGGAAATACGGATGAAACAAACGAGGGTGGATATAAGGATTAGTTGTGTGGGGAAAATATTCGGCTAGTTGTTCAAGAGGATAACAGGTTTCTAAACTTTGTAAGGAAAACATTGCGGATATATTAATCACTCACTATACGGTTTAAACTAGTATACTGTTAAACGATTTTATTCTAATTTCATTAAATATTAAACAAATCATCGTGTTCATTATATATAATATGCACGTATGTATCTAGTAACGATGCACAAGAAATTCATTAAACTAAAAGTCCTGAACCACATCATCTTAACTTTAAGTCATTTCCATCCCCACTACTTCACTCTAGACGCCCTAAAGTCTAGCGCTACACATACTGACAAAACATCGTTTGTACCTATATAATAACCGTGACAATTTATAAACAACCGGGAGCGATAAATAGGCTTAGTTTGTCGTTACGGGAGATTCTAAATAAGTTATATATCATCATTAAGGGCTTACGCGCTTGTTATTTTTTACTTTGTTAAATGAGAGCTCGTCTTCGTTTATGTACGTCGTGAGACATGCTTGAACGTTTACGGAATTCCACCGTTCAACCCCGTAAACGTAATAATATACCGCACTTAAATAAATATTGTGTATTTATTAACTTGTGAAGCGAGAATTTTTGTCTACGGACGCCCTCTATATAGAGAGTCGTGCCTAAACCGTTGTTTGTTTTCCGTTAGAAAAACAATCTGTTATTTTTCTTTATTATCGCAAGACTTCTCTAACCATGTGTTTTCAAAATTTAACAATGGGTACCTACGTATACATCCATCTGTTCCGGAAATAGATACATTAGGTAATAATCCAAACCAAGAATTTCACAAAGATAATAATATTAAGAAATATAGTGTACGATTTCTATCATTATCAACATTAAAGTGCAAACAGGTGATTAAAAAATAATAATAAATCATGCAGGTTGCATAGTTTGCTTTGCAGAATTTTGAATTTGTCGACAGATACCTAATTTCTTATTTTGTATGAAATGATATAATTTTTATTATTTATTATTTGTATGTATCAGAGTTGATGTCAGGAATTGTAATAGCTACAGAGGTATAACACTATTAAGTACAGCGTCCAAAGTCTATAAAAGAGTACTCGAACAGAGGTTAAGGAAGGAGATAGAACCACAGCTGGCGAAATCCCAAAGTGGATTCAGGAAAGTAAGAAGCATTCAGGACCATGTCTTCACTATACAACAACTAAACGAAAAATTTGGAATGGCGGGAAAAGGATTTTGTATGATGTTCGTGGATCTTGAAAAAGCATTTGATAGGATACCTAAGGAGATAGTTAAAACATGTCTGAGAAAAAGGGAAGTAAATAAAAAATTCAGAGAAGCAGTTATGAGCATATACGTTAATACTAGGAGTTGTGTTAGAACGGAGAATATGGAATCAAGAGAATTCATAGTCAAGGAAGGACTTAGATAGGGTGGGGTTCTTAGCCCGTTATTGTTCAATGTGGTTATGGATGACGTCATCAAAGAGGTAAAGCGAACAACGAGCAAATTACATGTGGGATATAAGAATATGGCACCAGTGTGGATTCAAGAGTCTGTATTTGTAGACGATCTTGTGATATTTGCGCAGAAGGAAAGTGACCTACAGAAAAACGCACAAATTTGGAACAAAACACTTATAAGCATAAAATTGAAAATAAATGAAAATAAAACAAAGTTCATGTCAGTGGGCAAGTCGAACATAAATATAACTGTTGAAATTAATGGAAAGAAACTAGAGCAGGTAGACACATATAAGTACCTAGAAGTCCACATAAATTGCAAGGGATATCGAGACGCAGAGGTATTAGCCAGAGTGGTAAGTTCATCCAAAATGTATCATGCTATGAGAAATACATTTATTAGGAAAAATGAAGTATCAAGAAGAACAAAAATGAATGTCTACAGGACGGTATTTATGCCTACACTGACTTTTGGCTGCGAAAACTGGGTACATACTTTCAAACAGGCTCCAAAGTAAGTTACAAGCTACGGAAATGAAATATTTACGAGCAGTACAGGGAATAAGCAGAAGGGATAGAATAAGAAATACCATAGTCAGAGAAGAACTGGATGTAGAACTATTGATACAAAAAATTGAAGAAAGTAAACTCCGTTGGTTTGGACACGTGGTTCGTATGGACAGCAACAGACCAGTCAAACAAGTGCGGGAAGCAAAAATACAGAACAAGAGGCGGAGGGGAAGGCCAGAAAAAACCTGGAATGATAGCATAGAGCAAATCTTACAAGCGGGAGGTACGAACAACGGACAAAGCGAAAATATTAGCACGAGATAAGATGAAGTGGAGAAAGTTTGTGTATAGAATTAAGGACGGTTAAAGGGACTGTGAATGAATACAATTAATGTACCATACCTTACACCTACGGGTAACAAAAGGTTTAGATTATATATATATATATTGTAATGGTTTAGGGCTTTAATATTAATTTATTTTTGAAAAATGTCAAATGTGTCATATCAATTTGTAATTTTAAATTGTGATAAGAAAAAGGTAACGCGAGGTTGTCAAGGAAAAGGTTGTTGATTTTTGAAAAAAATTTTGAAAAGGTTTTTTTGTTAAATGATATCGAAGGCTTCCACGGTCTGAGTCTCTGTTATGAGGGCTTCCGGGTTTTGACCGCGTCATAGTAAAGTACATATATACAATATAAAATAAAATAAAACAAAAATGAAAAGGAAAATTGCAAAAAATATATATACAACTTACTCAAACTCGACGTTTCGCCACTAATGTAAGTGGCTTCTTCAGGAGCAAAACTAGGTGAGGGGCGCCAGAAGGTCACGGTAACTCGACGTGTCAACCACGCTAGAGGCGAACACCTTCTGACAAGGAGAAGATGGACGTGCAGGGGTATATATACCATTGTGCAGGGAAACGGAACGGTGAGCGCGAGGCAACGATGCGGAACAGTGAGCACGGGTCGAAGCAGCGGAAAGGACGGGTTTCCAAATGCTGGAGAGTGGGTAACCAATATCGCGATTGAGATTTTGAGGATGTCTCTGGATCTCGATAGCTTCCCTTCCCTTTCGTGGAAAATAGCGATCTAGTAATCGGCTAAGTACCATCGTTCTTCGGCTACATCCATGGCGTTACAGATCACATCGGTAGAATTCTTCGTAAGCAAGATATCCAACCCATCTTTAAACCTTTAAACAAGATCTCCCAAATTCTTCCTTCGCCCAAGGACACTCGCCCTGCTCTCTCCCATAAAGGTATTTACAAAATTCCCTGTGACTGTGGCTCAGTGTACATTGGCGAAACTGGACGTTCTATTCAAACTAGAATCAAGGAACACCAACGGTACGTTAAGTCACGTTCCTCAACACATTCAGCCTTAGCCGAACACTTCATAGATACGGGCCATAAAATTTGTTTTGATCAGGTATCTATTGTAAGCAAGTCTCGTCGCTATTTTCCACGAAAGGTAAGGGAAGCTATCGAGATCCAGAGACATCCTCAAAATCTCAATCGCGATATTGGTTACCCACTCTCCAGCATTTGGAATCCCGTCCTTTCCGTTTCTTCGACCCGTGCTCACTGTTCCGCATCGTTGCCTCGCGCTCACCGTTCCGTTTCCCTGCACAATGGTATATATACCCCTGCACGTCCATCTTCTCCTTGTCAGAAAGTTTTCGCCTCTAGCGTGGTTGACACGTCGAGTTACCGTGACCTTCTGGCGCCCCTCACCTAGTTTTGCTCCTGAAGAAGCCACTTACATTAGTGGCGAAACGTCGAGTTTGAGTAAGTTGTATATATATTTTTTGCAATTTTCCTTTTCATTTTTGTTTTATTTTATTTTATATTGTATATATGTACTTTACTATGACGCGGTCAAAACCCGGAAGCCTTCATAACAAGGTTTTTTTGTGTTTAAATAAAAATAAAAATAAAGTTATCCAAGAAAATATAAAGTGTTTAAGATTTCGTATATACATACAAGTGTTACAAACGTACAAACATTAGAAGGAGATTAGATTGAGTTGCCGGAATAAAAATATTTGGATTGTCATTTTGACTGTCAATAAAGATAGAAGAAGATTAGCAGAGTGAGATATAGTACAACCGAGGTAGGGATGTTACTGGATTGAATAGTGTGAATTGGATAGAATGCGAACTCCAAACGAAAAGAAAGGACCCTGAAATTAAGAAATTGTAATAAACTGTTAGTTTCAACAAGAGACTCAACCTATTCCGAATCTATAGCAATATATATATGTATGTATCAGAGTTATGTATCACAAAACTCGATTGTTTTCATATTATGCACAATGTTATTGCAATTGTTATCATTACATCGTTCAGAATTAAATTAAATATGTAGCCCTACATTCAGGATCAAGAAGCTACATTTTAAGTGCACGTATGTTCAATAAGGGCAAATAAAGAACCAATTAATAAAATACAAACGTACTTTACCAATTTAAATCAGAAAGCTCTCAGAAAAGCAACAATAGAGAAAATGAAAAAGGAATATTACCGGATAAAATCACATTTTGAACAATGAAGCTATGGTAGTTATATCTAGAATATGTATTTTAAATTTCTATTTATTTACATAGTATTTATATGTCGTTTTTATTTATTTTTTATTTTGTTGGCAGCTGTTTGATGTTATATCATCAATTATATTAATCAAAACAGTTTTAGAATGTTTAGTTTTATTAGCATTGGTATTATGGAAAAAAATAGAGAGAAAAAATAGTCGCAAATATTTCGGAAGCTGTGATAGGTAGATGATATATAAATACTGGTCGATCTATAATGTTGTGCTGTTTCTTCTAAAAGATTCGTCTGTTTCAGGAGCTAATGCTACTTTCTTCCAAGTTTGGCACCATTAGTTCAATTGAATCAAATGCCGTTTGTCACTTCAACAGCCTTGCATATAAAACTAGAAATTCAATGATAGCATAATTGGCAGTATATCTTTTAATTCCTGATTTATTTCCACTTAGAGGTCAATAAAACAATAAATAATTAAATACCAATTTATTCCATAACATATAATAATATGTTTTCGTTAAATAACTTCTTCGGTGGAAGAAATTGACATTTAATATGTGTCAAATTACTAATAATATAAATATAAATTGCCATGCCTATCAACAAAATTATCTAAAAAACAAAGAATTCATTGATATATCGAATTTTAATTATATTCCCAAGTAATAATGAAGGAATAATGATTTAATACGACATTAGAAATTGAAATGATTTGAATTATTATTATTTGGCAGTATAATAAAACAATTGCAAATATTTAAAAAACTATTATAGAATCTAGCTGGATAAAAAAAAATTGCACATTATATTGTATATTAAATACTTATTACTACTATTATACCTGCATATTGTTGCGCGTAAACTGACGTAATATGCTTATTGACAATTCTTAAACGAAATATGCATATTTCGTACTATACAGGGTGTTACGAATATTCCCTCGGTCTATGATACACAAACGCTAAAAATATCAGTTTGAGATTTTAGTCACATATAGCACATTTTAAAAATATTTTCAATTATACAGGGTGACTACAAAAGTATAGCATATCGACGTTATGTTGTTTTTAATGAAATAGACTATGCCATTTTCAGATTCTGTAGTAGTGCTAAGTTAGATTAACCTTGTTAATAATTCTCCATACATATTTATTGTCAATTTCGAGAAAATTTGATTTTTTCAAATATATAGGATTTCCCGAAGAAATTAGAAATACGAAAACTCTACTACTGGGAAAATTTTGATTTATAGAAAGTCATTTTGACATATTGTGCTCCCAATAAACCGGTCGAGTATCTTGATATTCATTACATGGCATTGCGCAAAACATAAAAAACTTAACTTGTATGGAACAGCCTTCTATCCTACGTCAAAGCACATTAAACAACTTTTCTAAGAAACACATTTTTTTAATTCGTTTACTTAAACGTTGAATTAATTCCTTGTTACTACAAAAGAGATTAGTCAAAGTACTTATAATATCAAATACCTTATTAAAAATTATTATATTATTATTGTACACGAAACAGATGTATTTAAAGTTACAATTAATATAACATACATCTTTTAACATCTCGTTTACATATAATTGTGAAGATAACAGTTGGAATCGGGTCGTCAATGGTATAATGGTTTCGTGGGTATGTCGCGCAAGCAAACTTGGTGGTTCGATTCCACACACAGACGCTATATTTTTAAAAAATAAAAATATTGCTTATTTAATTGGCGGTGGAAAATTACGCTTTACAAAATACTATTTAGAAGATGTCTACAATAAACACGAACAATGGGAAAACAAAGGGAAAGAAGGAGGTTTCAGAAAATTTTATAATTTTAATTCTAGCATCCTACACTGTTGAACCGAATGTGAAGAATTTAGGTAGGTAACAAGAAATTGCAGTTGAATCTCGATCAGAGAAAGACTGTTCTACGGATAATGTGGAACATTTTAAAAGAAATACAACCTCTGGCGATAGCTTTCTTCAGTGGTTTCATATACTTTTTACGATAGCTATTAAGTGTATCATTACAAGGCGTATTAAATAATGTACATTTATAATTTTTGGCGATATTATGTTTAAATCAATTCTCTACTTACTATCCAGAGTTGCCCACTTTGGCCTTCTTTCCCAAATAGTACGTTTAATATTGATTTGATCAGTACATATTTTATTCGGACATTTCTCGTTTACGATTTAAAAATATTTTGAGTTCCCTAGAGGCCTCAGTTTTATCTGTACAGGACCGTACTTAGTTTTTTTTAATGGAACACCCTATATATTTTTATATTTTTGATATCTACATCGAATTTTAAGTCAACATTGTTCAGACTTTTATCGCATAAGTCTAGCCCTTTAGGAGAAAAAACGTGTTTTTGTTAAATTTCCACCGAAATTACTGTTTATTAAAAAAATCATATCTATTCAATCCTTGACTGGAGAGTGACCAAATTCGAGATTATCATAAACTAGAATTTGTTTTAATTTTTTGTAGGTTGAGTTTTAACGAAATTTATTGGGGAGGGACTTTATTGATATTTCTTTGACAACCGCAAAAAAATTGGAAAAAATATTTTTTTAATGGAACATCTTGTATATTTGATCACGCATGAACTCCTTTACAGGTTTATTATGTTTTTTGTTAAACATGACCTATACCGAAAGGCAGTAGTTTCTGAGATAATTACCATTAATATCATTTTTCTCAGAAAGTTTGACATTGTTTTAAATCATAGTTAGATTGCCATGAAAATTATAGTTGAAATGCGTAAACGACATAATATGTGCATACATAGATATGTCAGTTTCAGTTTGGCTTAGTTATAATTTATATTGACAAATTATCCTATTCGATCTGGCCAAAAAGTCCAAAGTCTGCAGTTGTCAAAGAAATATCAATTTCGGTGGAAATTTAACAAAAACACGTTTTTTTCCTAAAGGGCTAGACTTATGCGGATAAAAGTTTTAACAATGTTGACTTAAAATTTGATGTAGATATCAAAAATATATAGGGTGTTCCATTAAAAAAATTAAGTACGGTCCTGTACAGATGAAAGTGAGGCCTTTAGGGCACTCAAAATATTTTTAAATTGTAAACGAGAAATGTCCTAATAAAATATGTACTTAACATTTTTTAATCAAATCAATATTAAACGTACTATTTAAGAAAGAAGGCCAAGTGAGCAATCCTGTGTATAAACGACATAGGAAAATGTTTTTTTTTCCATCTGCGACTACTGTTTATACGCGGATCACACGTTAATTATTTCGTGTCACTCTGATTTAAAAATGGCCACGGCAAACTTTCACAAAGAATTTAACAGATTTTTAATGTGGTCACATGATAAAAAACTGTTAATAAACTCCTCCAAAACAAAGCTTCTACTTCGGTTTAGCGAATTATCTTCTATTTGATTTAGTATTCGTATTTCCTTCTCCTCCAGCGGATCTCACGGCTTTACTCTGAACTTTTTTTCCTTTTGCAATGATACTCGGCGATGATGTCGGACGGTTGAAGGTGTCCTCCATGAATATTTATTTATTTTCTTTATTTTATATTATTTTATTTTGGATCAAATTACCTATTCTTTCTTACTATCTAGCACGGTGGTCACTATGCCGCGCCCATTGGGTTATGATTATGCTGTTTGTCATTACGGGACTTTCACTGTTTCAATCGGGGCTTTCCGTTTTGTGTTGCATACCTTCAATCTGACGTTATACTAGAATCTTGGTTTATTTTATATTTATGAATTGCTGTAACTACTATTTATATTATTAGCCACAAATTATTTCAGTCGGGAAAGGTCACATTTGTGTTTTGCTAATTACTAAAGTTGTATTTCTTCTTCTCATGTAAAGGGTAAGGACTGGGCAGCGTAATATTGTTGTTTATTGCTGCTGGCTCTTATCTGTGTTACTTAGTTCTTAGTAGCAAAAGTGCATGGAAATGAATACATCAATACCAATTGTCCTCTGGTTCCTCTCCTGTTCATTTTCCAATCCAATGCCCTAGCATCGGAGCCTACTCTTGACGCAGGACCCCAGGAGAGATAAATGTTTCTCTAAGGAGAACGTGTGGCATTTCAGTCTCCTCCCTCCCCTCCTTAGTTAGTAAGTACATACTTGATTTACGTAGATACTATTTTTTTAGCGGAATAATGTCCTAACTAAGTAGATATCAATGAAAATTTGTTGTTACATTTAACTTTCTTATTATCATTTCTTTTTATCCTTAGTTAAACAACTATAAATAAGTAATTGCAACCGGGTATCTCCCGCGTTATCTAAGATGAATAGGTATTATCTAACATGTAAGTATCAGACTAAGCGTCATCAAATTCACCAGTGCTGCTGTATAGAAAATATACTAGCCAATGAGGCGGATGGTCATATTAACATAAGATTTGTTTCTTATTAGGCAAGTTTGGGCAGCCAACTTTGATTATAATTTAGTAAATGCAGATATATTCTTTCAAATAAAAGGAACAGGATTACAGAAATCCGCATCAGCAATTTAGCTGTTGATCTATTTATATATAATTTAAGGCAAGAAACAAACACCACCAACAATCATAGCTAAAAACATTATCGCAAGAAACAAACACCGTCAAACTCATACTATTACAGAAGAATATCTAATAAAATTTAAACACCAAATATCGGTGACAAAGAAGGTACATACTTGTGTCTAAATATGTAATCACCCAGAAATTAAATTAAAACTTAAAGACGTTAGTGTTATCGCAATAAAAACTTGCCGCAGAAAGCGGTTTATTTGCTAGCCTTACTTTGTTGCGACTTCATACTCAATTAAAAAGTACTAAATCAATTATTTAGCAACAAGATTTAATGTATTAATGTTATATTTTAGTATGTTTACGGTAAAAATAAATTAGAATTGTAATATTCTGAGAAGGTCAATTTTTCTATTTTTGTCTAGCTACATCAGAAATACTACATTCTATTTTTCAATACTGATTGCTGAATTATGACTACCCTATATAAAATTTGGCTTGGTTATAGTAGTATTTAGCACCCACCACAGATAAAAAAAACGTACGCTGCCTGCTTGTACTTGTAGATGACATGATAATGTAACATCAAAATACAGTAGAGACCCCTTAATACTTCAATGTACTGCGAAATTTAGTTGTATATGTACATATATGCCCCGAAAATGTTTTGAAATTTAGAATAATTTTCTAAACTTCTCATCTTGATTCAAGCTATTGAATCAATGCCTGGAGATCAAATTCTGGAGTAATAATAAACAGTCGCTGATTACTCTAATCATGTTACTAGGTAATACAAAAGGTACTAAGAAAGTTTGGCAGCACAGGTTTATTTATTTAATTTGGTCGAAGTAATTTCCGCGACATTCAATACACCTCTCATCCTCCTAAACCAATCCATAAACCAGCTCTGCCAAGTTTTACTAGGGAGTAAGGCACACTCGTTGTCCCAAGCCCTCAGAAGTTCCTCATCAGCGGATAACTGCTTTCCTTACAGCTTTATTTTCACATTTTGGAACAACGCAAAGTTGCAGTGAACAGGATCTGCACTATAAGAAGCGTGCTACAGAAGTTTCAGTTTTGTAGTAGTCAAATATTCGTTACAAGCTTTGGCGCGATGAACTGGAGTGATATCATGATGGAGAAACCAATTGACCATTCTTGACTTTAGCCGCAGGTTCTTCATCGATTTAATGATTAAAGACAGGCACGGTTCTGTGTACCACTTAGCTGTGACGGTTTTTATGTGTCGACAACAATTCTAGTCGATTTGAAAAATATGGCATATAATTTTTTTCTTTACAGATCGGGATCCCCTGACAGCTACGGCAGTATTTTCATCATCAAAGACCCAAACTTTGTTTTGAGTCTTAATCGGCACATCATAATAATATAATCAAGTCTCGTCAATTGTCACAATGTTGTTCACATATCGAGATTGTTCTTTAGCAAACATTTTTCACATCTTTCAGCACCAAGTCACATGTCATCTCATCTGCTCTTTAGTTAATTTATACGACAGTCAAAGGCAACAAAATTGCTTTACATGCAAATGATCATGCAAAATCGAACAAATTGCCGGTGCATTTTTATGTGTCCTCTATCTGCTGGTAAGTCCTCACCTGTCTTCGTTGAGCATTGTAGACACAGCAGTAATGTTTTCCTCCAGAATGAAGTATACCGTTTGGAATTCCCTGTACCACCTGAATCTACTTGTACGATGTAGACAAAACAGTAATTTCTTCTAAGCACAGGTCTACGTTTAAACTACGCGCAAAGTTATACCGCAAAGCTGCCCACATCTCATTTCGTGATCACAATGCTATAGCAAGAACTTGACACTATCAAGTAGCTTTCTGCGACTTGTTATAACGTCATATTGCAAAACTTTCCTAGTACCCTTTCTACAATTCTCAGGTTTTGTCCAGACCTTCGAATCTACTTTAACTAGTGAATAGTCGTTCTTAGTTAACAGTCTCACAACATAAGATAAGGTTTGGACGATATTGCCGCAACAAGTATACAAAGAAAGCAAAAGCAATTGTTCATTACAACTACGCTTTGAAATGTCTGTACCATTTCTAGCATCTTGCGTGCCCACCTATTACAATTTCAATTAAACCTCAATTGAAAAGATTTAAAATTTTTTTAGATTTTGATAAATTATTAACTATAGCGTCAGTTTTAGGTAATCCTAAAGTAATGAGGTTATCAGCCCGTGGTATATAGTTCATATGGAGAAATAAGACCCGCTAATTTATAAATTATTAAGTTTTACATCTTCAATTTTAGATACATCTTCAATTAAAAGAACAATTTACCAGCGTCTACAGTAGTAAAAACAATGTTAAAAAAAGTAGAAACATATTTGCCAACTAGGAGTATAATTTTTCGAACAAAACATGTTGATATGCCAATAAAATATATCAACGGCTAAGAAACAATGTTTACATTGTTGTTTGTTTCAGTTATGCAAAATATAATCAATGGTTATTAAAAAAATATTATTGAGATGACGGTCATTAATTTGTCGTTCTTGAGGAATATACATAATTACGATTTTTTTAATATATTATGTGACACTTTCAAACACATTGACATTTAGTAGGAATTTATATTCTTACATGTGTTTTTGTTTAGTGATATTTATACACCCGTTAAAGTCTTCCATATCTGCGATAAACGGATTGAGTAAAATATTTATAAGAGTATTTAACTGAGCACTTCTAAGACAATTTATTGCCAACGGTTGTCAAACGATTATTATTTTTAATACGGAAAGAGAACGTGAAAAGATTAAGTGCGTCTGTCTGCGGATCGTAAACGCGTGTGGTCTAAATACGACGCATTTTATGAAATGCATGTAACGTTTCTGAAATTCAAAGGTGTGGAATATAAATTTGTCAAGATCCCTTGTAAATGTATCATATTAGTGGGTAGTTATTGCCCATATATTATGAATAAATGTTTTCTGTTTTCATTACATATTTTCATTTCCTAAGCTAAACGACCACTAACGTAGATTAATATAGCAGCAACTGTTAAAGTGCATTATTATTAACTGTACATACTAGACATAAACATGTGCATCTGTTATTTAAACTCTTCTTCTTACAGACTTTGTGGCAATTTCATTTATAATAGAGAAAAAAAAAGCAAAAGCGAAAATATATTTTTATTACTTTTATATAGAAAATATTTGAATAACGGTAGTAGTTAGGCAATAAATTCTTTTCTATTTGACATTTTCAAAATTTAGAATTTTTTAAGTGATTTACTTTCAACGTTTTGCGTGAAGCAATATAAATTCTGTATTTTATTTTATTGCTTTTTGTTCCAGGTCAGATCTGGAAGGTGTTTCTTCTCCGCTTCGGGGATTCGTATATTATCACACAGTTCGATAGGGTGACCAGGTGATGTTACTCAGATTCTTCATAATTTCCAGTGATTTACTAATGAAAATGTTCATTTGTAACCAGGGCTCTTATATTGCAGTGATTTATGCGATGATCTCCGTCTTAAAGCAAATATTCGGCCATTGCAGCTCTTTCAATATACCATGTTGAGTATTCCATCGATGTTCCTCCATATTGGACTGAGGGAAGGTCCTGAAAGTTCTATCAAATACTCTCGTAATTCTTCTGGTAACAATTCTTTGATAATCTCTAATGTTTCATCTACTGATACCTTCATGAAGACAGACTCTACACCGAAAATGATTCTAATGTAGCTGTCAGATACGTCGTGCTGCTGAAATATCTCCTACTCAGGATCCTTCACATAATTGTTGGTTTCTCTATTGTACTGCGATAATTGTCTAGCAACATATCTTGTCAATTAGCAGGTAGGCGATCCATTAGTATTAACTATCGATCTTAGAGGATGCTCGACTCTCTGACCTTAACTTAACCTTAATTTTAGAAAAACTCTCTCCAAAAACTTGGAATCATCTACAAAATTATTATCCACAATCATGGAAATGGATATTGTCACTTTGACCGAGTGGGAATTTCCCTGATTAGCACTAAATTTAACACTATGTAATCACTTTAAATTAAGTTTATAATAGCATAGTTTTAACCACATAATTATTATAGCTTAATGTCACTGCATAGTATTATAACTTCTT
Source organism: Holotrichia oblita (assembly GCA_023690525.1). Lineage (NCBI taxonomy): Eukaryota > Metazoa > Arthropoda > Insecta > Coleoptera > Scarabaeidae > Holotrichia > Holotrichia oblita. The sequence goes on from CM043015.1 coordinate 74,908,334, forward strand.
AGTACAATTATTTGAAACTTTACGGCTACTACAGCAAAAATGCTGATAGTGAGAATTGCAAATTTTGGAATGGAAATTAATAGTTGCGGAAATCAAATATTACCACTTAAATATAACACAAAAGCGACAATAACCTTGAAATGGGTGAGACAATTTTGCGGCGTTGTAAGAATCTTTAGCAAACTGTTAAAGCGGCTGCACACTTGACTGTAATTTATGATGGTTTCGACTTTCCACGCTCTAAATACGTTGACTTTTGCTTCAAAATTCATATTGAAGTAACAGTTATTACATCGTGATCTGCTAGTCATGTCCTTCGTAGTTATGAATGATCATGAAAATACAAGATTCTATGATCCATTTACACATGCTTTTAAATGTAACTTAAACCAACCTTAACGCTAAAGTATAGTTTTAAAAAGGTTAGAAAATGTAAAATAAGAACGGCTAGTTTCAAATTACACGTGGATCGCCAAAGGCTTAGGATCGGTTCTGACTATCTAAGTAAACAAACTTATAATCTAAGCAACTTCATTCCTAGAATTATTTTAGTACTTTCTACAAAATGTTATAGACAGTTTCAAAAATATATATTTTGAGGAAAGCAGAAATGTGAAGATACATGTACAGAGAAGATTTATTTATTTGGATAATGTATAACATAAAACTTACAGTAAAACTATACGGTTTATTGTGTGTAAAAGTAATGAAACGGCAAACTCAAACATGTTAGGATGTTTAGCACAATATTTTCAGAAAATATTTATCTGACTCTGTTAATGTTAGTTAGCTTTACTTGTCATAAATTCACCGTTTTTCTAGGCTCTTACTTCTTGGTACAAAAATGATAGCTATTAAAATTAGAAGCTATTTAAAAATTATGTTAAGTAAAATAATAAAAGAACTGGAAGGGTAAAATGTACAATATAAATTCCAAACGAATTATTCTAATGCACCAAACAAAATATATAGTTAAGTAAACAGGTTAAAGAAACAGGAATATCTTGTAACAGCACAATATTTACAATAATTTTTTATTAAGGAGATGTAAAAATAAAATCCTTCCTTTCCTTTTCTACTCTCAGATTTTTAATTTTCATACTTTGGTTTAAAGAAGGTTTATACAATACAACTCCTTTTGTACCTATAATTATGTGTATACACCTTCAATAATTAGTGTTTCCTTACTATCACTGTAACGTAGGCATAAACTTCTCTTATAAAAAGAAACAAATGTTCATTAAACTTCATTAAACTATGATAAAACATGATAATCAGTAATGACAATGATACAAATTTATAGATGTGTGCTGTCTTCGCACAGATTTTCTGCATTGTTTGGCAGATGTGTGTATAGTATTTCTACAAAAAATATAGTATGCTTACCATTTTCAAGAATAATTTTATATTACAACCTCGATAATAAGTTCTTATTTGCAATCTATCAAGAAGAATAGACTTTCCACTTCTACTACTTAACGTTCTAATATATTTTTACAACCACTATCTATAGTCCGTATAAAAAGTATCCGGAATTTCTTATTTTTACAAATTTAAATGCATTATTGTTTTTGCTAATTTATATAAATCACAATATTTAGTTTTACGTATTGTTATGGTAATATAGTAGCGTTTGTATGATCTGAAGCTTAAGTAGCTATGTCACAATTAGAAGAAAGGCTTGCGGTGGAATATTTGTATAAGAAAGGAGTGCGAAATGTTAAAAAACTGGTGAAATTGGCTGACCTAGGGAAAAACGCAGTCCACGAAATTATCAGGACAATAAAAACTGTAGTTGGAATGAATCTCAAGTGAGTTGCTGAGCGACCATGTAAAATTTGCGGTATAATTAAAATGCCGCGATTAACTAAGGAAAACAAAATCCTCGTTTAGGATTTCGGAAATTAACCAATAGATTTAGAAATCAACAAGGAATACAAGTGTGTCGAGCAACCATACGAAAATCACTGAAGGGACAAGATTACGTATTCAGAAATCTAAAAGAAATTCCTTCAATGACATTTGCACATTTTCGACAATGAATGATTTTTTCTCAACAGTTTCGAGGGGATGATTTCGAAAATGTTTTTGTTTCTGATGAAAGTTGTTTTCAAATAGGAGGCAATAAATTACAAATTTTGTTGAAAGATCGCCCGAACTAAATTTCCGGTAGAAGGAATGGTTTGGGGAGCAATATCTACGCGTGGTGCAACTCCTCCTTATATTGTACAAGGCAACGTTGACAGCTCAAAATATTGCAACATTTTAAATCTTCTCTAAAGAGCTAACATTTTATATCCTGATGGATGGTGACTTCAGCAGGACAACGCAAGATGCCATACTTCACGGTATACAAGAACATGGATGTAAGAACAGCAAATAGAAGTAATTCCTTGGCTACCAGCTTCACCAGACCTTAGTCCAATTGCGATCAGATTGGGATTAATGGACGAGGTTGAATGAATGGCGTCTGAAAATAAAAAAAAATTAATAGCGTGCATTGTAAATACATGAGATACCATAACTGGGCAATGTGAACACGACTTGATTTCGTGTCTTCCAGTAGGTCGCAAATGTTTAAGACTGAACGAACATGTCGTTAGCAAATAATTACAACTATTTGTTACTAATTAGTTTTTGTTAATAATACAAATATAATATCAGAAATTATAAATGTGTTTATTTTTTCCAGATACTTTCTAGACAGATTATAATAAGGATGATCGTGCAATGATTGAGGTGAATTTAAGTTATACATTGTCATTGTTATAATTGAACGGTACAGGAGGAAAAAGATGAATGTCACAAATACTACTCTCTGAGAAAAATCTATTTGAAAATTGGAAGACAGATATATTATACCTACTAGAATGTATGTATGTGTCTCGGGTATTTTCTATACCATGCTTACGTCTTTTAACACTCTTTTAGTAGTAGTTAACTTAGGCTACTTGACATCATAGACGTAGATCACACATTATTTTGGGACACCGCAAAATATTCAGGAAAAGAAAGATGAACGTCACATAAATGTTTTATTATAGAAACACGATATGGGTATTTTTAAACTATTATTGAATAAATTCACACAAATATTCTTAAGTGGCATAAATACAATATTACTTTAATGCTAATAGCATTAATTGAAAAAAAAAACAAAAAATCTGAGTAAGTATGTATTAGATTAGAAGGTAGGAAAAAAACAAACAATATGGAAAACGTAATAAAAAGTAATAGGTATTATATATAATACGAGTAATATTGATTAATATGATAAATAATGATGTGGTTAATTGTCTTCATCGTCGGTCACAGTTTTGTAATGGATCAAGTTATCGAAGTAGGCCTGTGTGTTAGGATCTTCACAAAACCTTTTAAGAACTTGTAGGTTATCGTATTTCAATGTATACAATAGGAACTCTCTGATTGTATTTTAATTCTGGTAATTCGAAGTGTTTAGCTGTTAAATTATTAAGTTTCCCATTTCCGTTTTGGCAGTATAACTACAGATGTAGTGGAGGACCCATTTTACTGTACTGTATCATTCTAGGCATATCAATTCTTCAATTGGTCTGCTTTCAAATAGACATTTTTTTAATATTTCGTAAGATTGTTAGGTACTCCAAGATCGAAATTTGGTTTGATCTTCGCAATCCACGACATTAAACGGACTAGGCTTTACTCTAGCGTTCCTAATCTGATCGTTCCAACCAGAAGGCAATTCGACGACAGCTTTGTGGTTAATGAGGGCCATATTACGGTCACATTCTAGGTAGCTGTGGCAACGGATAGGAAATGTGACTTTGATATTTTTTAAGCGATGTGTTTTATGAACAACGTAGTGCAATAGTCGAAATAATGTATAGTTTTTATTGTGGCCAACACATGAATCCCAGAAGATTTCCAATTCTTCTACAGAGCTATTCAAGTGATTAAACAGAAAATCAAATAAAATTGATGCAACCTCATCCGATCTCTTCTTTGCAGCTGTTTCGGTGTAGGTATAAAAAAGGACTCACCAGTAAATAGCACATGGATATTAAATGAATAAAACGAAAGCTGCCTTTTATAGTACACGTTGTTGGTACTAATATTGGCTAATGGTAATTTTTTTGGAAGTCTAAACTATTGCTTCGATTTTATTATCCTTTTGTGCGTTTAGTCAGCTGTCCGCTTTCTTTTATAAAATGTTTCTGCTTGCAAAAGATGAAGCTTATGGTCTGCCCCGAGACGTAAAAGGCTGGCTTTCTGTGAAAGGTCGTTTGCCATGCTTAACTTCTTTGCCTTATATTCATCGCAGCTGCTACAAGTGTCGGATCTTAGATGGATCTTCATAAGGCACTCATAGTTGTCGAGGTGGCTCTCAATGAACATCGTGTACATCTTTTTAACGTTCAAATCTTCTGGTAAATATGTTCTGGCAGGATCGTGTAGACTATAGTGAGATTTCCTTCCTTTAAATGATTTAATGTGTTCACAAATAGCATAGTTTATGAGGTCTATTATAATGGCGACTTGGCTTGTCAGCTTCAACATATCCAACAGTTACTAGCTGATGTTAAATATTTTGAAGACGTTTTGCAGAAATCCCATTTAATGCAAGTATTACTTTGTAACATACGCACTTGCTGTATTTCAACTGCGCTGTTTTCACGAATTACACGAATCTTGTAGTTATATGAAAATGTGTGATACTGAACGTCCGTATCGTTGTTGTCTGCTTCAATGTCTCTTCACAGGATGATGCAATATTAAGCTTCCCAAGTACAGGTTCTATTCATCGTGTGTTTTGAATTCATTAAAATGTTTCATAATTTTTTGCCTCTCTTGTTGATTGATGGTTTCAAAGCATTTCAGTCTGATACACTTACAACTATCACCAGGTTCATAACTGCGAAGTCTTAGTTTTTGTGCGACTTCGCTCATACGACCATGTTTAGGTGCTTTTTAAAGAATGGCCTCAATTGATCGTGTTCTGCACTCATGGTCACAATAACTAATGAAATATAAACACACGCACAACAAATGCACGTTCCTGATACCATTTATGTTAGTACTAAAGGTTAGTAAAGGGTAGATCTCTTATGGCAAAGTTGGGGCAAACTTGAGTAGTAAACATGACTAAGCCCACGTAGATGTCGTTGGGAGTAGTACTCATTCTTGTTATCCTGTACGATTACTTTACCAACACTAACGACTCTGAACTGCAACATTATTGTTTTTATTTGAAAATGGCCGTTTTCGACATCTTTTCTAATATTAATTGTTTTTGTCATCCTTAGGTCGTGATTTTCGAATAGCTGTATTTCAATTAGCTTAATTTTTTTCGCTGTATCTAATATTTTCATAGCATTTGGCCTGTAACGCAATAACATTTTACAATCTATCTTCATAAAGCGTTTGTGTGAGCAAGATATTGTAGCTTTGCGTAGTTCTTCTATTGTCTAAGCAATAAATCCCGATATAACTTGTTAAAAGTTTTAAAATCGTGTTTTATTTTCCCGCATTTACAAGTATGTCCAAAAATATACAAATTTCTGTATTAATGCATAGACTTATTGTATATTTCTAATAAAAACAAGATATGTTTATACAATAGTTGTTCGTTTCACCGTTATTAACAGAGATTAATTTAGAAATCTAGTTCATCTTACTACTCACTGGTAGATGAACTAGGCATCTGAATTAATCTCTGTTAATAGCGGTGAATGAACACAAATTTTCAAAATACATCATTTAAATAATTCATATTACCCGCCTTTTCGATTTAGTCTTTGACTAAGGACGTACGTGTACTTTGCTCCAAGTGTTTACACGTGAGCTTCCGATCTATTTGTACCTTATCTATGACTAAAGGTTAGTAAAGAATTGTGACATTCAGCTTAGTGTAAGAATGTACATGCGCAAATGGACAATCATCTTTCTTTCCTTAAACGCATGACATTCATCTTTTTTTCCTGTATGCTAAACTTTTAGATCGATATATCTCGCGGCACTCGTTCTTGTTATCCTGTACGATTACTTTATCAAACACTAACGGCTTTGAACTGAAACTTTACGTACTAATTTGAAAATGGCCGTTTTTCGACATCTTTTCTGTCTTCATCTTTTTTCCCCTGTACCCTTCAATTGTAATTTGAATTGTGGGTTGACTTACAAGGTAAATTTTTAGTGTGGTTTAGTGTTAATTCCATTATTATAGAGGTTATTTAGAAAACTTGGAATTTGGTCAACCGAGAAATACAACAAAATAAATCTTTTCAAAATTTGGAAATATTGCTTTTCAATGTTGTGGTTTTTGAAGAGGTTACTTTTCATACAAATATAACATGTAAATAGACATAATTGCCATTACTAATCAGCCAAGTCATGCTTACTTCGTTCCGGATTCCGAGTCAAACCAGGTGTTCTAAGAATGTCAAGTATCGAATTTTTGAAAACCATGAATTAGACCATATTGTTTTAACGGCCGTGTTAATGGTGCGGCACCTATTCTTAAAAAACATCTTAGCAAATATTCCTTTATAGATTTATTATGTAGAATAAATAATTCTTTATGCACTACTTTTTAAAATAGATCATAACTCTTTAAAAATCCCATATAACTTTATATTTTAAGAACGGGATTTATAAGGTTAACCAAATTATAAATCCCGTATATTTCTTACACATTTTCTAAATGTTTGCTTTACCACGGATCATCCTTGTAGATCAAAATCTTGTCTAACAATAAGTAAGGGGAATAAGGCTATTTAGAATTTTACTAAATAACTTGTTTGAATATCCTCTATAATAACGGAGTTATCGAGCGTACTATTATTTTCTACGCAAACTTTTTTTTACCAAAACCCTAATCTAAAATGTGAAGATAAAATTCCTGTTATTTGAATCGTTTCTCGTTGATTACATTTTGTATAAATGGTAATATTAAATAAAATTGTATTTTATTACAAGAAATATGTCTACATTAAAACAGAAGTCTATAAATTATTAAATTACATTGCGTATATTAGTTTTATGAGCTTTTAGAATGCATGATTTATTCCGCTTCTGCTTAAATTCATCTAGGTAAATACGTCTACATTACCAAACATATTTCTCTACACAAATAATCTTTCAGAAAGCTTGTGGAGAACTTTAATAATAAGCATCCGATGAAACATGATCAAGTTGCAAACATTCAATCCATTTGGATGTTATATCCTCTACTACAATAGAATGTTGGTTTTATCTCCTTATACCGGGTGTGGCACAAAAATGTTGATTAGAAGTTTTTAGAGATGCAGTTATACTGGCACCAGTAGAAATTCAGTAGTGGCTGATATTACGAGAGAAAACTTGGATAAAACCACCTTTCTTGTTATAACGCTTCGAAATATAATATTCAAAATATCAGAAAGAAGATGGTGTATCACGCCCTTTAATTTTATTATAACAATGTTTAATATAAAATAAACATAGCATATTATTTAATGATAGTGTATGTGTAATATATACGTATGGAAAAGCAGCTGGCTAAGGACAAATCTGAATACTATCCCAAGTTTTATTCACAGTTGTATGGATAGTATCTACACGGTGTTATTCACGAAACTGTTTTTTTTTCGATGTGTGATGGGTACCTACTAATAGTAGCGACTTCCTAAGCTGTATCGCTTTTAAGGCTATCGCTGTTAGTTTTGTATGTATAATTGTATTCAAATGGCCTTGTAACAGCATTATACCATCTTGGCAATGACGCGCTGTTAATTACTTTGCTCCCAACAGCTACTAGTGGATCGGTCGGACTCCAATTCGCCAAGAAATATATCATCATTCTTCTGAAGAATTAAACTCCGACTTCGACTTCCGCCACAACGATAGACAGTCGTTTAACAACTGCGACTATCGATCGAACTTTTCCATGTTCCCAAAATCTAAAAGTTTTGAAAACCTATAGGTAGTAGAGACAGTGTGATCTAGTCTCGTTAGCGAAATTATTTACGCTCTTGTCTCACTTACAAATTAAATGGCATGATATATTATGAGTTCTTTTTTAAATCGCGCATGCAATTCTGCACTAAAGCTTATTAAGATACCTTATATGAAAAATCGTTTTCGAGTAATACGGCTAGCTGCAACGTTATGTTAAGAATTACGTATTTCTGAAAGCGCTGCAGCTGAGAACCTCATATTTGGCGTGTTGTTAACTGAAATATGAAGCATCAAATTTAAGACTTCAAAATTATAATAAATAAAATTATATTTGTGTCAACAGAACCGTCTGCCTATGGACAATGGTTTTTAAGAGTAGCAAGCTAGGAAACTTATTAGCCCCTCCTAAACAGGAGGGGCTAATAAGTTAGATGCCTAAACAGGCATCTAAGTTCTCTGAATTTAATTTTCGAAATATACATAAGACAGTACTAATATAACAAACTAACAATGTTCTGGCATCCTTCAAAATATTTATATTTCCTTTTTGAATAGCAGTATATACATATGTATACTCTAAAATACAGCAAACACAAATGTTTGCGTTTGCCAATGTTTGCAGTCAACTCAAATAAATGTAATTATTGCTTTTGCATTCATTTTATTTGTGTACATTAAATCAAAAGTCCCGTAAAATAACATTATTAGTAGCAGGATTTATTTGAAAAGGTAATAAATATTATTTTTATATATAGCTATAAACAAATGCGAACCAAAAAGATAAATAACGTAAGATTATCATTACATTCACCTATAATTAGTAGCTAGTAGTAGCAATTACTCTGTTTTTTTGCAGTAGATATTTAAATATGTCTATTCTTGTCTTCTTTCACAATATGTACTAACCCTCATCATAAAGCGAAGATTTTTGCCACAAAAACAACAAAGAAGAAATCTAACATCTGTGTATTGGACCGATCATTATTCTTATACACCCTGTTTCATGTAACTAGCACATAGAAGTTTTTGTGCTTACAACGCGAATTTTTCCAGAAGTTTTGCCTTCTCAGATAATTGGCCGCAATCTTTCAAGTTAAAATATTTCTAAACTCGTGCAACTTCCGGTTACACCGGAAGTAGGCGCCATCTTTGTTATTTTAAATGTGACACACTGTATTTTACTCGAGATTTGAATTGCTTATTTAAATAGAAGAACAGAGATACTGGGTTGGATTATGTCAAAGTCAACCGTTTCGGAGATATTCAACTGTTTTCCATTTTTAGGGCACTTGATCGTAAATTTTAAAAGTTCTTTATCTGAGACATGAAAAAAGATAAACAATTAAAATTTATTCCTGAGATAGTCAAAGTATTGTCCTATTCGAATATCACCAGGTTTAGCAATAATATTACACAGGGTGTTCTCTAATTAATTTACAATTATACACATTTCAAATTCAAGAAACTACATTTTTTCAAACGAAACACCCTGTATATTTTCGCCTTTTCTAAAGCAGAAAAAAATTGTCTTTTGATCCACTGTTACATTCCCTATACCTATCTCTAGAGGTTTTTGAGTTATTGGGGAGATCAGCCTGAAGGCCCGATATTTTGCCATTTATCACACACAATTTCAAGAATGCCTTGGAAGTAACAAAATGTTTAGTTGTCAAAATTTCATTCGCTGTCAGTGTTATTAATTTGATACTTATATGCTTATGATATTTTTTTAACTTTACTGAATGATTTGATTAATGCATAATGGAAGACTATAATAATAATTATCCAAATGAAAGTATCCTTAATTTATTTTACATACACGGAGAATGTAATCGCATAATAAGTAGAACATACCGTGTGTTCAGTTGCTTTATTTCATTTTTTAAAATTTAAGTATCGCGCCATTTGTCCCGGTCAGGGAGAGGGAAGTAACAAGTAAGGGATCGATGATGGCGAACGATGTAACAAGACGTGTGTAAAATAAAGAGATATGTATGCAAACAAAAGTGTGTGTTACTTTGGTGTTACTAGAACCTAAAGAGTTACATTTATCAGATCACGTTAGAAGATACATAATGAACATATGGTCCTTCGAGCCGGATGCGGTCAAGCTGCAAAGAAAATCGAGAAGAAACAATCTTAACCTAGAAAAATCCACGAGGTGTGTCACTACGACAAACAAACAATTGGCGGTCCACAAGCGGCATTTTAACGAATACGTATCTGCAACAACGATTCAACATAAGTATACACGGGCAACCGTAAGTACCATCCTTTCTCAATTTCCTATCTAGCTATTAACCTAAAATATACGTGACTCTATTTTTGTGTTAAACATGGCTGATCTACCAACGCTAAAAAAGAACCGCGGGGTTCTCAAAGCTCAAATAACTAGTTTTGCTAAATTTATAAAATCATTAGAAAATCCCAACGATGTTGAAAAAATAAATGTAAAAAAGAGGTTAGACAAAATAGAAGGTATAATTGATCAATTTCAGGAAATTCAAAATAACATAAATGTATTAGATACGGACGAAGAAAAAAACATGTGCGAACGCGAGCAATTCGAAGATGATTATTACGAAATCATCGCTATAGCAACAAATTTGATAAAAGTTGAAATAATAGATGAAGCGAATAGCGACAATAACAGTAACCGTTCGGTCTCAATCGCATCCCACATGTCTCAGCGCGGTAGTACGTCGGTTAATGTTAAATTGCCAAAAATTGAATTGCCGCAATTTGACGGCGATTACACAGCATGGCAACAATTTTATGATAGTTTTGTTGCAATGATTCACAGCAACGAATCTTTATCGAATGTACAAAAATTATGTTACCTCAAAGGTCAACTGCGCGGTGAACCTGCGAACATGTTAATTTCGTTAAAAACCATTGAATCAAATTACGATATCGCTTTTAATTCTTTGTGCAAACGATACAACAAAAAAAGAAGGATTATTGATAAACACGTGCGGGAAATTTTAAATTTGGAATCGGTCGCGATATATACGAGGGGTGCTCATATAAAATTAAGAAAATTTATCAATGATTTAGAAACCAATATGCAATGTTTGGAATCGTTAGGGCAACCGGTAGATAGTTGGGACGCGATATTAATGCCAATTATTTTAAATAAATTGGACGAAAGGTTAACTCAAGATTGGGAAGGGAAGATGAATTCAAGGGAAGATGACGAGTTACCAACAGTTAAGAAACTAATACAATTTTTAAATGTCAAACAAAATACCCTCGAAAACATGGCCTCAATGCGAACAAATTTGGAGATAAGCAATAGAAAAACGAATACAAATAAGGAACAGTTGAAATACAAGGAAACCTCCAAATCGTTAGCCACTGTGAACACAAAATGCGTGGTTTGTGATGAGTCTCACTACATACTTAATTGCGACATCTTCTTGGGATTGGATGTAGATGCGCGGACTCAGAAAGTGAAAAAGCTTAAACTATGTTTAAATTGCCTAAAGAAGGGACACTACATAGCGGACTGTAAGTCCTCAAGGTGCAAGATTTGCGGAAAAAGACATCATACACTGTTGCATGTCGATACTTCGAAAATCAGTAACGAAAAGACGGTTTCACCAAAGGAAAATGAAAGTTCTACTACATTGACAGCGTTGTTTTCCGGAGCAACACGAGAGGTACTCCTATCAACGGCCATTATTGACATCCTAGATGCAAAGGGAAATGCACATAAAGTACGAGCGCTCCTAGATTCTGGCTCGCAATCTAGTTTTATTACGTCACGAATTTGCAAGAAATTAAATCTTCAACGTAAACATTCAAATGTAACAATAACAAGCTTGACGCAAGAAGTTTCATCGATAAAACAAGAAACAGAAGTCAATATTAGGTCAAAATTTTGTAACTATGGGGCAAAAATCAGATGCTTTGTTTTGGAAAACATTGCAGGTGATATACCTACAAACAAGTTAAAGATCCCGATGCTGAATATACCTGCAAACATCAAGTTGGCGGATGAAGAATTCCATGAACCTAAAGAAATAGACATTTTGATTGGTGCTGAACTATTCTGGGACCTATTATGCATAGGAAAAATCAAAGAACCAAACGGCGTAATATACCAGAAGACGAAACTTGGATGGATACTTTCTGGTGCTTTTCAAATTCCTGAGGTAGAAAACAAGAAGGTATGTTTATTTTCACGAGAACTTCATGACAGCATGCAAAGATTTTGGGAATTGGAGGAAGTAACAGAAAGGAAGCGAAATCTTAGTGTTGAGGAGGAGAATTGCGAAACTATATTCCAAGAAACAACGAAACGTCATGTAGATGGAAAATTCATTGTAAAATTACCCTTAAAGGAAAACTTGAATGAATTAGGCAATTCATGTGAGGAAGCAAAGAGACGGTTTCTCTCTCTAGAACAAAGGTTTATGCGTAACGAAGAATTTAAAGAGGCATACTCAATTGTAATCAACGACTACATCGATCAAAACCACATGTCGGAAACGACAACTGAAGAAAAGGGTGGATTTTATTTACCTCATCATGCGATCATTAAAATTACAAGCGAAACTACCAAACTACGAATAGTATTCGACGGATCTTGCAAACTACACCATGGCATATCAATCAACGAGGCACAACGAACAGGACCCACTATACAGGAGGATCTCTTATCGATATTAGTTAGGTTTAGAACATACAGGTATGTGGTTACAGCCGACGTAGCCCAAATGTACCGACAGATCTGGATCGATGCAGAGCAAAGGAAATACCAACGAATTTGGTGGCGTGAAGATCCCAATAGTGAACTGAAGTCATACACCTTGAACACAGTCACATTTGGAATGACAGCAGCTCCATTTTTGGCAATTCGTTGCTTGTTTGAGATAGCAAACATAAATGAACAAAGATATCCTATAGAAGCACAGATAATTAGACGGCACTTTTACGTAGATGACCTTTTGACAGGAAGTGACACAATTGCAGATTTAGAAACCATCAAAACAAACATTACCAATATATTGAACCAAGCAGGATTCAACCTAAGAAAATGGAAGGACAATTACACGTGCTCACCGGCATCGGCAGAATCGCTAGTCCAAATTCCTGAGGCTAGTAAGATCCTTGGCTTATATTGGAACAAAGAAAATGACACGTTTTCATTTGATATTAACATTCAACAAAGGGGAGTTACGAAAAGGTCTGTGTTGTCAACTGCTGCACAATTGTTTGATCCGATGGGTTTAATTGCACCAATTGTGGTAACTGCAAAATTATTGATACAAGAGCTCTGGCAGCTCAAACTTAGTTGGGATGAAAGCATACCAAGTAGTTTGCACAACACGTGGACGAAATGGACACGAGAATTGGAAACCTTAAAGGAAATTGAAATCCCAAGACCAGTATTGGCGTCAGAAACGACCGAAATTGAAATGCATGGCTTCTGTGACGCCAGCGAAAGGGCGTATGGTGCGTGTGTATATTTGCGATCAAGAGACAACCAAACCGGGTATACCGTTAAACTACTATCGGCAAAATCGAGAGTTGCTCCTTTGAAAAGGGTTACATTGCCAAGATTAGAGCTTCTTGGAGCAGTTCTCTTGGCACAGTTAGTGTCAACCTTACGACAACAGCTTCCTTTAAAATTATCATCTATAATTTACTGGTCAGATTCGCAAATAACTCTGAGTTGGATAAGAGCATCAGCATCAAGGTGGAAGACCTTCGTGGCCAACAGAGTTACTTTAATTCAAGAATTGACTAACATATCGGATTGGCACTACGTCAAATCAAAGAGCAATCCAGCGGATATACTCTCAAGGGGGTGTTATCCATCTCAGTTGAGGAAACACGAACAGTGGTGGGATGGACCATCATTCCTCACTGGTGACATCTATTACGACGACATCCCCTTTTCAGACACTAAACCACCAGAGGAAAAAGGAGTAAAAGCACTGTTAACGACACAACAATCAGAATTTCCTTTTGCAACCTTTTCAAATCTGAACCACTTGGTTAGGATCTTTGCTTGGTGTTTAAGATTCAAGGATAATGCAACGACCAAAGTGCGAAAGCAGGATGGAGATCTATCCTTAGAGGAGTTAAACAGAGCTTTAACCAGAATCACAAGGTTATCGCAAATACAAGCCTTTCCAAAGGAACACGAAACACTGAAGCAGAGTAAGCAAATTAATAATAATAGCAAAATTTTGAGTTTAAATCCATTTCTAGACGAAAACGACCTAATACGCGTAGGAGGACGTTTGGGTAAGTCAAGTCTTAAATTCAATGAACAGCATCCCATTTTATTGCCAAGGGATGCAACTGTAACTAAACTGCTATTCGAAAATAAACATAAAGAGCTGTTACATGCGGGACCCCGATGCTTTTACTAAGTACAATTAGGCAAAAATATTGGCCCATATCAGGGACGAACCTTGCAAAAAAAACGGTTCACAAATGTATAAAATGTTTCCGTTGTAATCCAAAACCTCATAGCGCGTTAATGGGGGATTTACCGGCAGAAAGAACGGCAGTCATGTCGCCATTTCACACGGTTGGGGTGGACTACGGTGGTCCTGTAATTATAAAGAGCGCGCAGGAAGGTGTAACAAAACAAATAAAGCGTATATATGTCTTTTCGTTTGCTTTGCGACTAAGGCCATACACTTAGAAGCTGTATCGTCATTGACAAGTAATGCTTTTCTCGCGGCAGTTCGAAGGTTCATTGCGCGCAGAGGTAAACCCAAAACAATATTTAGTGATAATGGCACCAATTTCGTAGGCGCAAATCGACAGTTAACAGAATTATATAAGTTACTAGTGCAAAATAAAGATCATTTAAAAACGGTATTTTTGCAATTGAGAAAATAAATTGGAAATTTATTCCGCCTCACACCCCGCATTTTGGAGGCATGTGGGAGGCAGGTATAAAAAGCGTTAAACAGCATTTGAAAAGGGTAACTTCGGGCGCATCTCTTACATTTGAAGAATTCTCGACTGTATTAACACAAATAGAGTCAATTTTGAATTCCCGGCCACTAACCCAGTTATCCTCTGACCCTCACGACCTCCAAGTCCTCACCCCAGCCCATTTTTTGATATGGACGTCCGTACACGTTAGCCGCAGATCAAGACGTCACAGATACGAATGTTACCAGGTTGGATAGGCTACAATATTTACAGAAAATCGTTCAACACTTTTGGAAAAGGTGGTCACGCGAATATCTTACTTCGCTCCAACAACGAAAAAAATGGAGGCAACAAACCCCAAACATCAAGATTGGTTCGTTGGTTCTGATAAAGGAGGATAACTTCCCACCAAGCAAATGGCAACTAGGACGTGTTTGCCGATGTTATCCAGAAACCGACAATCAAGTGCGCGTAGTTGATGTAAAATGTGCCAGTGGCATTATAAAGCGACCAGTGGTAAAGTTATGTCCACTTCCAGTGGAAGACCGTGCTACAATATTTGGACCCAGCGAGCAGGTGGTAGAAAGCGAGGGGTCAAAACCGTCTACTCTACTCAAAGAGGATTAGAGACAATAGAGAATTACATTTATGTTTAATTATTTTAGTATAGCTATGAATCCTATATTTGTTATTTTAATTTCGAAACGCCCATAGCATTTCAAGGCGGGCGGCATGTTCAGTTGCTTTATTTCATTTTTTAAAATTTAAGTATCGCGCCATTTATCCCGGTCAGGGAGAGGGAAGTAACAAGTAAGGGATCGATGATGGCGAACGATGTAACAAGACGTGTGTAAAATAAAGAGATATGTATGCAAACAAAAGTGTGTGTTACTTTGGTGTTACTAGAACCTAAAGAGTTACATTTATCAGATCACGTTAGAAGATACATAATGAACACCGTGTGCTCAATCAGAGATACCCGAATTTGCCTCCGCTGAATCGATTCAAATTTGCAAAAATTGAAAAAAAATTTTGCGACATTAGAATATGAACACAAAAAGAAATTGTACTAAGCCAGTAACAGGTGAAGAAAAGAACGAAATTAATATTCTGGGATATTTCACAGCTCATCCTCATGCTTCGATACGTAAAGCAGAGGCGGAAATAGATATTAGTATGACGTCAATTCAACGCGTGCTAGCAAAGAACAAATGGCACCCATACGCACAAAGGAAAGTTCACGAACTGAGAAATGGAGACGCTCAGAGAAGAATTGATTTTTGTGAGTGGCTAACTATTCGTAAACAGGAAGATCCGGACATGTTACGAAAGATTTTATGGTCGGATGAATCCAAGTTTACCAGGCAAGGCGTTGTAAATAATAAAAATTTTCATTTTTGGGCAGATGAATATCCCCACTTTTCACGAGTAAGCCATTTTCAATCTCAATTTAGTTTTAATGTATTCGCCATAATAGGGTGGGGAAGGGTATTTTATCATATTTATGATGAAAGGCTAACGTCCGAAAGATATTTGCGAATCATTAGGGAAGTGGTGGCAAACATAGTCAATGACATGCCACACCAAAACTATTATTGGTTTCAACTGGATGGAGCTCCAGCTCACTCTACTCATGCTGTATATCAAGAGTTGACCCAACTATTTGAGGATAGGTGGATTGGTCCAAATGGACTATGTCTTTGGCCTGCTAGATTATTTTTTATGGAGTTACATAAAAAAGAGGTCTATGCAACACCAGTTAACTCCAGGCAAGAACTAGAGGATAGGGTGCGAAGTGCATTTGACCAAATTGAAGTTCAAATGATTGAACGTGCAACGACTGACCAGCTCCAAACAAGATTAAATAAATCCATTGAAGTAGGCGGTGGACATATTCAACACTTGCTGTGATTTTGTTTTTAGATTTGTTTTTGTTTTCTTTGTTTGACTTATACCGTGAGATCAAAAATGTTTTCGCAATTAATAAATTGATGGTTTTAAAGTAGAAGACTTTTTTCCATGCCCATAACATGTTTACAAATGACTATTAATCCACTCCTCTTATACTTAATCTATTATTTTTTCAGTTTTACAGCGGCACAACTAACCAGCTGTTTTTTCATACCTCTATAGCTAATTAGAATAACAGATCACATGACCAACCTACATCGTTTTAATAAGTGGAAAAGTGGAAAGGATTCAATTGTTTTCACCAATATTTTAGTCTGCAACAATTTAAAAAATTAACTGTTATTACATTGTGTCGTGAAATGGTCATCCGAATATTAGTCGCGGTTTAATTGTTCTTTGTAAAATTTGCACATTGACCACTCAAACTTGTTGGTTTAAGCAATTATTTATTGCATATGAAACATTGATGCAAACTCACTCGCCTACGGCTTGTGATTTTGATCCATCAATGTTTCTAGTGAAATTGTTGAAACAAAAAATGCTCGTTACTGTAGGCATATTTTATCCCCAAAATTAAACCTCTTTTGTTATTTGGCAAAATATCGGGACTTCAGGCTGATCTCCCCAATAGCTCAAAAACCTCTAGAGATACGTATAGGAATGTAAAGTGGATCGAAAGACAATTATTTTCTGCTTCAGAAAAGGCGAAAATATACAGGGTGTTTCATTTGAAAAAATTGAGGTACGCATTTGAAATGTATATAATTGTAAATTAATGAGATATTCGAATAGGATAATACTTTGACTATCTCATGAACAAATTTCAGTTGTTTATCTTTTTTCATGTCTCAGATAAAGAACTTTTAAAATTTACGATCAAGTGCCCTAAAAATGGAAAACAGTTGAATATCTCCAAAACGGTTGACTTTGACATAATCCAACCCAGTATCTCTGTTCTTCTATTTAAATAAGCAATTCAAATCTCGAATAAAATACAGGGTGTCACATTTAAAATAACAAAGATGGCGCCTACTTCCGGTGTAACCGGAAGTTGCACGAGTTTAAAAATATTTTAACTTGATAGATTGCGGTCAATTATCTGAGAAGACAAAACTTCTGGAAAAATTCGCGTTGTAAGCACAAAAACTTCGAATGTGCTAGTTACATGAAACACAGTGGATATGTAGGCAAGTAACTCATCAATGCAATCTTTATTGCTGAATTATTTTTAAGAACTATCTGATTCCTTAAGGATTCTGTTATAAACAATTATAATGCGGAATCTAAAATGTACTTGATTTTATATTCCAGTAGAAGAACTGAAGAACAGGAAATATAGATTTGCGAACTTGTTTTCTGTTTATGATATTTGTTACAATTACAACTAATAGTACCTAATAAAATTCTAAATAAAAAAAAATGCCATCGTTCATAGCTAATACTGAAGTAACGACGAATGTGTGTGTAAAAACCCTCGCTAAAAATTTTTTAACTTCAGGAATATGTCAATTTTTTTGATAAAAATTAGTTAATTTGAATTTTGGGCATGTTTCTTTCATCAGAAAAAAAATTAAACGAAAGTTCCTAACTTATTGGAAACTATATAAATTATAATGTCATTGTCGAACTCGTCGATACCTGTTGAAAGTAATATTTCTAGTGAAAACCGAATTAGAACCGAAAAATGTTATTCTTGGATTCTATCACATTTCACATGGAAAAAGCTATCATATAATATTAATAGCCAAATAATGAACATAAATAATGTGAATTATCTATTTTATATTATTTATTTTTTTGGTTGTTTTTCTCTTTCTGTTTCTTGATCAACGTTTCGCATTCCGGAAAATGTATCTATTACGCTGACTATTGTTGTTCATTACTTCATGTGTGGATCAGAGCAGAAACCCAACACATACTACCTATTCTTTTCCTCTTTTGCACCGTTTCAGTTTATGGTCTTTTGTAAGTTTCATGCATCTTTACTTATACTTACTTCAGATTTTTTCTGGGCGGTTTTTCAGAAGTTCGGAAACTTTGGTGTTTCGCATATGATGCGACGATCTACAAATTATGTTTGTTTTATATCTCGCTGATTTACCGGCCGATATGTCAACATCTCCCGTGGTGGATAGGGTTTTAGGTAGGTTTTTTTCTAGCCCACAATAGAGTGTGTAAGTGTATGTGAGTATGCCTCAGGTACTACTAACTCGATTCTGTAGAATTTCTTCTCAAGTTTTGTCTTTAAATTTTAGATCAGGAAACTTCTTACAAAATAGTTTTTGTAGTGGGTGTAAGTACAGTGGTTGGCTATTGCTTTCGCTGTGAATTTTGTGTGTAAATGCATTTTTATAGCATTGTTACAGCATTACCTCCCCGTAAATAATATTACGCTATTAATTGTGTCCCGATAGCTAATAGTAAGTGGCTCAAAATACTGACCTCCTGAAGACACTTGTTCCTGAGCAAGTTTGATCTCTAAACCTAATGACCTACTACTTCACTGGGCAGTCGCTTTTACTACTGCAAGCTGTGTATTATTATGAGGCAAAAGAATATGTTTGTTTTAAATGGATATGCAGTACCAGAGAAATCACCATTTCCTGTAGAGCAATCGCATTATTCTCGCAAAAATATGATTTTTGTTATCTGTCTCCATTATTTAATGTAAATCGACTTCACCAGCTTTATGTAGAACATTGCAAACAACAAAATTTGTATGGATTTCATTCTATAGGTACATTTTTAAACAAGGTGTTATTTGTCCTTTGATAACCCAAAAAGCTACACTTGCATGTGAAAAAACTGAGCTGAGCTCAAAGAAAATTGGGATTAAGTCTTCTTTTATCAAAAAATACCGATACAAATGCTAAAATAAAGTGTTACATAAGACTGGATTAACCACAAACCATGCCATCATGTAAATTATCGGCGTCAGAAACGTTTTGTTTACGGCAAATGTGGTTCTACAACTTTGGTATGCACTACTATTACTCAATCAAATCACAAGTCAATTTTTTAAATTAAATACAAAACATTGCCAATAGAGGCAGAAATTAAATTGAAATATTGATCATTTAATAATTTTGTCCTATTCATGTGAAGGCCAGACGAAGAACTTTTCACCCTTTGTCTTTCTTTTTAATTATAAAACAAATTTTTTGAGGAAAGCAACAGCTACCTCGATTTTGCTCGCATAAGAAAGCACCAAAATATTTTCATTCCTAACCAATTTTCGGAAATCATACTTTATGTTACAAACTTCATTTATTTGCCTAAGAAAATCTCAGCAATACCATTAATGAAAAGGTTTAAACTGTGAGACCAAGTTAAATGAATCAGAGTAGACAACTTTAGTTTTTATTTATAAAAAACAAATTTATAGGCATGCTAAAATTTTGTGGATAAAAGTATCATGTCCACTATTAATTAATTTTTCTAAAATTAAATGTTTTTCTATAATATCAAAATGCGTAGTAGACAATACACCATTATTATCTATTTACGATCTATTAAATTTAAAAAAAAGCTCAAAATGTCTCATATTGGATTACTGAAAAGTTTTAAAATGTGACATGACACCTTTATCCACTTATGTCTTCATTTGTGTAAGGAGCTATTGACGAATTGTATCACAGAATCTTAGCAGCAAATTCGTATAAAATGTTATACTTTCGAGTATAGTAATCTAACAATCAAATCATTGTAATAAATGTCGATTGAGTATTGAAATTGACCGTGTATTTCTTTCCATCTACATCCAAATATTTTTTGCAATGAACGTGTGTATGTATATATATTCCAGCCATTTTTTCATCTTATAACTAAACGAAATAAACGCGCGTGCTTTTTTATTGGCGGCCACAAAACTGTTTACGCGAGATAAAACGATCGCGCGAATGATTTACGCGGCCTCGGCCAACCGCAGTCAAAAGAGCATCAGCGGGCCATCACACACAGCGAAAGGCATAAACTACATGTGGTAACGGCAGTAATTATCTTTAAAGTAAACGGTGTTTGTTGATTCTAAGCACATTTGAAAAGGGACCCGTAAAAACGATCACCGTTCCGTTGCCTGAGTTGCTTGCCCGTTCGTTGTGTCAACGACGGAGTCCTCCAATCTTCCCCTTTTTCGAAGAATCGCTGTTATCGTCCGTATGTGAGCACGGTGCTACTGGATACTGCTGCTACTGGTGCAGCGTCTGCTCCCGGTTCATAGATCAAATGTAACACGCCTGTAATAACATAATGACTGTCACTTCAATCCGGAAAGTTTGATAAATGTGCGATTCAAAAAGTCGGACGTGTTGTTTATATGCGGGACTACTGAAGTCGTATAACAGCAGATAGATTTTCTTCGAAATGCTCGTTCTAACAGTGAAGCAAGAAACACTCGGAGACGGTTTCTAAATAATTACAGCCCACACACCTTATTGATTATAAAACAAGCTAATATTTTCATAATATTTCCAACTAGATATGTTAATTCCGTAAAAGAGCAGACTAGAAACTCTGCTAGATTTGCTTTTGTAATTATGTAGTTCTAGGCTACTTATAGAAAATGTAAATCACTAATTTCATTAGAAAAAAAGGAGACACACTAATTATCTAAATGTAAGCAGATTGAAAATGACAGGTTTTAAATCAGATTTGAAATAAATTATTCAATCCTACAGTAAATTTTCGATTCGTTGATTCACGGGCTAAGTCAAAATCAGGTTGCTCCAAATATCTACTAGTGCAATCAAAGATGCTTGCTAAATTAATTCCAATCAACTCTTTAATCTTCTGAACATTCTGTTTGTTCAAAAATTTAGGCTGAAATGTAAAAAAAAGAAACCAAATTGTGTTTAATTAAGTGAACATGTTTGTCATTATGCATGGTTTCATCCAACTACAACCTCACTTTCTTCCCTATTACATATTCTATATTTCTACTACTGCTAGCTCGGATATAGCACAGCGTATCCTGTGCATATCCGCTTTACGTTCAAAAATGATCCTAATGTCTATGGATATAAAATGGACATCTTATGAACATCTGCTATCCTATATTCATAAAGCATCCTTAATAAATATTCTAAAGATATCCGTTTCATGTTCTGTAGTGGTCGTCACGTGCATGTTACTGTGGCAACGTCCAACAATTTCCATCAATAGCTGCCAATGGTCAGTAGAATAAAGGAAGTTGAGTTTTTGTGAGGAATGTCCTTGGCAAATTTGGAAATGTCAACTTCAGCTTAAATGTAACACTTAAGCAGTTATTAAAAATATATTATGTCATATGAGTAAATCCTATACGGATTTGATTATTTGAGATATATTATATTTTCAATATTATATTTGCAATATACCTATCCAAATATTTTAGTCTGTATTTAAGTCTATTTATGTAATAATTCACGAATACGTATTTGTAAGATAAGTGCACCTGACTTGCTATAGCCGTTAAATACATGTGCTGTGCTACGCATAGGTGTTCGTATGATACATCCTTCTGGACCTGCAGTTATTTCTTTATTGTTTCTGAAGGAGTTTACGATTATATGCATGATATGCGTTAAATATGTTTCATTTGTCGTGACAACTAATAAACATATGTCCATTAAACTCGAACTACAAATCTGAATATTGACAAAAATTTAAACCTAACACAAAGTACACGTGGCTGTAACACTTTTTTGCAAAATTATATATTTGGGCCTTCATACCTTTTTAAGAAGTTATCCATTGTACGATGAATGAATGTTAAATATGTATGTACGTAGGTATGTTAATTTATAGAAAGTATTACAGCTACACATATGTATATATGTAGTTCTGTGACCATTAGTCTAGCTAGTGAGCTAGGTCACGTTATCTTATATTTTAGAAAAATTTCAATATTACAAAATTATATATCAGCAATATTAATAATAGTTCGCTGCTGTAGGTGATAATTAGTTATTTATTTTTATAGTTTCTTGATTTTGTTCTTTTTACTCTTGCATTATCAAAGTAATGCTGTCACCCTTTATACACATAGTGGCTAGTATGAACTTTTCGTGAAGTACGTACCGGAATATTGTCAAAAAATAGCTAATCCTGTCAAAACGTTAACATTTATATTTTTGACAGGAATGATAGTTCCTATTCACTTGTTAAATTTTACAGCATCTTTATTAAAATATTCTTACTGGACGAGTTTAACTATTCGTAGCAAATGCCAGAAAATTGCATTTACAAAAAATTTGTTCAAAATTTAAGAGAAATGACGGTCCTACCTTTCGTAATAGTGGAAATATCGCGAATAAATCAAAATGTACTAGCCGAGCATATTCCGAATTTTTAAACTTCGACGGGTGTTCGATACTGTTCTGAGCATTGTTCCGAAGAAATTATGGTCCTATCTCTCATAATGGCGAAGAAATTTAAAAAAAAACTAAATTTTCAGAGTCCGTCATTTTTCGAAGTTTCGAATTCTGACAGTTGTTCCAAGTAGTTCTAGTTGTCCTGAATATTGTTACAGATTACAGGTTGTTCTGGTTGTTGTGAATAGTTTCCAAGATATTATGGTCCTAGCTTTCGTAATAGTGGATATCGCGAGAAACTCGAAATTTTAGCGCGGCATTTTTGAATTTTCAAATTCTGGCGGTTGTTGTTCCAGATTGTTCTAGTTATCCTCTTTAACATACGAAAATAATATATGTACATATAGGGTATTCTATTTGAAAAAATTAAGTCCGAAATAGATTTGCAAAGCTCGATCGCCCTGTATAATAGCGAATCATTTAAAGTTAAGTATTGGCCATTATTTTACTCAACAATTTAGCACATTTAGTGATACACTAAGTTTTTTAGTATTCATTTCCGGTTCTTGTAAAAAATAGAAGACATTGGAGCCTTTTTCCAACTTTAATCGCTTTTCTCTCCGTAGCTATGGGTCTTAGACCCAACTAACGTAGGTACGACCAAATTGTTTATAGTGATTAGCGGAATCGATTGTAATATTTTAATACCGAGTGTCCTATAGAAAAAACATAAGTTTGGTTCGTCACCGACTGCTGCGATCACCCTGTACAAAGAAAATATTTTTAAAACGTAGTCCATGTAGCTCTCAATGAAATTCCAAAAAGGTTTTCCGATATCCCTCACTATTTAATTATAAGAGTCCACCCCATTTTGGTTGCCACACCCTATAATTCTTTCTAAATCCTGTATTTAATATAACTTTAAACATCCGGGTGTTCATACTGTCTATCAATTTCTTCAATGTTGAAATAGGAATATTGCTCCAACATCACAGAGTTTAGTTCTTTGACTTATTGTTTATTATTGGCATACATCATTGGTAATATAGCCCAAAGATTTTCGATGGGGTCCTTGGGGCCCGCTCAAGTAAAATCTTTTCCAGTCAGAAAATACAATGCTATTCCACTTATGATCCCATCTCATGTGATCCTACGCGAATGTGGTATATGTATATACTTCGATAACATATACTCGACAAGAAATAAACTTTTGAAGATGTTTAGAAGCTTTTTTACACTGTAAGGTAGTGCCTAATTTCGTAGGATGTCTGTCTAACTCTGTGGATTTATATAGAGATTATTTATACGTTTATACGGCAGGTACTTCCCCTACATATCTAACAGTTATAATATTGACAAGATAATATATTTTTTTGATCATCTGGTATACGCATCGCTAATTGGCCACTTTTGTAGTCATAGTTGGTAAAAGTGTGACTGATGTCAGTATGCCGCCCAGCCTGTTGCACCTCTCTGTCTAAAAAGCTTATATTTTTGTACACTACCAGAAATGTCCTTATGAAACTGCTTTGAATACCTTCTGAAGACTCCCTGTACAGTTAGTAGCTATGTCAGGGGCATCAGTCCTTGCAATATACTGACTGGTCAATGTTCCATATTAATCGTTTTGTTCTCTGTGCCTTCTCTTTCTTGACTTCCCATCTGGCCTGCTAACACCTTAACGAGGTTTCTGTTACGATAATTTGAGAAACAATCTTAAATTTTACTTTCTTTGCCCTTTTTCTTGTTAGTATTTTTGTTGCTTTAATACCCCTCATTACACTTCAACAGCGTTAAAAACCATGTTTGAACATTCAACTAAAATATTATCTTTATTTACATTAGAAAATCTTCCAAGCCCTACTCTCACTGGTTCTCCTATTGTGTGTTCCAGCGCTCTTTCATATAATACATGCAGCTTTTTCTAACATTTAAAATAGGTGCTACTGCTACTATAAACCAATTTTACAACAACGAACAGTTAAATACCGCGACATATTTATATTTTAGCTGTCTATATTTAAAACAGAATTGACGTTTAAAATATAGACAGTAGCTGTACCATATGTACCATCTTTGGCAAATTAAATGCGAATTTTTCAGCGAGGAATTTCCATTTACTAAATAAAGGCTATACTTTGAAGCAAATTTAATTTCTCTAAAAGAGAATACTGCTTTGATGAACTTCTTTAGAGTAATTAAATTCACTTTAAAGCAAAGCCTTTATTTACAAAATCAACATTCCCCGATCAAAAATTCGCATATAAATTGCCAAAGATGGTACTTTTTTATTTAAATCTAAAAATGTTAATGAGGAAGTGTTAAAAATGCAAAAATATTGATATTAGTTGAAAACTACGCCAATGCATTCACACAGTTCCACCTTCGAATTCCGCAACAATAGTTTTAATGAATTTTGTTAGATTACAGCTGTATATTTTTAACTTTGATGACCTCGTGTAATTTAATGTAGGACTGTACAACTTTTTGAATTAGGATTATCAACTCACAATTCATCGTAGAATAGGTTTACTTAAGGTTTATCAGCATTTTGTTGACTACAATATAAAAAATATATACGAGGAGTAGGTATTTATCCACTAAATCAGATACATTCACTACACTTACCAGTGATCAATATGAAGAACGCAAGGATTTCTCGTCATGGTTCCAACGATCAATATTTGAGTATAGATCTGTCAAAATCTGCTCTCTTAGGGCTTCTGCTGTACGAAGGTTGGAGCGATTGCTCCTATAACCTTTTAATCTTTAGGGTGAGTGGTTCCTAATGCCAAGTGAGGTATTAGTATTACATGTTCAGCTCGATGTGTGTCTCGGTCCTAGCCGGAGCTACTACGCCATTTGTAGGACGCGTCTGGTTGCTACCCGCGGAGAAGGCCTGCCCAGCTCTGCTAGATGTTGAATTAAAGGGTTCTCCGACCGAGATGTCCCATCTAACATTCCTTTGGCCAGTGCCAGCGCATACTCCGTTAGAGTCGAAAGCTGTAAATCTCTAATGAATCTGTGTATTTTTTACAAATTAGGGTGCTGCAACAATCATACGCAGCAGCCGGTTCTGCAAGACATTGTAACGCTTTATTTATGAAGTGCTGGCATTGGACCAGGTAAGGGCACCATACGTTAGGATCGACCGGAGAAACGTTGTATATATCAGTAGTTTGATTTTAAGACTCAAAGAGCTTTTATAGCTGAGAGATGGGTACACGGCAAACCTCGCAAAATCTGCTCCAGAAATTATCCCATAGTCATATATAGATCCACAAACAGCACTAACGATAGCATTTGACGCACCATCTATTTATAAATAGCCATTCTACTCGAAGCTTATATTTAAACTCAATTTATATAGATTTCTACATTCTACAAATTAATAATAACAATATTAAATACCTTTATTCAAAGTAAGCAGTACAAAGTCTCCCCTCTATTAGGTTACCCATCATTTTGGCAAAGATAGCAATGCCGCCATTAGTCGTCTAAACTGAGACGACCACTGAATTATTATGTAATATGTAGATATATTTCTTATATCAATTTTAACATTTCACGAGCCCGTAAATATACGATGTAGAGCATCATGTATGTGTAAACCATAGAAAAAGGATATAACACTGTAAGAAGAGTCGTCAAAGTCATCAAAGTCCGCCGTGTAATAACATCAGTATCACCATCAACTGCACAGAGATACCTTTGTATGGTTCGATGTTTGTGTAAGATTTAATGTTCACATAGGATCATAAATAAACACTCGAATTTCTAGGACGTTTCTATTTACTTATTTACG
Organism: Holotrichia oblita; assembly: GCA_023690525.1. Classification (NCBI taxonomy): domain Eukaryota; kingdom Metazoa; phylum Arthropoda; class Insecta; order Coleoptera; family Scarabaeidae; genus Holotrichia; species Holotrichia oblita. The sequence goes on from CM043015.1 coordinate 74,935,157, forward strand.
GTATGGAGCTTTATTGCTTTCGATGTGTTCTATTTTGGTCGTCTTGATCGCATTGGGCCACGCCTAGACACCGATTGGCGCTCTGCCGTCGCGGGTGGTCTCAACACCTCATAAAACCCGCCGGATATGCGAATCGGATTTTTATGTCCACCACAAAGCCACCGATCGACATCTTTGTTTATTTCGCGGCACTCTTTGCGGCATCTCCCAATATCCGAAATAAATATTATTTCCAAAATAACAAAAACTAGTTTCAATCATTGAAGATATACAAATGTAAATGGAACTACGTAATATTCAAACAAAATTAATAATTATGTTGAGCATTGAAGGATTTTTTGCAATTTACGCAAAATTTTACAAAAACAGGACATTGAAACGTAACTGTAAGGTTATCCAAGTAAGAGCTTGCTAGCAGTCACCAAGCTATTTTTATCACACAATAAACGTCTGTTGACATTTTGTATGACATTCCTTAATGAATCGCCACAGAAATTGCACAATTACCGCCTAAGTCAAGTAGCTTCCTTTTTCCAAATTTTGAAAATTACTCCAAGTTCTGCATTATTGCAAAATTTTATTAAATAATCGAAAAATTGTCGCAAAAAAACTAAATAAAATAATGTTTTCGTTTACTTATTCTTCCGCTCCTCTTTTTTCGAAATTGGAAATTTGAAAGTTGTTCTAGCTATTAGGGCCATGCTGCTTTCAGCTGTGTTCAACGTTTTAACCTACTTCCATGTACATATATCGAGAAAACGTTAAAAATGCAAAAAGAAAAAACAATATGAGCTGCAAATTATTAACGCCGAAGATAAACAAAAAAAATTGGGAATTATACAGAATATGGGAAAAGGAAAACTTTAATGACTACTTTACTCAAGCTGGAGATATTATTCGAAGCCAAATAGATAGTCGTAAGATAAATCCACTTACTTTATTAAACAATACGGAAAAATCGCCCTTAAATTTCATGTATATGAAAGTAGATTTGGAAGAAATAAATAGTATTATTGGCAACGTTAAAGGCAAAGAACGGCTGACTAGGGGTTTACTTAAAAGCATTGCTGGCTGAGATAGCTGAACCTCTGGTTGACATAATTAATTGCTGCATGGAAGAAGGAATCGTTCCAAAAGAAATGAAATTAGCCAGAATGGTACCAATCTGTAAGAAGGGAGATATAAGTCAAGAAGAAAACTATTGGCCGATATCAGTGCTGCCAATACTTTCAAAAGTACTGGAGAAAGTAATATCAACAAAGATTGTTTCTTTCTTTGAAAGTCAAAATATTTTTACTCCTGCACAACATGGATATAAATTTGGTAAATCCACAATCACAGCTATGTCTGAATCAATAGAGGAAATAATTCACGCACGTGACCATCAGGAATCCGTAGAGATGGTCCTCTGCGACATGAGTAAAGGCTTTGATACGGTATCACATGATCTACTTTTAGCTAAACTGGATTACTATGGAGTAAGAGGCAAAACAAACAAACTGTTGAAATCTTACCTTAGATTAAGATAGAACACAAGTAGAACATTGGAAGTCAAAAAAATCAGTGAATTGTGGTGTCCCACAACGATTTCTGGGCCCAATTCTTTTCTTTATACAGTGAGGTCCTAAAGTAACGGAAAAATTCATTTTCTACGTAATTGTGAATACAAAAGAAAAATCCTGAAACAGGTCACTTTTTATATACAAAACTACACTTTTTGAATAAAATTATTCACCTGCCCCTTCAACCCCCTAGGGGTAACAATTACGCCTTTAAAAATTTCAAATTAAAAAGCGTAGCGTATGATTAAAGAGGCTTTCAATTCTCTATTCAGCAACATTGGAGTTTTTGATTTTTGAACGTTGATAATCAAAAAAAAGCAATTTTATTGGATACAAACGATTAGACGTAGAGTCAAATACCTCTCACGATTGATTTGTCTATTAGTTATGTTTATGTCAAAAAGTAAATTAAAATTTTGAAAAGAAGTACTACCTGTACTCGTTAAGTTCACTAGGTTGGGAATTTGGGTATGGCAGCCAAAGATTCTAACAATAGACTCAAATTTTCAAATTCTGAGCTTTCGCAATTTATTTATTGCTTCATCAGAGAATTAAGCTACAACAAGGTATGATACAATGTAGTTTATGAAAGAATATACATTATAAGCAAAACTTACATAAGAGTGTAGGTACATTGACGATGTAACTTCAAAAACATTTTCAATGGCATTACAACATATACTGCTATTAACTACTCATACTAATTTTAATATGTTAAAACTGTTAAGAACAAATCAATTCAATGTATCGATGAAGAGACTATTAACTAGCAATGATTTTTATAATGTTAATGAATATTAGGCGAATTTTAGTCAGCAAATATTAATTTATGTTTTTTGTTTGTATTTTTTATGTATCTTTATTTATATTTTATTTATCCTAGACACTTTTTAGTTTTTATCTTTTATAATAAACTTACCATTTTTCTATAGCATATTTATAGGTGTACTGTATATACTGGATGAGTCACGAAGTGTGATGAATAAACTACTACTACTTCATGAAATAACCCTATTTCTTGAAATCGAAAATTCTGCAAGTTGTAGGTTTATTCTATATTGTTCCAAATTTAAACTTTCTATCATACGCACTCTTCGTAAAATAATTCTCAATCATACTTTTGACAGTTATTCCGAAAGGTTCCATCACATATAGTAATTGATACATTTCACTTCTGCTATGCTTTGTTTACAGTTTACACACTGAAGAGAATGATCATACCTTCAACCTTGACGATGTTAAGATATTGGCATAATACATATAATTCAGCTCCAATAGCATAATATGCTTCATTCAAAGCTTCTTAAACTCCATTCATTTAATTTAATATGAATATTTCATAAGTGATCATCATCTTATAGTGGACTTGGCTGTATTGTTTTAAAATCTTCCTTTTTTCTTTACTATATTTGCTCTTATTACATAATATGTAATTCATATTATGAAATGCAAATATTTGTCTTTTTTCTTTTTTATCAACAATCACTGTATACATTTTAATATATGTATGTGGTCACTGATGAAATTTTATATTTTATGTATGTATGTATGTGTGACTGCCATAATTGATTAGGTATTTTCAAATTGTTTTCAACAGTTGTCCTATTAGAGCCCACGTCCATGGACGAAAATTCGATATTTTAATAATAGGAAACTACTTATAATAAAAAAAAAAATTCTATCTTGCCTGGATATCGCAGACTTTAGAGAGCCTTAAAATTTGTATCATATTAGTTACTAGTACTCTGTACTACATCTAATAATTGCATTATTATGTAATGGAGTGAACCCCCCATATTTCAGCATCTTTTTGAATTCTACATTAAATTTTAGTTTAATTTCATGTAACATTCCCGTATGCACCACCGAAGCTATGCGCAACTGCGTTCCTAGACGTAATTCTAGACCTCACACCCCTATACATAGTGGTGGAGGAAGTGGCCGTTGCGGCATTGCACAGATTGAGCAGAACGGCGACTGGAAAGGGCGAGACTCCGTATCAGAGAGCCTGGACATCTCAAAGGACTCTCCCCGCTCCTAAGTCTACCGAACGATGAAATGGTCAGGAAGTATAGCTTCGAAAAGAACTTTCTTACGACCGACAAAAGAACAGAAGCAGAGGTAATTGGGCCAGGAACCAAATACTTCAAGCCAATGGGAATATGCTCTAGCGTCTTCCAAACGGAGATCACGCCAGTAGAAGATGTGCTCAACTGAACCTGCGTAGGAACTATCGAAAGCAAAGCATTGCAATTTTCTTCGATAGTCAAGCAGGAGGTGTCTATATAGATTAAACAACCTAGGCAAAGAAAACAGAGTTGCATTATGGTGAATACCAGGGCGTACTGTAATCAGAGACAACGACGAAGCTAATCTATTAGCAAGGAAGGCCGCCACAATATTTGAGCTAGGTACGTAGATGATGTTTTCTATTTATGGACTTATTCAAAGTTTACAACTACATAAACACGCTACATGAAAACCTTTCTTTTACTCAAGAATTGAACAAAACAAACAAATAAATTTTCTAACATCTCCTAAGCAAAACTAACAATGCTAATACATAGAAAAAAAAACAAAATCAAACAATAATGTACAGACCTCTTACATTTTCACATTCCGCAATGATGATAACATCGAATTTCCTTACCAAGCATAATGTAAAACCGGCACTTAAATCCGTTAGCACATTGGCAAACATTTTATGTAATAATAAAGGCAAAGAAAATAAAATGTACAAATATTTAAAATAAAGACATCAAGTTATAAATCACTTATTTTACACACGCCTGTATGTTAAATTTCGTATAAATTCGAACACATATGTTTTACTTATTGTATTCCTTTTTCTGATCGAAAGTTTTTGTATACCAGCTTTAATATTCTTCCCTAAGAGATACATCTGTATGTAGTTTCGAGTAGTTTCTATGTTGTCGTAGGTATACATTTGATTTAAATTTTACATTTGATTAAAACTTCTAATTTAACAGTAAGTTATCAAATAATTGGAATTCCATTAATTCTAATAAGTGTTAAGATGTAGATTCAGTGCTGATGATGGCTCTACGCCGAAATATGTCCACTATTTAAATTAAAAATAAATTATTTATTCGTCATTTAAAATTATGTTTTCAGTTTTATAATTATTTTAGTACGTTTTCAAAATTTTATTCAAAAAAATAAAGGACCACAACACTATCTTCCTTTTATAAATGCGTCATTATCATTACTGAAACTAATCTTCTCATTTAGGAGAATTTTAGAGAATTTTCTTCGTTAGTCCAGAGCAAATTTAAGCAAATAAAAAGATTTTGAGACATTTCGAGCTTGGGGATCTTCCCTTGAAAGTAAATCGCTCTTAAATTGACTGTTGTCAAGCATATAATATGTGGAAGACAGAATAGGAAATACAACATTTATTGAATAAATACATATATTGAACATCTTTTTTATATTAAATGGCAATACATTTTAATATATACACATAAATCTAATCACTACAAATACTAAAAATTTATTAAACTCAATTTATAAGTACATAAAAGTAAAAAATGCTGCTAAAACTGTTGTATTGACATTCTAAAAATGAATACGTATAAGACATAATACATAATACATATACACAAAAATTCCAAAATGTCAGCAATTACACAGAAATGTACATAAAATTACAGAAAATTAGAGAAAGCACTAATACGTAACGTACTACAAGGTATTAAACTTATTAATCTTCTAACACAAAACAAATGCTGGATTCCTGCATTTCTAGTTGTGACATTCGAATAAAAAAAAACAACATTATTTTTAACTCTCTCAATTACTATTTATTATTATTATAATTAAACAATTCTGCAATTTATTTTGATTAATAATTTCAACAAACTATTGGACTAAAATAAATTCTAGCCAAAAGCTTAAAATACTTAACTTAGCTTACTATAATGGTTGAAAGTAAAATGCCAGTCATAGCATAAATGCATACATTATAAATCGATTAAAGTATCTTATTGGACATTTTGCATATATTGTATTTTGTGCTTTTAATGTACATCATACATTATATATCATCTACTCAAGCTTGAGGATTCTTTTTCATTAATTCTATATCCGCTGTCATCATGTCCTTTACCAATTCAGGAAATGTAACTTTAGGTGTCCAACCAAACTTTTTCCTAGCTTTAGTTGAATCCCCAAGAAGTAATTCCTAACAATGTAACTAAGTAAGTAAAAGAAATTATGACATATTTGTATTGTAAACATACCACTTCAGTTGGTCTAAAATATTTTGGATTTACTTTAACACGAACAATACCGGTATCTTTTTCTTTTCCAACTTCTTCAACACCTTTACCTTCCCAAATAATCGTCTTGTTGATAAAATTAAAAGATTCTTCTACAAATTCACGTACGCTATGCATGTTACCTGAGGCGATAACGTAATCGTCAGGTTCCTCCTGCTGAAGCATCATCCACATCGCCTACAGAAATAATTTTATCTATTCTACTAATTCCATTTCGAAATTTTAAATTACACCAACCTCCACATAATCCTTGGCATGTCCCCAATCACGTTTAGAATCTAAGTTTCCCAATTCTATGTAGTCCGCCTGACCTAAGAAAATTTTCGCTACACCTCTTGTTATTTTTCGAGTTACAAATGTTTCACCACGCCGTGGGCTTTCATGGTTAAATAAAATACCATTGCAAGCATACATTTGGTAAGCTTCTCGATAATTTATTACAATCCAGTATGCGTACAATTTAGCGCAAGCTAAAAATGCCAACAAACAACTTATCGTTAATCTCGTGTAAAAAATTAAACTAGACTAGACTAGAAACTTAGACTATTATGTCCCAGTTTTATTAATATCTGAGATAAGCATAAACATCAAAATCCCTTAAAAATGTATGGCTAACATATATATTTACCATAAGGTGACCGTGGATAAAATGGGGTTGTTTCTGTTTGTGGTATTTCTGCAACTTTCCCGTATAATTCAGAAGTAGAAGCCTGGTAAAATTTAACGCTCTTGTCTAATCCACAAGTTCTTATTGCGTCCAGTAAACGTAATGTACCCACCGCATCTACTTCGGCAGTATATTCGCTCAAATCGAAAGAAACCTTGACATGACTTTGTGCTGCTAAATTGTAAATTTCTGTTGGTTTAATTGTTGAAATTAGCTTAACTAAAGAACTAGAATCTGTCATGTCGCCATAGTGTAAATGCATTCGTCCACCTTGGTGAGTATATCTATCTTTGTAAAGATGGTTGATTCTTGCAGTATTGAAAGTACTAGCTCGCCTAATGATTCCGTGAACAATGTATCCTTTCTCCAGCAAAAATTCTGATAAATAGGAACCATCCTGTAAACGAAATAATAAGCTGTTTGTTTCACTTTGTAAAACAAATCATACGGTATCTCGTCTACAAATGTTTTCGATTTATGAAAAAACAGCGATTAACAAATAAAACTTTTCAAAATATATGCCAGTTGATAGTAAATAAAATATCACGGTTATTACATTCATTGTATACAAAATTTGCCGTGATTGTTGACGTAACACGTATTTTGCTAGAATAATTTAAATTCTACACACCTACATACGTGGATGCGATAGCTTTACAGCCTTACTATTAAGTTTTTGAACAGTTATTTTGTCCATTGCAACTTTCTAAACTGCCAATCTGCGACAATTTTTATGTTTATTTTAAGCATAAATGAGTGAACTATATAAGTACATAAACAACTGCTGCATATAGTTTACATGAATATTACTTCTACATATTGTTTTTAGTATCGACAAATAATACTGCTGTAAACAAAATAAAAAAGAAATAGCCTACAATCTAAGGCTGCCTACTAGAACAAGGGCTTGGAAAAGATCTGTAAGTCAATATGTATGCTCCGAATACGCCAAACATTTTTTGAGGTTGTTAGTGCATAACTAAAGAATCTCTTCTTCGGCAACCATTTTTGGATACATTGCTTTCTCAAAAAAGAACTCTTTACCATTCTTATCCAGATCTTTTATCTATAAATTGCATTTTATTGTTACTTTCCACAATCATCGATGATACTGTAATTTTACTACATTTATTGAATAAAAAAAACCTCACATTTGGTAGTAATTGGCCAATTTTCCAGTTCTTCTACCTCCTGCTGGCATAAAGTAGTTGTCTATTTTTTGAGGGCGTTTATCTTTACATATTTATAAATTCGATCCGGAAGGGTTCATCTAGAAATACCTAATCTTGTACTAGCTTTATCTTATACCCTATCAATTTTTTCTTTTGAATTTCATGAAGTGAATCATTCAAAGCACACACAATATTTATGAATTTCTATACAGTTATGACGATTTAGTAGTCTCGTTACTACTTCTTGAATATAAAACTAATGAATGAATATATTCATTTAAATTTGTCTAATATAAGCTATTTTACGCATGAATTAAATACGCTTAATTTCGAAAATAAAGTAAAAATATTAATCGGCAGCCGGGTGTTCAATAATTTGCTGCTAAAAAATATGACTAAATTCACTTTTTTGTCAGTTAAGACAATTAATTAGAGAAAGGGATATTATAAATGCATAATACCTATTTCAATAATTTATACAAGTAATTTTTTATTCTTCTAGTTTTTATTGTATAGAAAGAAGTTAAATCACAAAATTTCTTGTTGTCTATCAATCTTAGCGAAAGCAGCCACACTATAAACAGGATTATATGGAAAAGTTGATTGATATAATTCAATTCACTAATCACCTAATCACTACACAAAAAAAAAACAGAATGAAAGATTTATAGCTTTTAGTTAGTTTAGAACTAATTCATCGAAAATTTTATATCAAACAGGAAGATATGCCTATAAAGCGGATGAGATATTTAGAAAAAATATCATCTGGAACAGGTATGGTTATCTATTTTGTGCAGTAAAAAGATTATTTATATTGGAGGTTTATATCGTCCACCAAATACAAACGTAAATGAATTTTTAAATGATTTTAATGCCACTTTGACCGATTTTTCTACATTATCAGATAGTATTTTTTGTCTGGGTGACCTTAATATTAATTTACACTCTAACAGCTACGACGCTATTTCTTTGTTGTCTATCATTGAATCTTTAAATTTAACACAATTAATTAGTACTCCTACTCGCTTTGCAAAAACATCATCTACCTTGATTGATGTTATCATTACAAATACTGAAAATATTCACTGTCCAAGTGGTGTTATTGATACTCATAATCTTTCTGATCACTGTCTTGTGTATTGTACTCTGGATGAATTTGGAACTCCTCCTCCGCCTAAATCATTTACTTATCGTTCATTTAGAGATTTTGACAATAACGCGTTCCTAGCTGATCTTTATTCTATATATTGGCATACTATTTTTGACTTACGAGATATTAACGATAAGGTGGAGTTTTTAAATAATAACTTACGTTTGCTCTTCGATTTACATGCACCATGGAAAACTTCAACATTTTCTAAACTAAAGACTCCATGGCTAACTGATAACATTAGACTAATGATGACCTTACGTGACAAAGCCTTATTGAAGTTTAAAAAGTCTAATATGCCTGGGATTATTACAAAAGTCTTCGTAATCTAACAACAACTGCTATTAGATCCGAAAAGAAAGCATATTTAAATTATAAAGTCACTCATTCGAACCCGAAAGGTTTTGGAAGGAATTGAGTGATCTTAATATTCATTCCAAATCAACTACAAATATTCCTGCTTCTCTTCAGAACGTTGATCAAATTAATAAGTATTTCTCCAACATTCCTCAATTTCAACCTGATCCTGAAGTGTTATCTTTCTATAATAGTAACTTTAAAGTCCCTAACTGGAGGTTTTTTCTTCGAACTGTAGATGATGACTTCATTCTTGAAATTTTATCAAATATGACCCCTAGTACTCCTGGTTCGGACAGTATTAGCATTAAGATGTTGTATCTTTGTTGCCCTTATTTGATTTCGTTTCTTACAGATATTATTAATACGTGTTTGTTGAATGGTGTGTTTCCAGAGGCATGGAAAGTTGCTAATGTTACTCCATTGCCTAAGATTAGTTCGCCGCAAGACCTTAAGGACCTTAGACCCATTAGTATCCTGCCCACGCTGTCAAAGGTCTTGGAGAGAGTAGTTGACGTTCAATTAAGAACTTATCTAAATAAGTGTAATTTTCTACCTACTACTCAATCTGGTTTCCGTCCTGGTTATAGCTGTTCTACAGCTTTAGCTCATATCTCTGATGATATAATTACATCAATTGATGATAATAAACTTTTGATTCTAATCCTCTTGGATTTCTCCAAGGCCTTTGATACAATAAATCATGATATGCTTTTGTCTATTCTGAAATACGCTGGTTTGGACCACACTGCACAAAATTTTTTCAAAAACTATCTCAGTCGTAGATCTCAGCGTGTTCTGTTGGGTAGTTTCAAGTCTGAATTGACATTTTTGCGTTCTCGAGTGCCTTTTCCATCTACACATCTCAGCTTTGTTTGTTATCACGGCTCAGTTGTGATTTTCATATGTATGCCGATGACATACAGTTATATTCTTCTTTTTGCATTGATGATTTGACAGATTCTGTTTCTGTAGTTAACAACGATTTGGAGCAGCTTGCTGATATTTCCAATAAGCATTACTTACAACTCAATGCTAATAAATCTTACTTTATGCTATTTGGCAGGGAAAAGTCTCGTACCACTGCTTTGCCAAATATTAATATTGTCCTTTCCAATTCTTCATTGGAATATAAAAAGTGCGTACGTAATCTGGGCTTATTTATAGATGTAGATTTGCGCTTCAGGGAACATGTTAATTATTCCATTCGTAAAGCATTTTATCACCTTAAAACTCTACTCTTCCCAATCGTCATATTCTTGGTACCAATGCAAAAACATTACTCTGCGATTCGCTTGTTTTATCGCACTTTAACTTTTGCGATATTATATATGGTCCATGCCTTCTGGCTGTTGATGCCAAACGTATTCAAGTGATTCAGAATATGTGTTTAAGGTTTATTTATGGAGTTCCTCGTGGGCACCACATCTCCCACAAATTGTGTGAGGCTTCTTGGCTTAACATGCAGAGGCGCAGATTTTACCATTTTATTAGCTTTTGTTGGTCACTCATACATTCTGGTACTCCACCTTATCTTGCTGCTAAAATTAGGTTTAGAACGGACGTTCACAATGTGAACATTAGACGCAAGGATATCATAAACATTCCCCGCCATAAAACTGCTTTTTACAAGCGCTCCTTTTCATACAACCTAGCGTCGTACTATAATTCAATTCCTTCTAGCCTAAAGACTCTTACAAAGCCAGGTTTCAGAAGGGCTATTAGAAGTATGCTGCTTGAAGAGCAAGCTACTGATATTTTGAGATGGATCGCACGCGCACGTACACGAAGCCCAAAAAGTCCTTGGACGCGGTAGGTAGGCGACCGTTGCCGAAGCTATTTCTATCTCTCACACCCTCTCACCCCTCAAATATTTCCGTAGTGCGCCTAATAAATTCGCTTCGATATCGGTAAGATTATTTTATTTTGAATGAATGGGAGACACAGAGTAGGGCATCGAGACGGCTCGAGGTAGATTGTGCGTTCCAAATAAGTCTGCAATTTCTATTGTAACACTGTATTTTTGGTATTGAAGATATTTGATTCGTAATGCAGATTCGGGCGATGCATAAGAAAAAGACGACGGCGACGTTTCAATATTTTATTTTACATCATAAATATATACTTGTTGTAGGGTTTCTTTTTATTATCAACTATTTTTTTAATTGTAGATTAAATTGTAATACCTACTTTGATTTTAATGTATAATATTGTTATTGATTGAAAGTAAATTAAATTTCTGAAAGAGAAAAATTATTAAAGTTAAAATTTACGACTTACATTTTATTTGATATATGAATGACGAATGCAAATATTATGCAAAATCAAATAAGTATGTATATTGAACACAATTAAGTAGCCACAAAAAATATTATATAATTACCTTCGGTATTTTCATGCAGTAAGTTTAGTAGGTATGAGTAAGAGCTAATTGAGATAACGTGTGTTAAGTTATACATACATTTAAGTCTTATCTTGAAATTTGGTACCCTGTTATTTATTGTTATTTAAAGAAAAGCGTGCGATTTACGTTACTAATTCTTCGTTGAACATGTTGTTATCCTTCAGTTTTGTAAATAATCTACTGAATATAGGTTTAGCAATATTTAGGACGAAATAGAAAAGCGAATACTTGTTGACGAAACTGGCTGAGAAGGATCGATCCTTTTCCTTAAACTTGCAAATGTGTGTTGATTAGATAATTACTTTTGATCGTTTATAAACAATAAAGCGATACCAATTACAAATGATGGAAACACATTCAATATTTTCCAATAAGTAGTCCTAATGAGTAGTGACCAGGTAAAATGTTTCTTATTGTTAGTACTAGATGAATTAAATTTGGATTCCTATGATCATTATTAAATTGAATTAGACTAATATGTCCAGAAATCCAGAAATTCAATTTAGGTTTATTATGTATATATTATAGAAGTGGATAGTAAGAATCTAGTACAAATAATAACTTATTTATTGCAATCGTATCTATAATTAACCAAATGCCAGGAATAATTATCTGCAAAAGTATAAAAATTAATTATAATTATAATATAATTAATTAATTATTAATATTAAATCCGGAGAAAGGTTGCTAATTTATCCTTCCAACGTAAACATAAACATCAAAATTATTTAGGAAGCCATTTATGCTCAGCGTTTACGTGTTGTAAATAATCAATGAAGACGAAAATGGGATTAAAGAAGATTAGATGGAAATTACAAGAATTGTACACTCCGCGACACTTGATTGGACGCAATATGTATAACTTTGCAAATAGAACACTTATTTAATTTTTGTTACTTATATGGACTAGCTAGTGTTATCGTCAGCAAGTATTCGTAATATGAAGGGAAAAAAATAAAATGAACGATAAGCAAAAATTTTTCTTTGAAAACGACCGCGACAGTAAATTGAACGCACTTCAGTTGTCTCTTTGTAATCGAACTAAGTAGACCTTTTTTCAGTATTTTAGTTAAACTATTTTAGAAGTTATCGTATACGGATAATTAGTCGTATTTGTTTCATTATGGGAGGCGGCAAAACGCTCACGGAATCGGAGCGAATGCAGATCGACGTTTTACAAAACGAACAGTACTCCATTCGGGAAATAGCTGGGTGCTTAAGGCGCAGTGGTCGTGTGATCCGTAATTATCTTCCTGATAAAGAAAATTACGGCAGAAAACATGCAGGGCAAACAGCAACAGTCACTACTGAAAGGAAAAGGACGAACATTCTTCGGTTAGCATCGAATTCAGCGGGTACTGCACGTGCAATTAGGGAAGCTGCTGGGACTTCTACGTCGGTTAGGACAGTCCAAAGAATATTACAACGATCAACACACACTCAACGGTTAAGACTGAAGAAAAAACCACTTTTAACTGCCCGGCACAGAGCAAAAAGATTAGATTTCGCGAGGCAGTACGTTAGGTGGAACGAAACTTGGAGAAATGTGGTTTTTACAGACGAGAAACGATTTAGCATGGATGGCCCGGATGTTTTTCACTATTGCTGGCATGATCTAAGGAACGAATCTACGATTATATCACGGAGACCTCAAGGTGGAGGAGGCGCAATTTCGTATTCTGTGGCCGTCGATTTAATTTTTATTGAAGGGTCTCTGAATGCGTAAAAGTACCTAGAGATCATGCAACAAGCGAGAGAGGTTATACAAATTAAATTACACACCGACAGCTACATTTTTCAACAGGATTATGCACCAACGCATACCGCCCGGGCTGTGTAACAATGGTTTAAGGGCACCGAAACAACACTATTGTTGGCGTTATCCTCAGATTTAAACATTATAGAAAATGTGTGGGGATGGCTGTCTCTCAAAATTTACAGTGGTGGCAAGCAGTTTACCAATAAGAAACAGTTGAAAGAAAGAATAAGGAAGCTTGGGATGAAATTCCATTAGAATATGTATATTAAAAAATTGTATGAATCTTTACCAAAAAGAATGTTAGAAGCATGGTAGCCATGCACATTATTCAATAATTTTTTCAGCACGATTTTGTTGTTTTTCATTTGGTGCGTTCAATCAAATATCGCACCAATTTTCATTTCAATAAAAATTTTTAGTACTGCTACAATTTATATTTTTCGTTCACATTAAGAATACGTGCTTATAATAACATTTGCTAGTCCATACAAGTACAAAGTTATACATATTGCGTTCGATCAAGTGTCGCGGAATCTATGTATACATATTGACAAATGTAAATTATTCAGGTATACGTTCCTTCGTAATGCCACAATGTAGATTGAATAAATAAACAATACTCATTGCAATGGCAATTATATAAATCGTCAAACCGCACGCGTTTCTTGTTGCATCGAACGTATATCAATTTCAATGGAATACAAACATATATTATACATTCATTACATACTTATTCAATACTTGCTAGAATTAGCTGCTTGTTTTTAGCACAACGTTACGACAATATATATTGTATACCGGGTGTTCCACAAAAATTTCCAAAGGCTCTAATGTCTTTATTTATGATCTGATTTTAATAATCTATATATGAAACTGTAGGGTTTCGTAAAGACTACAAACAGCAATACAAGTTGTCTGTTTGTCAGATATAATTCGCGAGAAACGTAATTCAACTTTTTTTTTTTCAAATTACACTATATATATTTTTTTGATTTTTATAAAAGAACATTTCCTAACGATTCGAATAATGTCATGAAAACATACACTTAAAGAAGGAATAATGCAAGAAAAAGACAAGTTTTTGCAAATTTTTATATGGCAAAACTAACAGTACCTAGGTCATGAATTGGGGTACGCAATTAAACAATCACAGCGTCTGTTTTAATCGACTATTGGTCACTGTCTGTTTGAGTGATCAACGCATTGTCAAAAACACTGTTCATTGTAATAAACAAGTTTGTATAAGTTTAATCTCGATTTAGTTTAATACTAATAGAAAATATGAATTTTGAATATTTAACGGATAAGCTTGAAGTTTATTTTGAATGTGGGAAAAGACTATGTGACGTTATTAGAATTTATCAGAAACGTTTCCCTGATAAGGAATCACCACATCACAAGAAATTTGCACGACTGGAAACCAATTTGAGGATGTACGGATCTTTTAAAAAGCCAAAAAAAGAAGTACGAACTACAGATGAAAATTTAGATTTAAACGTTTTATTGATGGTTGCGGAAAATCCTAAGACGTCTGTTAGAGAGATTGCTAACAACATTGGATCTTCCAGTACAACAGTACATTCTATTTTGAAAAAAAAACAAATTAAAACCGTAGAAACCTCAACGGATCCGTCATTTGCTGGGAGACGATTATCCACGAAGAATGCTATTTTGTAATTTATTTTAATTAAATTACGAGAAGATCCACTATTTTATTGTAAAATTCTCTGGTCGGGTGAGTGTACCTTCACGAATAATGCCATATTTAATAGAAACAATCATAGGTATTGGAGCAATGACAATCCTAGATTCCTTATTGAAAATAATATCCAGAGAAGGTTCTTTTTAAATGTTTGGTGTGGAATTTTAGATTCTAGAATAATTGGACCATATTTTATTAACGGTAACCTAAATCAAGAAAGATATTATACATTACTCGAAGAAATAGTGGATAATCTAGAAGAATTGTCGATTGCTCAACACGCACAAATTTACTTCTAACAAGATGGAGCTGCTGGAGCAGTATTTATAGGATAGTGTTTTGGATTTTTTCATTTGATTATTTTGTCTGATCTAAACAACAAAAGTGTTTATTTTATTGTCTGTATTTTTCATAATTATGAATAAAAAAGACGTGATTGTTTAATTGCGTACTCCAATTCATGACCTACTGTTAGTTTTGCCATATAAAAATTTGCAAAAACTTACTTTTCTTGCATTATTCCTTATTTAAGTGTATGTTTTCATGACATTATTCGAATCGTTAGTTATAAAAATCAAAAAAATATATATAGTGCAATTTGAAAAAAAAAGTTGAATAACGTTTCTCGAGAATTATATCTGACAAACAGATAATTTGCATTGCGGTTTGTAGTCTTTACGAAACCCTACAGTTTCATATATAGATCATTAAAATCAGATGATAAATAAAGATATTACAGCCTTTGGAAATTTTCGTGGAACACCCGGTATATGTATATTAAGTAATTATATTTCTGAAAATATCCTGTTTCTGTATTTTGATATACATTTTATAAATCTTGTATTCCTATAAATTTATATCTTTATATGCGCTATTTATTCGTACAGAAAAATACAGATGATATGTATATAAAAGAATTATACATAAGAGTATTTAAGACCGGCAACGTAACGTCTTCTGTTGTCACCGAATCAAAACATACTACAACGAAACGAAGTGCCGTATTGCATTTCAGGGATGTAAACGACGCGAACATTGGCGAGGAGGTTGGAGAGGAACAGCAATACGTTCGGCAATGCTCGCCTATCTGCCGCGTCCACGGACTTTTTGGGCTTCGTGTACATATGTATAGTACATATAATTGTCATATGTAACGGGTTATTTCCACAGTTTCTAAAAGTAGTTATTCTTCTTTTCCCTATCTTGCTCTTGCTCTATTTCTTCCTCACTCTTCAACTTCTACTCTTCTTCGTTCTTCGCCCCTCCCTTTTAATTGTAATATAGTTTTTAGTAGCAATTTAGTGTTAGTCTAGTTTAGTATTACTCCTATAGTCAACTTGGAAGAACAGCAAATGCTGACAGTTGGCTAATTGGTTCTTTTGTATACAGTGAGCTTAATACAACGCTGTACATGCTTTAGATTAATTACATCTAACTTTTTCTGAAAACCATAGTTACGTCAGTTACATAAACATAATTTGTGTAACTTCTGTCAGTATTAAAACGTTAAATTTGTTTGTAGAGCCTTTAATTATTCACAATGTACACAACAGAGGAACAAATTCAATTTTATACGTGGTATTTAGAAGGATCATCGTTACGCGAAGTTGCAGCTCTGTTTAGTGTCCAGTATCCAAATAGACCTATTCCTAGTCATTCAACGATAGCAAATGCGATTAATAAATTGAAAACTTCTGGTTGTATCAATACTATCCACAATAAATAACGATCTGCAAGACCAAGAGTAATAACAGAAGATTTGGAATTAAATATTGTGGCTTATGTGGAAAACGACAAGTGCGCGACATCTAGAAAAATTGCTTCGGAAATGGGCATAAGCCAAGGGACCGTTTTAAAGATTTTGAAGAAGCACAAGTATAAGTCATTTAAGTTCCAAATGCATCAAGAATTAAGGCCACGTGTTTATGAAGAACGAATACGCTTTTGCGAAAATTTATTTCACAAAATAAATAATTCTGACAACGATTTTCTCAAAAGAATTCTCTTCACTGACGAGGCGACATTTATTAAACACGGGGAACCTAATCGTCAAAACTGTAGGTACTGGTCGAAGAAAAATTTACATTTGTACAACGTAACCAGAACGCAATATCCTGAAAAAGTAAATGTTTTAGCAGGAATCATTAATAATTGTATTATAGGCCAATTTTTTATCGATGGTAACCTAAATGCAGAAAAATATTGTCAATTACTACGGAATAGAATTATTCCAGCATTAAGTGATCAAAATTTAGAGCAAATTTGGTACCAATGCGATGGCGCACCGCCTCATTATTCGAGAAATGTTATCCAAATTTTAAGTGAAAGATTTCCTAATCGATGGATCCGACGAGGGGGACCAACTAGTTGGCTACCAAGGTCTCCAGACTTAAATCCGTTGGATTTCTTTTACTGGGGAAGGGTGAAATCCTCAGTGTACAACAATGTTCCTCTAGGCAGCATTGAAGAGCTTAAAAATAGAATTCAGGAGGCTTCTCGGGAAATTACTCCTCAACAAATAAGCAACGTTTTAAATGAATTTTGTAATAGATTAGGCTACTGTTTGGCTGTTAACGGCAATATGTTTGAACATCTTGCGTAGAATTAATAAAAGTTTTATTTTAAGATTTTTTGAAGAAATGTATTTTAATGTCATTATGTAGGTATGTTATGTATGTGGTGTGTTTTGAAAAACATTTAAGATGTACTAAAATGTATTATAAATTAAAACACAAAATAAATTAAACTAGCGTGTTTTTCGTATGTACAATTTTAAATTATTCACTGTGCTCAAAAACTATTTTTTTCTGTAAGTAACCATAACAACATTCACTAAACTGAGAATGTACGATTTTAAATTATTCAGTAACTTCGTGTAACATACCATACACCTGTAATATGCACATCTATTGAATGGTCTCCATAACAACGTCGGTTGGAGTATGTACAGCGTTATGTTAAGCTCACTGTATATATAATATGGTGACTGTTTCTGTAGCCTTTATTTTGAATCAATAAATCTATTATTATTATTATTTATTTCATAGATGACTGAAAAATTGCAAATAAAATATTAGTTTTCGCAAAAACTATGACCACAACTTCTACTTCTATTGGTGGACTTCTTGTTATAAAATCTTTTTTTTTTCGTATTCTAGATCCCAAATGAAAATATACTTCAATAATTGCTGCTGTTTTATATAATAAAATTACAGGTACTAGTATGTTTTACAATTACAATAAAAAATAAATACGAAATGAAAAGGCAGTGTTTGCTATTCAACGTTAAAATATGTACCTACTTATATAGATGAAAGAAATTTTATAGAAGTTGCAGTTACAATTGCAACCCCATCCAATTTCTTCCATTTATATATCTACGTACTATGATGTTTCTAAATTTTAAAATTTTCAGTTTCGTCGGTAGAGTAAACAGGAAAAATCTTTTCGTATAAGAAAACTTTCTAAAATTTTGAATCTTAATTATTTGTAAATATTGTTTTTGTTTTTATCCATTTTAGCTCTTTATAGCAATAATGTAAGGGCATTTAACGGATAATTATTAACTCACAAACATCAAATGACAAAGTGTGATTTTGACGTAAGACTTCGACAATAAAAAATTTTTGAGAACGCTTATTTCTCATGGCACACTGAATAAGTATCTAATCTAATTATTTCCTAAACTATCAATTTTAGGTATAGGACATATGGAACATAAAAGATATAAAATTGAACGCCGAAGACGAGTAAGTAATAAAATATGGGTGCCATAGTAAACTAACCACGCAATGTAGACAGCCGTTCTCGGCGCTGAAATATACTCCAGCATGTTGTTTAAGCATATTATGAATTTAAAATTGATATCCAAAAAATCGAGTGTTAAATGTCCGTTATAGTAAATTTTTTTAGAAAAAAATCGAATAGCTACAAAACGCCCGAATCAAATTGAAAAAAACTAAAGGTATTTATAAAGCTTAAAGATAGGTAAATCAAAATAAGTATGCAAAAATATTGTAATATACAGCGTGTTCAAATTGAAGTCGGCACTATTGCTAACTTTGTTACTACTAAAGATACGATGTTGGTTAAATGACCAAAGTAGTAGCGTTTTTTCTTCCGCTTACGCTGGTAAAATTTTAAAAACAATTGAACTACGGGTTTTCGAGATATTAAAAAAATAACATTGTTTTAAATGGAATAGCCTGTATATTTTTGCACATTTTGAATGACAATTTAATTTCAAACAAAATCCATTAATACATAGACACCCAAAAATTAACAAATAAATGAACTAGAAACATTTATATGTACCAGTTCAAGTTGATCTGAATATCGTGTAGAGCCAATGAATGTTCGATTATTGGCAAGTAAAAGAAACATTTTATTATCCTCTATCATCTAAGGCGAACAAAAAATCGTTGGTGCTTTAATGGTAATCATATTTTAGTTTTTAATCGCTTGCTAATAATAATAATAAAAACGCAATTTAGGTTTTTTGCTTCAATTTTATCTTTATTATGAGCGTAGACAGAATCGATTTATTCCATTAGTTTTAAATTTTTCAGGGATAACTAGGACAGCAACAAAAGATACATAGTATCTGTCAAGGTTACGAGTGTTAGTTTAGACATCTTAAGTACACAGCTATTTGAATTTGCTCCAACAATGGCATCATAGAGAAGAATATAGAGGTGTTTCTCTCGTGGAGAAGGTAGGACATTTGGTATGGTGACGACTTGGTGTAAAGCCGACGAACTAGCATAAGAAATGGCGGGTAGCTTGAATTTTATATATAACATAATTTTTATATAATCATGTAATAAATTTATGGAAACTTCAATTTGTTTCAAAATATACCGAGAATATATTTTGAAACAAACAAGTTGCCATAAATTTATTACATGATACATTATTATACAGGAGAGTTGTAAATAATAGTCTGTAAGCTAAATACGCAATACTTAAACTCTCGCATCTAACAAATATACGAACATGTTGTCAACGCAAACTGCTGCACATTATTTTAGTTTTCGCGCGGTTGCTATGGTTACTACGACTTACAGCGCACGGATGTAAAGACGAGAAACTATTCGAATGTTTACCCCTTCCACCGAGAGAAACATACCCATGAATGGCATTTACACATTTAGAAAATAATAATACTAGCTTTACCTGTACGTCCTTATAGTTTCTAGGAGTAGGGTGGTTATGCATTCAATGTTTTGCATTCAGAATTTCCTTTTTTGTTGTTCAAATAAGATTAATATTGGCAATAATAAAGAGCAAAATGTATTAATTTTTCGATAACTAGTCAATGTCTACATGATTTTCCATTAATGCTTGTATTTCGTTTATTTGTTAATTTTTGGGTGTCTATGTATTAATAGATTTTGTTTATAATTAAATTATCATTTAAAATGTGCTAAAATATACAGCATATTCTATTTAAAACAATGTAATTTTCGTTAATATCTCAAAAACGCGAAGTTCAATTGTTTTTTAAATTTTATCATCGTATTCGGAAGGAAAAACCCTACTACTTTGCTAATTTAACTGACATCGTAGCATCAATAATAACGAAGTTAGCAATAGTGCCGACTTCAATTTGAACACCCGGTATATCACATACTTCAAGCGAGCTTATGTTTAATCGGAATCACGAAAGAAGAGGTTTGCATGGTAACGGCACCCCCACAATGACAAATTAAAATTTTATATAGCGCAAAGTTTTGTGCTAGTTTTGTGCCGTTTTGTGCCGCAAACCGGAAGTTTTGTGCTGCTTCCATTCTCGAGATATTCGCGTTTCTTTTTGGGGCTGCCGTTGACATGCCAGTACCCCTACCAACAAAATGAAAATCTGTTAGCGCCAGAATGTTGCTGTAGGCTTGTAGAGTTTTGTGCCGTTGAGAACGAGGTTTGTGCTGCCCCCGTTTTCCCGCAACAAAATTTTCAATTTAGCATGTTTACGGCACCCCATATCCTATATCTGCAAAAATACGTACGATAGCGGATTTTGCAGTACCTCAAAGTTTTGTGCTACAGCCACTGAGTTTTATGCCGTTGAGAGCGAATTTTGTGCTGCCGCCGTTCTCCCTTTTTAAAACTCACAGCTACAAATTTAAATAAGCTAAGTAGTAATTAAGCTTATTACTTGTGTATAATTATAAATGGTAGATACAAATGATTATTAAATATACTATCTGCCATAATATTATTGTTACGTAGCCTACTTCGTGCAAAATGAAGTGGTTTTTTCGACATTAGCAGAAGAAATATACATTTTTCTATAAAATGGTTGAAG
This sequence comes from Holotrichia oblita, assembly GCA_023690525.1. Taxonomy (NCBI): domain Eukaryota; kingdom Metazoa; phylum Arthropoda; class Insecta; order Coleoptera; family Scarabaeidae; genus Holotrichia; species Holotrichia oblita. Next base: position 74,956,535 of record CM043015.1, read on the forward strand.
ATAAATGGGTACATTCTGATATAAAAAGAAAGAGAATTTAATTTTACATACAACCCTGTAAATAGATATAGGCCATTAAAAAAGACAGAGTTATTGGTATTTAAATGTTTCCAAATGTTGGCGCCAGTAACTCTATGCCAGTAAAAGGATCCGTTCATATTAATATTGGAAATAGTAAAGCAATTCAAGACGTATCAATTTGCGCAAACTAAAATTTTCTACCTTTTTTAGTTTTGATCCTACAGCTCATTAACGAGAGCGCTGCAATTGCAAAATTTTTGATGAAATATTTATTTTCTCGAAAACAAAAGCACATAGGTCTAGCAAAGTCTTAATAAAAGTTACTTAAAATATCATATAGAATTTAAAAAATATATAATATGATGATCCATTTAAAATAATAAAGTTACATACGCTTTTCTATAATTGGGACACCGTGTATATTTGAAAATATTTTCTAGCTATGCGTCGTTTAAATAGGGACAACTTTTATTTGAATTTTTTTTCTCTGTACTGTGAAATAAACAAATTATCAAAGAACCGCATCAGCTGGGACACTGTATTATAAAAATTGTTGACAAAGTAAATGTATTAGCAACTGATTGTTTGTGTATGTATTTAGTAAAAAACGGCTTTGCTTTAAAACGAATTAATTACTCTGAAAAGTTTATCAAATTAGGGAAAAAATCGCTTTAAGAAAAAGTATAAATTTACTAATAAATGGAAATTCGCATCTAATTTGCAATAAGATGGTACATTCATGGAGTAAACACGGTTTCAGAAAAAAAAACAAATTTTCTTTAATGCTCAACACTGTTTTATCTACGATAAGTTTGATTAGATTGATAAGCAACAAATATTGAAAATAATTCAAATTTCCCAGGTCGAAGTAAATTAGAAGGCAAAACAGGATTCAATATTATCAAAGAAAGAGGTGTCAATATTCCGAAATGTGAATTGTGTTTACATAAATTTTATGAAGCATTGTAATTAAATTGAAAAAAGATTTAAATGTAAGTTGATCATGTAAATGTAAAAATTTATTCTGGAAAATCTCACAATAATATAACCACTAATTTACCTGTCCAGAAATTCCAGTTATAAAAGCGATCTTCTTTTCTTGCTGTAGTTCCATTTTTATATATTTGTTTTTTTCTATCCTTATACATTCAAAACTATTTCAAACTTCTACTCTTCTACACTAAACACGTATTACTATCAAAAACCATTTGCCATGTATACAAATTATTATATTTATATATAGATTTCTGTTTTATCAATGGGAATTTAGGTTAGAATTTCGTTAGAAGCAGTTAGAAGTGTTATCAATTGTATTTTTGCATTTTATTCCAACAAGTCAGTGATATATTTTAGAGATGAAGACTATAATATTTTTAGCAGCCCTTTTTGTATTTATTACATCAGTGAAGGTAAATCACTTCCTTCATTTCTATTGCATTCATTTACCTGGTATTTTATTTATAGAGTCAAATTTATGAAAACAATCGATGTAAATGCATATGTCCAAGTGTAGCTTCAGTAAATACAAATAGCAACAGCACTCAGCCATCATCCACAGCAAATAATCTTATTATAGTTAATGTACCACCAAATAAATGGTAAATTGTAAATAGCTGTAATCTCGGATCAAACGATAAATTATGTTACACTTTTAGTAATTGCGATGGTGTTATTATTCCCAAATTAGGCGATGCTATTAAAGGTAAAGAGCAAGAATTTTGTCCAAGATGCGAGTGTAAATATGAAAATAGAAACATCACGATTATTAAGGTGGTGGTTATCATCGTCATATGGGTGATATCTATATTGGTCATATACATGGCATTTTTAATAATACTAGATCCGCTGCTTAATAAACGAGTGAAAGGAAACTACCAAGAACACACAAATGAAGAGGTGAGTGATATTATATTTAATGGTATTGAATGCACATTTACTAAATTGGTTAAATGAATTGCTAAACATCAATAGGATAGTCTAAGTATATAAAGTACAACAAATATTTTTCAATTTGATCGGAAAAACTGAAAGACTTACAATAATAAGAAATATTGCAGACAAATTCTATTTTGTACTTTCTGATATGTGATATTGGCTTTTCTCAACTACACTTAATTCGTCCAGATTATGTAAGTAAAATTTCTATAAATTTCTGTTCTGTTGTAACTTTTTATTGTTTGAATTTATTAAAATGTATTCAAATTTTATTTCATTATCAGCATGTAATTTTTTTTAATTGTGTAATTATTAAGTGAAAATAATAGAAATCAACTTTACCTATCTAATATTGACATAACTTTTATGTGTATAGTACAGTATGTCTCCTACAAAATTAAAATAAATATTCATTATGTAATTCATATCGAACAACCTGTGGTGTAGAAAAGGACGTATTTAAAAATTCTGCTGACCAACAAGAAGTTTATTGTACACATAGGTATAGCTTGCTTGCTAATTGTTTTATTTTCTACTACATATTTGCTGACTATCCGACTCTTTTAAATGAAACTAATTAAGAACGAGTATACACTTTATGTCTACTATCTTTATTCATTTACTACACATTTGAGTTAACCATAACACGCAACATGTATGTTTACATTCGGGATTTTACCTGGAATCATTTAATATAAACAAGTACTAGATTGTACTATGTACATACATAGATTCCATGCACAATTTGCATCTCCCTGTTCTAGTTCAAAAAATATTCCATCTTAGGCAGATCTTTACCCTTTCTTCAACAAACAAATTGAGAGCTCAGTGTTTGCATCGCATTACACGATCACTTTTGCGATTGGCCTTGTGAACAACTTTACTTCACCCTATATCTTTATCACATATATATACAATACATATATACAATTTATCACAATACACAACACCATAATTGATATGATATATTTGATAAATATTGCTTATAACAGTAAGTCACTGCATAGCCGCCTAACACCCAATAACTTGCGCTAATTTTGAATAACCACAGCAAACCATATTCAGAAAGGACATACCAGCCATCGACTCTGGTACCCACCAGAATAGGAAGCATGTATATTAGCCACTACCATATTAATCCACTACTAAACAAGATTGCAAAATATCTTACTCCATGATAATCAAAGAGACAATAGACTACAATAGATTATCATTAAGTAAGAATTAACAAGGGTGGATACAAAATTACATTATTGGTGTCCAACTCTTTCTTTGGGTGTTTTCACCAATGCTGTATTGATTAATAATTTACCATGCAAATATTTAAACAGCATTTTCATATAAAAAGTCCCATTATTCTAAAATTTATTTGCTTGACTACAATTTCCGACTTAATACCTGTACTTAACGGGCTAAAATAGTGTCCAATTTACTGGTGGTTCAATTTTTATTTTATTTATATAACGGGTCGATGGCCGCAGTGGTTAGGCGGCTGACTATTGTTGTGAGAGGACGATAGGTGCCAGGGTTCAATTCTCTGTAGGGACGGTGACATTTTTTCAGAGAGTTTAATCCCGGATCGACTTGCCATTCGCTGTTGGGAGCAAAGTGATTAACAGCGCGGCATCATAAAAGGCGATATGATGCTGTCACAAAGCCATTTAAACACAACTTACACACACTAAAACTACACCGCAAGAGTTGCAGTGATAGCCAGACAAGTAATACAGCTTACGGAGTCACTGCAACTAAGCACCCACCACACATTAAAAAAAATATATATATACAGTCTGTTCCACAAGAAAGAAGGCGAAGTTTTTGCTAGCAAAAGAAATGATTTTTCTATTTTGTTCTTTCAGCGCGATCGTAGCATCTTTGGGCTACCACCCCATCAGTGTTGCCACAGTATAGTATCTAGCCAGTAGCGTCACTCGCTAAAATTTCGTGTTCTTACCCCTACCTGTTGAACGATGTGTCAAAGCTGGTGCGCATTAGTAATGTACACTGCTGCTCTTTATTAATACGAGCGCAAATGACCATTGCGCATTGATTCCCCGCCCGCTTATGTGCGAAAGTCAATGCGCAAAGAAAAACTCGGTCCCCGAAGATCAAAGGTGCCGACAGAGAGTAACTCTACTGGTTAGATACTATACTGTGGTGTTGCTCGAAACGTTCAAGAGAGCGGTCGATTGGCAAAATGAATTCCGCGTATGCAAAACGCTTTGAGGCTGTCTTCTTGTGCACGCATAGAAAAGAACCAAAATTGTCGTATGCTGTGGGTGAAGCGCTATAAAGAGTTAAAAAATGTTGATAATTTACCTGAATGCGGTAAATGTGCGGAATTACAGGCCAATATCGATTCTTAACAACTTCGCAAAGATTTTTGAATGTGTTCTCCATTCAAGAATTTAACCAATGTTCAACCATCTGATGTCTCCAGATCAAGACGGATTCATGAAAAAACGATCTACAGTTACCAATTTGGCTCACTTTACCCGATATACACTTGATCAATTCGATTCTTGTGGACAAGTGGATACTATTTATACAGATATATCAAAAGCTTTAGATAGAATTGAACACAATTTACTGTTACAAAAATTGAGGATGATTGGTTTTAGTGATTGCCTGGTAGCATTCTTTGAGACTTATCTGTATAATAGACAACAATAGGTATGTAATCTACAATGGATACAAATCGCAGCTGTTTCATGCAACCTCAAGTGTTCTGCAGAGTTCCAATCTCGAGCCACTCTTGTTCACTCTATTCATTAATGACGATGTATTGCATTAATACTGATAAATGTATGTTTGCAGATGATCTCAAGATCTTTACCACAGTAAATTCTATTGTTGATTGTTATTATTTACAAGATCAGGTTAATCGGTTAACCGAGTGGTGTACTACTAATGGTTTGCAATTAAATGTCAAGAAATGCAGAATTATGAGCTACACTAGAAAGCAGAACTCTATTCTATTTGTCTATACCATCAATGGAACTTCACTCGTTCGAGAAAAAGTTAAGTCCCTTACCTTTTCCACTCATCGTGAAAACATCGTAATGCCAGTTATAAAGATGTTAGGATTTTTGATTAGAAGCTCTCCTTTGTTTCATATTGAAACAATTAAACTACTTTGCATTCGTTGGATCTAAGCTGGAGTATGGTTCTCTGATCTGGCATCCATTCTACTCTTCCCATAAGGAAACTGTTGAGAAAGTTCAAAGAAAACTTTTAAAATATTTATACTTCAAACACGAAGGTTCTTACCCGAACCGTGGCTATGACTATCAGCTTCTGCTTCACCAATTTGATGTTGAATCGTTGGATGTTAGACGACAATTGCGCCTTCAATTTCTTGTCCCTCGTTCATCCTCAAGGTCCCCATTCACATTCTATACACCATATGCTCGCCTAAACTCTTCACTAAGTTCCCCTGTAGTGTCAATGTCACGCAGCTTTAATCTAATATCATCACTTTACGACATACATTTTACACCTCTACAGACATTGTCAATAGCAATTAATCGGTTATCGTGATTCTATAATTCTTCGATACAATACAATATGTATGTAATTTTTGTTTCTCTTTTCCTCATTGAATTTTTAATGTTATGTTGAATTGAAGTAATCATTTATACTTAACTTTTGTAGTTCTTATTGTAGTATATTAATTGTATCTTTTGTCCTTTATTTGGAGCAATCTGTTGGGCAAATAAATATATTATTATTACTATTAAAACGAGAGCAACGTCTAAAAACACGACAAACTGATTGTCCAGTTGTTCAAGGATCATCCCAGTATGCACCTGTGTGAAGCCAAGGTTAAACGTGCGAAGAAGGGAATTCGTGTTAATCTCAACACGATGAGACAATGTTTGATTTGAATGAGAAATGTTTGAGCTGGGCTAGCGAGAACGCGACTGGACGAAGGTGATCTTCTCGGATGAAGCTACTTTCTGGGCGTGCGTGGTTAAGAAGTCGATTTCGTTCAACGCACCGTCAAACACCTTGTAAAAATAAATGTCTAGGGATGCTTCTCAGCGTACGGGTTTGTTTGTTTGGAGCTCTTCACGCAAAATTTGGATTCGATCAAAATACTCAATATTTACAAGCGTGGCCTTTTAAAGTCGGCTAATAAGATGTTCGGGCCCGATAGTGAAAATTGGGTCTTGCAAGAGGACAATGACTCGAAGCATCGGAGCCGCCTATGCCGCCCCTGGAAAGAGGAAAATGGCATTATTACCATTGATTGGGCCTCCCAGTCTCCAGACGCAAACCCCATTGAGAACGTGTGGACCATTATGAAGCGTCAGCTTGCAGGCAATCCTGTTCACAATTTGGAGCAGCTTTCAACGGTGATTCGAAAGATATGGCGTGCTTTACCGACAAGTGATGCTGAAAATCTCGCTGAAAGTATACCCCGCAGGTGCCAAGCCATTACTAATGATAGAGGAGATTATACTTTATATTAAGTCAATTGCGCCCTTGTATTTTATTTGTATATTCATGTAAAAAAAATTGGAATAAGTATCTTGATAACTTTCGAAGAAATCTCGTCTTCTTTCTTGTGGAACAGACTGGATAGATATAAGGTATCTACGTAGCTAAGAGAAAGAAGAAAGAAATTCGCGGTTTTCATATCAATGTATATTTTTTTAAGATTCGATTTTAAAGATACTGGATATTTAAAAAAACAGTTTTTAACTAGCACTTGTATTTCCGATACGTCTTAATGTTTCAAAAAGGTAAAAACTATATTTGTTTATTTTCCCTTATATACAAGTTCTAATAAATGCCCATCCTTGCTAATTTTGTTATTATTGGACCTGCAAAATCGATTAAACGGATATAATTCAGAGATTTTACATGGCGATGGAAACAGGAAAACAATTGAGCATCGCGTTTTATATACAGGGTGTCCCAGCTGACGCGGTTTCTTTGATAATTTGTTTATTTTACTGTATAGAGAAAAAAGTTTCCAATAAAAGTTGTTCCTATTTAAACTACGGATAGCTAAAAAATATTTTCAAATATACAGGCTGTTCCAATTATAGAAAAAGCGTATGTAACTTTATTATTTTAAATAGATCACCCTTATATTATATTTTTTTTAGATTCTGCATGATATTTTAAGTAACTTCTATTAAGACCTTCCTAGACCTATGTGCTTTTGTTTTCGAGAAAATAATATTTTATCAAAAATTTTGCAATTGCAACGCTCTCGTTAATGAGCTGTAGGATCAAAACTAAAAAAGGTAGAAAATTTTGGTTTGCGCAAATTGATACGTCTTGAATTGCTTTGCTATGTCCTGTATTAACATGTACGGATCCTTTTGTTGACATAGAGTTACTGACGCCAACATTTAGAAACATTCAAATGCCAATAACTCTGTTTTTTTTTAATGGGAAACCCTATATCTGTTTATAGGGTTGGATGTAAAATTAAATTCCCTTTCCTTTGATGTCAGAATGTACCCATTTATCTTCAACCGTTTTAGAGAAAAATGTATATTTCTTCTATTTTCTTTTTCTATAATTGGGACACCCTGTATATTTGAAAATATTTTCTAGCTATGCATCGTATAAATAGGGAAAACTTTTTACTCTATTCAGCAAAATTAACAAATTATCGAAGAAACCGCGTCAGCTGGGACAGTCTGTATATTCACTGAAAGTGCCTTTTTTAAAATTCAACACCCGGGTCTATGTCATTACTGTTTAATTGAAAATTTAATTCTGAACATAATGTTTAAATACATTGCTGAGAAAAATCAAAAATAAAGAAGTTGATGATATTTTATATTTAAAGAAACGCAACATATGTTATGAAGAAACAATTCGATCTATTTATCTTAAACCTGTCTCAGTATTAACAATATTTTTTCTATCATTGCGAAAGTGCTTAAGCGCTGTTTATTGTCAGTTCAAATATTATAAAGATGGTGTTTCATATTTAAAAAAATGTATGTTAGAAGCGTACATAATATCGAATCGTCGATATTTGTTTAACTTTATAGAAGTTTTAGAATAAATGCGGAATTTTTCAAGAAAAAAAAGAAGCAAAGCAATCATAGTTTCTTTATTTTTTAATGTTACAAGTAAATTTTCAACTAAAATGAAATCTGGAGGGTGTTCAATTAAAAAAAAACAGTTTCAGTAAATATCTTTGAAACGCTATTCTCAATTGTTTTTTGTTTCCACCAACGAAATACGTATTTAACTTAGAACAGTCTATATGATACCCCGTACATATTTCCAAAGCACGCATTTTAAGCATGACTAATTATACGGATCTAAGAAATGATAACTTCTGCATTCGTATTTAGACCTCATTTTAACGAAATTATGTACAAATTTTAAATAAAAAAATTTGCACTAATATAAGACAACCAATTTCTATCTTTTATAGCTACCGAGATATCTTACCAATATCGCGGTGTCACGTTGAAAAATTTAAAATTCAATTAAATTAAAAATTTAATTTGAAATCTATACAGCATCGCTTAGACCTTAGACTAATGTAAAATTTTGCTTAAAACACTAATATGGTTTCTTTGCAAACATTTTTATTTCAACCATTTCGCTTAACAGTACTGTAGCAGAGATAGATTAAGAATGATTATAAACAAGAAATTAGTGTAATATTAAGATTCATTTATAGACTAATGGACAATGACTTAAATGACGTGTTTATTTATTTTTGGAAATAAAATACTTTTAGAGTTATGAATTAGTACGTACATTAATGCGGTACAGGAATAAATATGATATGAAAAGCAAGTAATCCGCGTGTGTAATTCCGTAGATTATCGTAAGATAAGTTTCAATGATAAAATTTAAATTTCTATTAAATACCTTACTTAAGACCTTTACTTACTATCCAATTAAATCTTAATATTACGCCAATGATTTCTTCTTTGTAATCACTTTCAACCGACTTTGTAAGCAAAAAATACTTATTTCAAACTACCATTAACAACTGATAGTAGAGCCTTGACATGATGTCGTAAGACGTCTCGGCCATGCAGGGTGTGAAAATTGTGCGCCACAATTTTTTGTAACGTCCCAATCCTGCTAGCAAAAAATCTATGACACAAACTGCTGTATTAATCTAAAATGTGACATACTGTAGATATCAAATATAATTATTATTCGTGATTTATACTACTAAATTTTACGAAAATTGTAATTTAGCACTGATCGCACTACACCATCAAAATATGCAACGTGTACAGTAATTCGATGCATCTAAAATATTTCTTTTACAATTTTTTTCAGTTTTCTCTTTCATACGTAAATCCTTTGAGTGTTAGTGAAGACTTGAACAAAGACCATACCGCAGAAGTTAAACCTGTTAAACATGGATCAACAGAGGTATTATTTAAACAAATTAATTGTACGTATCTACATTATGCTTGTTGCTATTCATTCTGTTGGTATTTAACATGTTTAACAATGACTGGTATAAATGTAAAGTGAATAATAGTATGTTTTTTCTTATAAATTCCAAAAATACAAATCAAATTCATTCCGTTACTTCTTTTATCATTCCTTTTTTTGTTTAGTTTATTACATGCTATTATATAATTTAAAACATCATTTTGCGTGTATTTACTTTTTCTATTTCATCTCACACTACTGATCAACGCAGTTAAAACTTTTCTATTATTTAGACGTATCTTTTACTCCAGGATGAAACAGCTGCTGGCATTGGTGGGCCTATGTCACATAATATGAGTGTAAGAGGGAATGTATTCAATCGAGTCGGACATGAACAGGATAAATGGAAGAAACAAGTAAAAGAACAGCGGAGAAATATCTATGACAGACATACGATGTTAAATTAATTGTTATACAAGTAATGTACATACATAGAAATGTAATCGTTCATCTACCAAATTACGTAACGTACTCCTTTAAGATCTAAAATTATTCACTTTGTTCTTAATCTGTAAATATAAATAAACTATAATATAATGAACTAGTTTTTTTTTTGTAATAAAGCTAAATAACAATTAAACCTTTTAAGAAATAGCAAAGCAATAACACAAAATTCGCTTTGCTACATAATAATTTTAAATAGAATAGAATAGAACAGACTGTATGACTGATCTGGTACATTTTTCGATATCTTGAATTACCCTATCTAGTGTAACATGACTGTGTAAGTATTGTTACGATTATCTAATTGTGTTGATAGCAAATTGATTCCCAAAAATCCAGTTTAATTTTATAATACCTTAAAGTAATTCATACCAACCTTTCATTTCAGTTGATGTTCAACTCTCTTTGGCTGCTTTCACCAATGCTGTATTGATTAATAATTTACCACGCATTTCTCTAAACTACCATGAAAATATTTAAACAATATTTTCATCTAAAAAGTCCCATTATTCTAAAATTTATTTGCTTGACTGCAATTTCCGAGTTAATACCGTTTTCCGTCGCTGTACTTAATGGACTAAGATATTGTCCAATTTATTAGTGGTTCAATTTTTATTCTATATACAGTGTCGGACATAAATTAAGCAACCATGTAGTAACGCATTCGTTTCTGTAGTTATTCAGAGTAGAATAAGAAAATTGGAAAATTAATATGAAAGATTTAAAAATACATATCCGATAACCAAGATACTTAGATAACTATTCCTATTTATAAAATTCAAACATGAAAAAAAAATCGGCAAGTTGTAGTAAAAACAGGTGCGACAAAATGTAAGCAATTTCTCCCAGAAAAAGCTGGGAATTCCCTGTTTCTATGAAATTTACTACCAAATTTCGAATATAATAGAATCCAAATGGTAAAATATACTTCGTATTCTATCTTACCTGTAATTAAATCATTTTATATGTATACAGTCAACCCTCTTATAACGCGGAGCCAAAATTGCGACAGCCCTCCTATAACGCGGTCGTATTGCTTGAGCTTCTTCGCACACGATTGACGATTGCTATCGCGCTCGTTAGACTTGCTCGATCGTGTTTTTTTTTTAATCCTCTGGGACGTAAAGGAATAAACAAAGAAACAATTGGAGATTGTTTACAGTCCTCTGTTTTAATACTTAAAATACACTATATGATCGGTTGTACGTATTTGTGTGAATTTTTTTATCCAATTGCGCTGCCGAACTTTGCTGCTGTTCAATAAACATGAAATTATGTTAGGCAATTTTAAATAATTTTCTTGGTTTTGTTAGAAAACAGTTTTTTAGTTTGGTGTTACATATTTATATAGTTTCTGTTTGATTTTTTTGTCATTTCTTTGTATGAACTGGATTCAATCAAGATAATTTTATTGTATTTTAACAATTTTCAAATAAATTAATCAAAGTGATTTTATTTACTTCCGAGTTTCACACAACGCGTTCCTATATAACACATTACGAATTAATCTGATTTGTATTACGATTGAGTCTCTTATAGCGCGGTTTCCATATAACACGGTATAGAAAAATTTTGAAATAAATTTATAAATTAATATTTTCCATATACAATAAAGATAAAAATTTTGAAATAAATTTATAAATTAATATTTTCAACAACGGGAAATTAAAATTCCCGCTATTTATAGAGATCTCTAGTTTTATAACATCTTAAATTTGATTGGGTAATTTCAAAAAACTTCAAAATTTGACTTTGAAAATTTCATTTCTACTGCCGAAGAAAATCCGAATATCGACAAAAATTTACGAACGCTCGAAAAATGTCAGAGAATGTAGATAAAGGAGATGCAATATCTTTTCTAAAGGATTTTTTAGCAGGTGGTGTTTCCGCAGCCGTTGCAAAAACTGCTGTAGCACCTATTGAACGCGTCAAATTATTGTTACAAATTCAACATGCCTCAAAACAGATTGATGAATCAAAACGATACAAGGGTAAATAATCATAAATAATAGTTTTTGAATTAATATTACTTTTATTAAAGGTATGGTGGACTGTTTTGTTCGCATACCAAAGGAACAAGGATTTCTGAGTTATTGGCGAGGAAATTTAGCAAATGTTATTCGATATTTCCCTACTCAGGCGTTGAATTTTGCCTTTAAAGATCACTATAAACGTTTTTTTCTTGACGGAATAGATAAGAAGGTACAATTTTGGAGATACTTTGCTGGTAATCTTGCCTCTGGTGGAGCTGCTGGTGCTACATCTATGTGTTTCGTTTATCCATTAGATTATGCTCGAACACGGTATGTTGTCTTAATTTAATTCTTTTTCAAACCTCTACATTTTTGTAATTTAAAACGTTTAGTCAATATACAAACGAGATTGTGTTAATTTCCCAAAAATTTTGTATTAGGTTGGGGGCTGATGTAGGTCGCAAAGCTTCCGAACGCCAGTATTTAGGCCTATTTGACTGCATAATCAAAACATTTAGATCTGATGGTCCCGTTGGTTTGTATCGTGGCTTTGTTGTCTCCGTTCAAGGAATTATCATATACAGAGCTTGTTATTTTGGACTGTTTGATACTGGCAAAACTTTAATGCCAAGACCCCAAGAAACCCCATTCATAGTATCCTTTATATTTGCTTTAGTATGTACAGTACCTTCAGGTAAAAATACATTGAATTTATAAATTATTTTTTAGACTGTGACAACAGTGTCTGGTTTTATCTCTTACCCGTTGGATACTGTAAGAAGACGTATGATGATGCAGTCTGGTCGAGCCAAAGGAGATATGCTTTACAGAAATACTTTTGATTGTTGGTTTAAAATATTTAAAAATGAAGGACCAACTGCATTCTTTAAGGGAGCATTTTCAAACATACTCAGAGGCACTGGTGCGGCATTAGTGCTTGTATTCTACGATATGATTAAAAATTACTCGGCACACCATAATAAACCTGAGAATGGAAAGTAGGTGTCGCCTTTTAAGCCCACTGATTTTTTAAGTAAATGGTGCTTTCTCGTAGTTAGTGATTCGACATTATACATAAAAATAGTACATATATTATTTTTATTATCATCAAAAATTATTATTTTATTGACTGTGTCTTTATTGTAAAATAAACGAGACAAATTAAAAGTTCGCAAATTTAAATTGTACATTCAATTCTCTCTCTTAGACCAGTTTAATTAATCTCGACTTCATCTAACAACTTTCATTGAATAAATAAATGGACAAGAGATATTTGATTTTTATACATAATAAATCAGAAAAGAAGCAGTTGACTGAAACATTAAATGTTCAGCTTTATAATTATGCCATGGAAACAGGACATGATTGCCCAAACATAATCTCCATCAGAACTTCTTACATTGAAGACCTCCCAACTTCTATCACTAAATAATTTTGTACGGATATTCACAATGTTAATGTAGTACGTATAAAGTTGAGCGAATTTTTCACTTTACATTTCCCTATTCAGAAAGAATTTCTAAAGAGCGATGTTGTCTCCTCTTCATTATACAGGGTTCTGCAAAAGTAACGCATAAGTAAATTTTTTAAACTGACAATTTAAAAAAAACGGATTAATATCAATTACTCCTTTTAATAGGCTATATTTTACTATAATTTTAACTTGCGACGTCATCCTTGTTAAAGATATGACGTCAGCAGTGCCTTTTCGACATGGTATTCCAACCATTTCTGAAATACATATTTATGGTATTTAAGAAAATAATTTAATCATCATAAATTAACCACGCAAGCCAGACAATATTAGAAATATTATTTTAAAAAATTTTGAAATTCACTTCTATTAATTGCTCGAAAATCCTAAATGGCTAATAAATTGCTGTTGAACTTTGTCAATGACGGCGGTTTTCACAGAAAATAATCTAGAGGGCTTATATCGCATAAACGTAGGTGTTGGCCATTTTATTGTTTCTCCTCTGTCTATGAATTGATTCCCATATACATATACTTACCATATAAAAACACATACTTAGACAAGGAAAATACAAGAAAATCACGTCTTTATTAATCAGTTACTGTCACTGTCAAGTTTGAAGCATTTTTCAAAATCTATTTGAATGTTTAACGAATATGCATATTATTTTGAATGTGCTTTCTTGCTAAATTTTGTTTTTTTTTATTACTGTGTAATGCGTACAAGAAATAAGTATGTAATTAGTTAGATTGACGGTTGTAGTGTATGATTTTTGATAATAAGCTACACCCAGTTATGTCATAAAAATTTGTAACAACCTATTGATTTTCTTGCATTTTTGCTTTCCTATATACGTATGTTTTTATTACATTATTAGAATCGTTAAAAATGTCTTTTATAAAAACCAAAATATATAAATTTAAACAAAAAAAAAATCAATCACGTTTCTTGTGAATATATCAGTATATCATTCAAATGCCTCATATCGCTCAACATTTAGCCGAATAGAGCGTAGGCGCACGAACTTGCTAGAACCACTATATGCTTCACTTGCAATGTCTGGATCGTTTGAACTAGGGTATGAAGTGTTTAAAACATGATTTTTTGTTTATTGCACGCCAAATGGCCATTCTTTTACTTTATATTTAGATGATCAATTAATAAAAATATTCATTCATTACGAAATAATTAAAGTTTTTAATCATCCCGTTTCACTGCCGGACACTGTATATAGATATATAAAGTGGTCCTCCAGGAACTGCATCGATCGATTGTAGAAAAACTATAGCTAGGAGTAATCTGAAATTTGGGTACTAATATGGGGACTATTCCCCAAAATATTTTCAAGATGGCGGCGAGGTATACCCGAAGTAGGCACCAATTTCGTCATTTTAAATAGAATAGGTAGCCTGTATATTGTTACGTTTTTATATTCTACGTAAAATTCTAAATACACATATGTTTTGTGTATATCATACACCTAAGTTTAACCCTTTTTGGCTTATTAATGAAGTTCTTATACTAAAATAATTGATGTTAGCAGGCAGAAAATCAATTTTATTGCGCTTTTTCCATGTAAAGAGGAATTTATTATTTAATTTGAAGTAAATTATCTCATGTAGATGGGCTAATTAAATACTATTTGTATAAACTTGTTGCAATTATTAATACAAGATGTGCAAAATATACGTCTGAATACAAAATCGGAAAAATTGTCGAAAGTCAGTTTTTTAATGCGAAGCGACAATTTTAGTTTTTTTCTTATTCGACATTAAAAACAACAGTTACTTTATATAAGAATGGGTAGTTTTAGAAATATTGGCAATAAGTTAGTATTTTTCTCGTCTACAATACATACTGTTTGCTTTGCCAATGCCATTCCAGGTGAAGTTCGGACATCGGACACATAAGAAGAAGCAGCATCAATCTCAGAACGAGGGGTATTTCCAAGATACTCAACATTAATTTACTGAAAGATCTGCAGTAACCGAACACTGCTTACTCCAAAACGGGGGCCAACCATAAGACCTACCTTTGTAAGAAAAGTTACATCAAACAAACAGGAACGAGCATTAAGTAAAAAAGATAATCGATATGTCTTTTATGTTTTATAAAAAAAAAAGGTATTGGGTTTTTTTAACAATAAGTACGTGATTTCTGTCTGGGGAAAATCATATTTTTTGAAAAAGTTTTTTTAATGATTTTACGCTATAGAATTACGTAAATATATTATTTCGGTAAAATAACAAGCCATTTAAGAAATAAAAATATATAAATTCAAATTATTAATAGCGGCGCGATAACGCACTGTTCAACATGGCAGACTGGCAATATCTGACAGTTTGGCGAATATGTACTCTTTTCTACTCGTCATGTTCGTTTTGCGATGACTCATAATTTTTAAATATTTCAATTAATTGAATCGTTGAATACTTATTACTTATTACAGTATAAACTTTTGTCAAATGTTGGTTACAGTCAGTAATAATGGCAGAAAGATCCGGTGTATTTATTGGCAACCCTGCAACCAGCTGTGTATTAAAGGTCATCAAACTAGCTTCACGTCTACCTCGACTCAGCTGAAGTTGAGTAGTCAATATTAAAGTTGATTCCACAAATAACAGTTATTTGCAACACAATATTTATTAAACAAATTCTGAAGCGTTTGAAGCAAAAAACCCAATCAAATTGAAAATGGCCCAAATCGGAGAACCACTTACACTTTCAAGAGGTCTGTAGTTTTAGTAATCTAGCGATTTACAAAACTTGTATTACAATTATAATATTCTCTAGATATAAAACGCTCAATAGAACTGTTAGAGAAGCTCCAGAAAAACGGTGAAGTACCTGCAACAAAATTAGCAGCACTACAGAAAGTATTACAAAGTGATTTTCTAAATGCAGTTCGTGAAGTATACGAACATGTTTATGAAACAGTCGATATACAAGGTTCCCAAGATGTTCGAGCTTCTGCAACAGCAAAAGCTACGGTAGCTGCTTTTGCAGCTAGTGAAGGACATGCACATCCCCGTGTTGTTGAATTGCCAAAAACAGAAGAGGGGTTGGGCTTTAACGTTATGGGTGGTAAGGAACAGAATTCTCCGATATATATATCTCGAATTATTCCTGGTGGCGTTGCGGATAGACATGGAGGATTGAAAAGAGGAGATCAATTGCTGAGTGTAAATGGAGTTGTATGTAAGATGAAGTGTTGTATTCTTGTTTTATTGTTAGTAATTTTTTTAGTCGGTAGAAGGTGAAAATCATGAAAAAGCTGTGGAACTCCTAAAGCAAGCTCATGGGTCTGTAAAACTTGTGGTCAGATATACCCCTAAAGTCTTAGAAGAAATGGAGATGCGATTTGATAAACAAAGAGCTCGAAGGAGACAGCAGCAATATAGTTAGACATCTATCCATTGGATTGTGTAATATTGTTTGCAATGTCAGTATTTAATATATTAACAATTAGCTTAACGATACATGTTGATTCTTTTTATTTAATGTTTTTTAAATTTCATTTATTACATATATTCAGAGTCTCACAGTTTAGGCAACTTATTTTGATTATAAATTATCAATTTTTGTTGTAGTTAATATTATAATCTATAAATCTATCCTATTTTAGCTATCAGATCATTTGGAATATCATAGTATAGTATTCTAAATAAATAATCAATAATACTCTATTATTTAAAAAAAAACTATGTATAAATGCAAACTTTTAGTGATCTAAATATGTGACTGTCCATAAAATAAGTGTTCACGTGTTCCATATACAGTAAGATAGTTTAGAAGTTGTCTACAACCATTAGAAAATTAGAAGTTTTTTTTACTTATTTTTTGGCGCTTGCAATGTATCAGTTTGCGAAAAAATAATGCAGAATGCCTAAATCACAGTAATTAACTACATGAAATATACGATTAGGAATAAACAAAATAATGAAACTAAAATACATGGATGCATTCACTTCAAAATCTTATGAGAAACTGCAAGAGGTAACCTATAGCAACATTACTTTTAGTGTGCAAATCTCAACGCATTTTTAACTATTAATTGCCAGCATTATTAAATTATATTTACTCATTTCAAAATTTAACAAAAGTCGCGGATATGAGTCAATAAAACGTTTGCATATTCAGCAGTTTGACCTTCAATTTTTATTTCAATAACATCCTGATCATTATCAATATATGTACACTATACATAGCGGTCGATTTGAGACATAGGATAAATACCGGCAAGAAGGGGCAAGGGGGGTACGAAAATTCACTAAGAAGTGGAGACGCGTACGAGTCTCTCTATCACAGTCTAGATAGTCTACAGCGCTGTGATAGACTCATACGCGTCCCCACTTCTTAGCGAATTTTTATATAAAAATGCCCTTTCCGGCCGTTATTTATCCTATGTCTCATATCGTACGGTATAACTTTTTAAATGCGAATCGAAGTGGCATAGGATGTAGGCAACCAATATATAACAAGTCGTAATAAGGTCGTATAGAAGTGATGTGTAATGTTGAAATTTTCTTACACTATTTTTCGATTTTATTCGCCGTTATTTATCCTATCTCTCAAAACGACCGGTATGGATCTTATTGTTTGTACTACGTCAATGTACGTTTTCAATGTATTATTATATTATTTATATATGTCATTGGAAAATAAAGATTTTAATCGAAATCAAATAACAACGTATGTGACGGGAAAATAGTATATTATTTTATACGGAGGAAAAGTGATACTTTTTATGACGCGCTCCAGCAAAATAGAACTTCTTGCATAAATTTGTCGGCGTGTGAAAAAATAGTATATTTTATTTGGGAAAAAGCCATTTTCATATGACACGTGTGCGTAATGAAACTACTAACTTTCCCAGAAATGTTGTCCGCGATGTATATAATTTAATAAAAACAAGATTCTGGTTTGTTTATTTTCTACAGATAATAACTCAGGTTTAGCACCTCCATAATTTTTTACCTCCGAAATATTAATTCTATTGGCATGCTGTTGACCAAGATTCTGGAAATTGGTCACTCTGAACCTTCTTTCCTTTTCACACTTCTATTTTCTTTCCATAGTTTATTACGGTAGCTTTATTTATATTAAACATTCTAACTACATTTCTTATGGACCATCCTTCTTCTAATTTTGATAATATCAATACCCAGCAAACAGAAAGACGTCGGGTACGTCTTGAGGACGTCGTATATTAGTCATATTCGACCAACTACGTCATCGTCAACATATTACGTTTTCAGGACGTCGTATATTGTTGATTTTTGACGAAATAAGTTATCGTGCTGGTCATTTTTTACTAATTTTGTATAACGTCTTTAAGATGTTGTGTATTAATAATATTTATTAAGTTGTCGAACAAATCACTTAAAACGTTGACCGGAAAGATTTTTTGTCATTAATAAATCCATGTGATATAAAATATAATATTAACGGACTTGAATTATATGAAATACAACTTGTGTCATATTATTAACAAGGTAAGTGTAGGGTTCGGTAATGACAAACAATGTTTGAAACATCGATCCTAGATCCAAACTTGCCATGCACGGAAATTGAGTCAATTAATATTTCTTGTCAGAAAAAAATTCCAAAAAATATTTTTCAATACCTACTCTATGTCTTTTTGCTATATATAATAGATGGAATTGAACAAATATATTAAGGAAGTTCAACACTGCTGCTCCATGCTAGGGTATCCGGTACTTTATCCCCGCATTTCCTAGTAGTGTGAACCATGGCGTACGTTAGGCTTGGTTAGGCGTTAGCGTATTGTTTCAATTGGTGTCAGTTTCTTATCACGCTACGACTCCATTGAACAGCTGGGTGCTGCATGTAAGTATATTAAATTTGAATTTATTACATTATACCTATATATTTGTGGTCGTTTATTTATATTATATGATTACTTATTTGAGTTCTAAATAAAAAACGGAAAAAATGTCACCAACGATCACTAATCAGATTATGCAATTCGTTTTTTAAGTTGCTTCTATTCTAGGAATGTTGGTAGTGAAACTAGGTAGCTGCGTACTTCTAATAGCTTATTTTTGATTTGGTTATGAAAGCTGGTTTAATGTGATGTAATGCACAAGTTTAATTCATAAAGAACTGAAATTCGTGTGACAATTATGCGTCTGCCATTTATTAACAAGTAGAATTTTCTTTTATTTGCTTGACAGAAAAATGTTATTGCTTACAGAAGGGTCTCATTAGCACGGCAACTTAGTCCATAGTCAATATGTATAAGTATATATTAAATGTATTGTTTTGATAACAAGCGAACCTTTAATAAAGTACAAATATATGTATAAACATATGTATGTATGAATTTGTTCTTCACTACATTTACTTAAACCTGATTATATATATTGGTTATATATTTTTTAACAGATTCAGCATCTAAAATAGTATTTGTTTAACATCTAAATAACAAGTGTTTCCTCTTATAAGAAAAAGAAATATATAGGTAAGTACTATCTATGAAGAGAAAAGTAATGCGTACATTACATTCATTGGAAGACGTGTATATTATGTCTACTTATCTTTTGTTTCGTCAGATATACTTAATTTTTTAAAATACATCAAAATTGATTTACAATATTTGTTGTTTTATTGGCCTAAATTGGATTTATATCTGTAGAAATAAAAGATAAGTAAATGTAATAACACGTCTTCGAAGACGTGCATAGACGTCATTGGAGACGTATACAGACGTCTTTGGAGACGTGTATTGACGTCCTCAAAGACGTATATATACGTTCTCAAAGACGTGTACAGACCGGTATAGACGTCCTCACAGACGTGTAGGTATAGACGTTTTACTACGTCGTGAGGATGTGACATAAGTACGTCATACATTCTTCTTGAAGACGTCTTTTGGTCTTCAAAATACGAAATTTGACGTCCTGATGACGACTTTTTGTTTGCTTGGTACTTTATTACATTCAGATAATTTCAAAATCTTGATCAATTTTAAATAATTTAATTAAATTGAGTAATGTCAAATTAGAAAGCTCAATTTAATACAGCCAAAACAAAGTGTACGAGATTTTATTGCAAGCAACCCTATAGGTTTGTTTGTTACACCTACAATATATGTATATGTAACTACAATATTGCACACTACAATTTTTTGTATTGCACTGAACAGCCGTAAAGAGTGTAGACTTGTGTAAAATGTTGTAGTTAGTGTAGGTCCAACGAACAAACCTTATATTATCTATGTTTTATCCCTTTTGATAGATAACAAAATGTCACTTTCTTTGATTACTGTTTGTAAGAACGCAGAGCTATTTAATTTGAAAATATTTTTTTATAAAAAAAGTTGCATTTCGTTAATGTTAAGGGGCCCACACACTGCGTTTTTGTTCGACGAACAAGTCTGTTCGAACAAAAACGACGAGCGTGAGTTGCCCACAGACTACATCAGTTTTGTTCAGCAGTTTTATAATATGAAGATAATAATATGTGTGTGCAGTGACGGCGGCATTAGCCATAAAATCAAACGAGAAAATTGTAAGAGCAAATTGTAAAATATTTGTAGATATGTTTTAAATTACATTATTTTAATACAATAAGTTTATGTACAGCTGTGGAAATTACGTAAATTAACTAAAGTTGAAATGGTACAGATTTTACACTTATAATAACACGACTTAAATAAATATGAATATATAATACTACTATGAATATATAATCTACTTGTTCGACGGACATAAACATCTATTCTATCTCTCTTGTCTGACAACACTGTACTAATAGATCTACCAGCCGCATGAACGGTTGCAACTTGCATGAAAAGGTACCGACGGCACCACACTGAAAAGCCGAACGTTGTGCCGTTCGACTGCAACCCGCACGTGCATGAAAGAGGCCTAAATTGTGAGCACGACCCTATACAAGAGATAGCTGTACAATCAAATATCAAAAATGATGACAATAATTTTCTAGATAAGAATACAGCAATCAATTAATCATCTTGCTTACCCAGGGTCCTTCTGTTGGGTGACAGTCAATTTCGTCGAGCCGTGGAAGTTGCTAGCGATGTCAACATATTCGATACAGTCGTTATTTAAGCCAAATGCTTTATTCGAGGATGTTATAGAAGACATTTCCAACTTAACACGATCTTTTACGAAATCTGATTTTGTCTGTATATGTGCGGGAACTAATAATGTTTTACGCGGAATGTCATTAAAGAATAAGAGATTAATGAACATATTTGATTCATTGGGGCATACAAATATAATTGTGTTTTCGGTACCCTATTGGAAAGATAAGATTGTATACAATAAACTTACTTACAGGTTTAATTGTAGCTTATTTAGTATTATGAATATGCTCGAGAACGTTACTTTTATTGATATAAATAAATTGATTAGCATGAACATAGGTTTGCATTTAAGTATGTCGAATAAACATATAACAATGCGTTACGCATTTGATAATTATTTTACATGTGCTGATTATAATCTTGATTATTCTAATATCTGTGACTCGAATTATATAAACTATGAAAATCTCACTAGAATTAAGTTGACAGGGTCAAGTGACAAAATTCGAAATATATCAAATTTTCAAAGTCAATCGACAATTCAGGAGCGCCTATAGTCACGTAGTACAAATTAATACATCTAAATATATGTAGTCTACGAAATAAGGTTGCACATCTTGAAGTATTCTTAAATACTGTTGCTCTCCCTAATATACTTTGCATATCTGAACATTGGCTAACATTGGCCGAGCTTCCTAACGTATATGTAGATCAATACAAACTTATTAATTTTTATTCTCGTACTAATTTAAAAGCGGGCGGTGTAGCAATTCTGGTTCGAAATGATATGGGCGCAGATATTTTTCGTTGTTCAGTAGATTCGGTTGAGCAGGATTTCGAATATGCTTGTGCTGAGATGGTCATGGGTAATAATGGATTCGTTGTTGTCTGCTTGTATAGATCGCCCTCAGGAGATCTGAGTGTTTTCTGTGATAAATTGTTTGATTTGCTTGATGAGGTAACGAATGCAAATCACACCGTGATAGTCTGCGGGGATTTTAATGTAAACTTTCTAAATAACACAAATTCTGTTCAAGAAGTACTCAGTGTTTTCGATTGCTTTAAATTAGTATCCTGTGTAACTGATCCTACGAGGGTTACATCTGTATCATCTACACTGTTAGACATTTTCATTAACGATGAAACCTCTAAATATACGTGTTCCACAGGAGATTTGTTTTTTTCAGATCATCGCTTTCAGTTGCTGGGAATTAAATTACCGACGAAACCGAATACACCGCAATTACAGAATATAAACGTAAGTTTTGGTCTCAGCTAGTTTCTTGTGATGCAGATAGCTTCGATATATTTTACAGTATTCTTTTGCATCATTTTAATTCTTTTTTTCCATTAGTGAAGTGTAGAATATCCACAAAGCATATGATAGAATGGTATACTCCAGATTTGGCACATCGACAATGTTCGAGATCTGTATAATATTTACAAGAAAAATAAAAATCCAATCACTTTGAATGCATATAAAACACAGAAAGAAGCTTATAAATCCCTGGTCACTAAAACTAAAAAAACATTCTATGAAACTAAAATATCAAACTCAAAAAATAAAAGTCAAGCAGCTTGGAATGTCATTAAAAAAATAACAAGACCCACCCATAACCAAGCGGAATACATAACTTTGTGTGACACGACCGGTAATTGTATATCTAATCCGCAGGAGGTGTGTGAGATGTTCACTGAGTCATTCTATAGCTTTGACAAACTTGTTCCGAGGACTGCAGCAGCTATTCCACCAGACACAGGTAGTAGTCTATATCTTGTTCCTACGGATCACTTTGAGGTTGAGCGTTTACTGCTGGAGGTCTCGAACAAGTGCTCCTCTGGTGTTGATGATATGCCTTGTTTTCTATTTAGGTATATCGCTCCATATTTAGCATCACCTTTAGCTAATGTTATAAATGCATGCCTATCTATAGGAAAGTTTCCAGATAATTTAAAGATCAGCAAGGTGATTCCTGTACATAAAAAGGGCAGTAAACTTGAAGCAACAAATTATAGACCTATTGCAATTCTTTGCGTAATTACGAAGATTTTTGAAAAGTCATAAATACGAGGCTTTGCAACTATCTTCGGAGTATGAGTATAACTACAAATAGGCAGTTTGGGTTTATTCGCGGTAAGTCGACATCCGACGCTATCTATGACAGCCTAACTCAAGTCTATAATAAAATTGATACGGGAAATACCGTACTTCAATTATTCTTCGATCTTTCGAGAGCCTTTGATACCGTCGATCACGAAATCCTATTGGCGAAGATGTGGGCATATGGGATACGCGGCACTGCCTATAACTTATTTAAATCTTATTTGACAAATCGCAGTTCACGTATTGTAGTTTGGGGTTGTGCGGGGGATATTCAGAAGCATTATTATTCAGCAACGGTTGACATAAATTCTGGTGTTTATTTATTTATTTACAGTGGTTGGGATACAAACAGGACGAACCCAGAACAGTATCCACGAAATAACAATTGCATGTACATACATAACATACCAACTATACTAATATGTTTATACATATATACACATGTATATATATATAAACAGACAACTATCATGTAGAAAAAAATAGGAAAGAAAAATCAAAAACAGATTCAATATGAACAATAGCAGTAATAATAATAATAATAATAATAAAACACTACAATAGTCTGACCAGTAAAGAGAATAAAAGAAAATCAGGATAAAGGAAGTTACTAAGTTATTAATATGCACCGATTAGCAAAATTAGCAATACCTGATTTTCTGCTTGAATAAGCGATAAGAGCCATCAAACAAATCGATATTATCGTAATTTGTGTTGTAATTATAGAGTATTCGCAGTATGGGGGAGTTCCTGCGTAAATTAGTTTTAGCCATTGGAGGCCGACAGAGTGTCGTTGCACGCGTGGAGAATGCAGGGACGTTAAAATCAATGGACGCAAGAATTTCAGGAGCATCGAGAAGACTGTTACAAATCTTGAACAAACAGCACATATCAATACGTTCCCTGCGAGTTTTTAATGGAGTAAGATTGAATTCCACAAGTGAGGACGCGTAATCATAACGGGGCATATTGTACTTCTTTAATAAATAGTTGACAAACCTTCTTTGAATAGATTCAATTCTGGTAATGTAAATATTGTACTGGGGATTCCAGATTACACTGGCGTAACCAAGCACACTGTGGACGTAAGCATAGAACAATGAAATTAAAGAATTTAGATTGGTAAAGGACTTAGTGGACCGTATAACGAAACCTAGACAACGGAAAGACTTAGACGCAATAAAATCGATGTGACGATTAAACAATAATTTACTGTCGAAAATCACACCGAGATTTTTAATGTTACTAACATGCTCCAACAAGTGAGTGTTTAATAAATATGGATAATTGTAAATGGTTCGATTCCTTGAAAAGGAAATACATTTACACTTAGCGTAATTCAAAAATAATTTATTTTTGATACAGTAATCATGGAGGCGATATAAATCCTGTTGGATGTTAAATTGATCAGATATTGTGTTAATTGGGCAAAAAATTTTCAAATCATCTGCGTATAACAAAAATTTGGATTGAAGAAAGCAGCTCGATATGTCGTTAATGTACATAATGAAAAGGACTGAGGTGCGAGCCCTGAGCTACACCTGACGTAACAGAGACAAAGTCTGTAATGAAACCATTTAACTTAACCGCCTGGGTTCTATTGGAAATATATGACTTTACCCAACGAACTAGGTCACCATGTATTCCTAAGGAATTTAGCTTGTCCACTAGTATATTGTGATCTATTTTGTCGAAAGCCTTACTAAAGTCAGTGTATATTGAGTCAACTTGTACACGGTTATCCAAACTTTTCGAGATGTGATTGCAGTACAATAACAAGTTGGATTCAACAGACCTGCCAGAGAAAAACCCGTGCTGCTCAGGAATTATCTGACTGACGACAGCAAGTAACCATATACAACGGATTCGAAATCCTTTGACGTAGTTGAGAGTATGGAGATTGGACGATAATTTTCAACCACTTGCCTATTACCGGATTTGAAAACAGGAACAACATGGGATTGTTTCCATATGCTAGGAAAGTGTCCTGTAGCAAGCGACATATTGAAAATCATAGCAAGTGGCTGAACTAAGTTAGTGGCGCACTTACGCAGGAAAAGTGCAGGAATGCCGTCAGGGCCAGCAGCCTTACGCACATCGAGTTTTAGTAAGGAGGCAAGAACCTCAGATTCACAGATTTGGAAAGATGAACACACATTACACCCAGAAGCCACGTCGAGTGATGTCAATTCCCCATCAACAAAAACTGAACTGAAATAATTGGAAAAAAAGGAGGCAGCTGCTTCACTATTATCAGCTTTCCTATCCCCATAATAAAGAGTATCAGGGAGCGACACACCCCTCCTTTTTGTTTTTACAAAAGACCAGAATCGCTTAGGATCCTCATGTAACCCAGTTTCAACATTGTGGGTATAACGTTTCAGGTCGCAGGAAATGAGGTATTTAGAGCGCGCTCTGAGAATATTGAATGCAACATAATCCAAATTATTTTTATATAACTTCCATTTCCTGTGGTACTTAAGTTTTTCTTTTATTACCCCCACAGTTGGTCGGGAAAACCATGATGGAAAACGAGTACGCTTAACAGTTCTCGATGGAACATGTACGCTAATAATAGAGTGAAGGTGACCATAGAAAGTGCTCATGGTCTCCTCCAAATCCAAGTTTCTAAAAATTGCAGCCCAGTCGAGAGCAGCCAGATCCTCATTGATAATCTCATAGTTAGCTTTGTCAAAGTATTTTTTAGTAGTGCTTGTGGTATATGGTCACGTAACCCTCAAGCTACGTAAATGAATATCCAATCGCGGATGATGAGGGTCAACCCTAAGCAGAGGCGAATGGCAGCTCTCAACCGAGTCAACAACATAATCGCTAGCCAAAACAAAATCAAGTATTCTATTATTAACATTAGTAACTGAGTTAAATTGTAATAGATTACAATATTCAATAGTATCAATAAAAATTGCGTCAGCGACACCATAGGAGGAAGGCGTCATGTACTTATGTTCAGAGATAAGCCATATAATATGCGGTAAATTAAAATCGCCTAATACTAGTAGTGGGTCATCAGGATAGTTCTCACTAACGCGAACAAGACTGGACAAAAAACACTGGGCAGCGACCTCATCGCCAGGTGGTAAATAAACACAGCACACCAAAAGCCGCACTCCAGAACAACGCACTGAAACCCACACATCCTCAGCATCACTGTGAAACTCGGGCAACGCAGAGGCAATAATATCGTTACGGATCGCCAGAAGAACACCGCCGCCATCCAACTTCTTGGAAATCGTAGTCTCCCTATCTCTGCGATAGACAGTATATCCATCATGAAATAGCTCACTGTCATGTATAGAACCATTAAGAAAAGTTTCAGAGAAAGCAATAATATTATATTCTGCATCTAACACTTGAGTGTACAAATGATTTGTTTTGGAGCGTAGCCCGCGAACATTTTGGTAGTACACTGATAATTCCATAACGCAAAAAAATCAGTGCACCACACTATCTATATAATACGCTTGAGGTCCTCTTCGCAAGCGACGGTAATAACTTTAGAGGTGTCATCGCGACGGGCATATAAGATCCCGTGCTTGACCCAATGAAATTTATATTTTTTCGCGGCGGCTAGCTCCCGTAACTTTTTGTAAAGCAGTTTATTTTTAAATGTTAGATGCTCATTAATAAATATTTGGTTCTTGGAATTAGCTAAGTAAATACCAGGCTTATTAGAGTTTGCTTTCCGTGCAATTTTGACAGCAGCCAGGATTTCATCGCGCTTTCTACGAGAGAACAGCCTGACGACTATATTTCTTGGAGAATTGGACCTATTCATATGCGCAACCCGATGCACTACGTCGACATCATCTTTTGTAATGGGACACCTAATTGAATCTCCAATGTCTTCCAAGAGTGTAAATAAATTTTCGTTAGCAACGTACGGCGCACCCTGTATCTCTAAGTTATATAAACGAGAGCGCTGTTCTAAATCATCAACAGCCCTGCCCAATTTAAACAAATCGGATTTCAAATTAATATTCTCGTTTTCTAAAACATCGATAATTTTAGTCTTATCATTGAGCACTTTTAAAGACTGTTCAAAATCAACAATTTTGTTCGTGCAGAATGTAATAGATTGAAGAAGCGCATCGTATTTGTTATTTAATGCTGACAGCTCTGTTCTAATACCTTTAAGAATTGCTCCGATATCACTGTCTCCGCATGAAACGTCCTCGCTAACGACCATCGATGTGCTTGCCGCGTCTCTGCATTCGGGACATTTCCAAAATGAACCGGGCGTAGTGAGCGCTGGCAGAACCGCTGTTGGAAGCTGGACACATCTAGCGTGGTAAAAGGATTGACACTCGCCAGCGCAGAACAGTCCGGGAGACTTTTTGTTAATAGAGGAGGTACACTTTTTGCACGTTGAACTCATTCCCGTAGCGAACGACGAAATCTTTATTAATCAAGAACTGCCTTACGGTAACACAAAACAGTCAAAAAAAAACGCCAAAATAACAATCACGGATTTAACTCGAGAACGATACTACTTAATCAAATTTACGATTACTAATTGTTGTAAAAACTCAATACTTTATTAGCAATAGCTACACACGTACACACCTTGCAATACGATCTCGTATTATTGGGTTCAATTCTTGGTCCCACATTGTACAATATTTACGTTAATGACTTGTGTCAACATATATCTTTGCATTCCTGTTTGTTGACGCAATATGCTGATGACACAAGCTGCGTGGTTTTTGGTTCTTCGGTGGATCAGACCTCAGATCGGGCTAACTGTATTGTATCTGTGTTGGATGCATGGTGCGATAGTAATAAACTCATTCTCAATAGAAATAAAACTGGCCTCATATACTATCGAGCTGGTGCGTCGATTAATAGCAGCCCTTATATTAGGTGTAACGGGAGATCAATTGCCGAAAGCGAATACTTCAGGTTTTTGGGTTTGTAGGAACAGTGACATATACAGTAACATGATAACACGTGGACGCGATAAGCTGCGCATCCCTCTCCACAAAACTGTCTTATATGAGCGCAGTGCGTACTATAGATGTGTAATCTATTTTATCTTATTACCACCGCAAATCAAACTGGCAACATCGATTAATAAGTTTAAACAGCTACTAAAGTCTTTTATATATGAAAATAGCTTTTATTCCGCGGATGAATACGTGACCTAGTGTGCCTTCCTTTGAATATTATATTGTTTGTTTACGTGTGGTTTATTTAGTTTGTATTCACTAGTTTTATTGTTGTATATATATATATATATATATATATTTATCCAACCGACGTTACTAGACCCGGCATGTTCATGATACCAAGTCAATCCCAGTGTATAACACAGAAGCGGACATTTAATATGCCCTGCTAAGCCCACTGATTGTACCGCTTTGCCAGACCCAGTGTATATAAAAAATATATTTTCCCGCCTTTTCATTCCCTGCAATGTTGCCAAGTGTATGCGACAAGTGTCTATTATCTTTTCACAGGTTAAATGTAAGCTGGAAGTGTTTTGAGAGAAAGCACAAACCTTTAACACCTCATGATTTTTGGGGTTTACAAATGGATGTTTATATGGACTAGATTTAAGCTTGAAGTAATTTTTTAAATAATTATGAAGTATTTATAAATACTTGAATGCGATTTCACTTAATTTTGAAATATCGCAGTCGTGAAGTATTCATACTGTGGCTTTACACAAGATATGGTATGTGTCTACACATATTCAAAATAGCGAAAATTAATGGTTTTGACAATAAATTCTTTTGAAACTAAAAACTATTAGAAACTATTGCAACTGTTAAAAAGCATACTGTCTCCAATAACTGACAAATTTAATCAAAAATTTTGTGTTCTCTTAATTTCGTATGGAAGATTAGTACGGAAAAATGATTTAATATAATTTAATTCTGGGCTTTTCTAGCAATAACACCCTTATCTTGACAACAATATCAAATATAACTGGTCAAATAGAAAGATTCGGATAAAAACTTAGATGCACTTAAAGCAATTAGTATGAAGCACGTAATATTAATTCTTTTTTAGTTTTTATTTTATGCATTGCGATTTTACCAAATTACCATTGACATAAATGTACAGGTTGGTAAATTTCGAAGTTATAATAGGAGATCTCGGTAACTATAAGAACTATCAAAAAACGGACCACGCATCCTCAATCGGTTTTTTCGAGAAAAGGATGATGGTGAAAACCAAATTTGGCTATCGGCTTTCGGTTTCGAGTTATCCGTGAAAATTCGATTTTTCCCATTTTCGTTTTATCACGATATCTCGGCTACTTATAAAAATTGACAAAAATGACTTTTACGTTCTTCAGACACTTTTTTAATTAGAATGCAGTGGCGTTAGGGATTTTTTGAAAATTTTTTCGAAATTCGAGCTAGGACATAGAGGAAAGTAGCCTATTTTCGGATAGCTTTTTGTAATTGCTGATATCACCACTCAAAATAAGTCTTTCCCAAAACACTTGTTCCTCAAAATATAAATTACAGTATCAAGAATTATGTTCAATGAAGTTTACAATCATTAGGCAAAACACGTATTAGAACAAAAATGTTGACTACAAACGTGTACTTTTTACCATTTTAAAAAAGATCTCTTAATTTTGAATATCCGCAATTAGGCAACTTTTCTGATGTCCGAAAGAAGGACCCTTTTCGTTATGACATTTTTTTGATCAAAATAAATGGCTTAAATTAAAATAATCTTATTATTTAAAGTAAACTTACAATGAAACGTACCGAAATTATAATAAAAGAATTTATAATTGCTAAAATAAAATACACCACTCCCATATTATCCGAAATTAGGAATTTGGTAATTAACGTTAAGTCGTTCTGTAAAAAAAAGTATGCAAAATATTATAGCTTTCACGCATCCAACTTACTCTTTGAATGTCAAACTTACCTCTGATGTAGTTATAACTCTTCAAAACACAGTATTTTTATTTAAAAATTGATTAGTTCAAGAGACTGTAAAAAACTCAACCACACACTAAACAACATTTCGTGATGTTGCCATCTAATCGTGAATAGTAAAAACAGAAAATATACACTGAACGTTAGAAGTTTCATTTTTGAATAGATTAGATGTATTTTCAAAACGTGAATATACCTAGATCCTAAAAAACAGTACTAATTACTACGAAATTAGAAACCTGTCTGAAAATCGGCTAGTTTTCTCTAAAGCTGTATTTTTTTATATGGAACATATAGTTGGCTATGATATAATTAAAAAGAGGATTTTTTGCCATTTTAATGATATATATCATGTGGGGCCTTTTCGCTCATTTTCACTGTATTATAACAAAAAATAAACATTTTCCATTGATTTTCATGCTTTTTGTTAGTAGGCATGCGTCATTCAACAAACATGAATCTGTCAGTAGGTTTATAAATAGTATCAATAGTTTAAGTTTATTATTTGATTGTTGCTTCACCTTAAAATTATAAATTTGAAATGGCTTATGAAAATTACGAAAGGTACGATGTGTTGGAATGCTTTATTCTCAATAATAATAATGCTGAAGCTGCACGTGAAACATATTTTAATCGTTACCCGGAAAGAAGGCACCCTAATAAAGCTATTTTTGGAAGATTGAAATATAATCTCATTAATTTTGGAACATTCAACAAATCAAGATCGAAGAATTATAATAAGGAAGATACCTACTAAGGCAGTTTCGATCAATGTTATTGGAATGGCAGTGGCAAATCTTTCAATCTCAAGCCGTCAAATTGAAGTGGAATTGGGTATATCACGACGACGTGCGTTATCGGTTTCGAAGAAACATAAGTTTAGGCCATACAAGGTAAGGAAACAACAGCAGCTCCTATTGACTGATCCTGAACGCTTAGAATACTGTAATTGGTAACTTCAACAAATTCAGCAGGATCCATCATTTTTTAGAAAAATTATTTGGATGGATGAAGTCTACATTAGCAGTGCCGGAATTTTTAACCAACACAATGAACATTGGTGGTCTGATGTTAACCCCTACCGTGCCGTCGATGTTCAAAATTAGGGACGATTCGGTTTTAGTGTTTGGTGTGCCCTATTTGACACTCGTATTCTGGCATACCGAATTTATCAAGAAAAATTAAATGGTCAACGGTATTACAACATCATAAATCAACATGTAGTCGAAGAATTTTTGGAAGAACTGCCTTTGAATGATATGAGAAATGTATTTTTCCAGCACCGCCCCATAACACTGGAATCGTCTCAGGATTGCTGACTGCAAATTTTGGAGACAACTGGATAGGCACCGGCGGACCACTAAAGTGGCCATCACGTTTGTCGGATTTGTCACCCCTAGATTTTTTTTTCTGGGGACATCTTAAATACCGCTTCTACAAACAAACTCATAATAACATTAACGAACTGAGAGAGAACTTTATATAATGTCTTAATTCTGTTTCTTGTATCCATATACACAATGCACTTCGGATCGTTTCGAGACGGTGTAAATTATGTATTGTAAATAATGGGCGCCAGTTCGAACTTCTATTGTAAATAATTTTTAATCATGTTATAATTTATTCTCAACCTGAAAGTGAAAATATGTGTGATTCGTCGATCTTGATTTATTAAATGTTCCAAAATTAATGAGATTTTCGTTCATTCATTCAAAAATAGATTTATTAGGTTGCCTTTTTTCCGGGTAACGATTAAAATATGTTTCACATGCAGCTTCAGCATTATTATTATTGAGAATAAAGCATTCCAACATATCATACCTTTCGTAATTTTCGTAAGCCATCTCAAATTTATAATTTTAAGGTGAAGCAACAATCAAATAATCTACTTAAATTATTGATACTATTTATAAACCTACTGACAGATTCATGTTTGTCAAATGACACACGCCTACTAACAAAAAGCAATGAAATGATGAAAATCAATGGAAAATGTTAATTTTTTGTTATAATACAGTGAAAATTAACGAAAAGACCCCAGATGATATATATCATTGCAATGGCAAAAAAATCTTCTTTTAATGATATCCTAGCCAACTATATGTTCCATATAAAAAAATGCAACAGCCAAATCATGAATACATACTATCACACGCTAACTTAAACACATTCAGTTTTACGAATGCAAACAGAGGTTATAAATATTATAGATAGTATTGCAATTACAGTGTTGCCGATTTTCGGGCTTGACGACGTTGGTATAATATACCAGGCTTGACAACGTCGGTAGAAATGCTTCTTTAGATATACAGCTGGCCCTCTGGCAGAAAGCGCCGGAACTAGAGTTGTGTATAGGTTGATATTCTACCGCGTTGTCGGTCCCAAACAAAAAATTGGGAGGAGTCATTTTTAAGCATAACATTGAAAAATAGACCTAAATACACGAAGAACGTTGTCAGACCCGAAAGTGGGTCTGACAACGTCGTCGCGGGTCTGACAACGATTACTACATATAGCGGTTCGGGTCTGTATAAGCGGTTTAACAAATCTATATATATATATATATATTAGATCTAGTCAGTTTCTTATCTAGTATTTTTATTTGTATATATTGACAATGTCTATGTTGTTTATCAACTCCTGACAATAAAAAGATATTACTATATTACTATTACTATACCTGTTTGTTTGTTCTGTTTTGCACGACTGAGCCATTGCACATTCGACCATGCCAATTACGCTATATCCTTTGTGTTGCTTTTGTACATTCATCTATCTAACTGATATTTAGTGGGAGAGAAGTAACAATTAAATCAACGCTTGCGAGACGAAGTAATTGCAAATTAATAATTTGCTTCCATTCAAAGTATAATTAACTATATGCCGTCAGAGGTATGCAGATGACATTGCAATACTCATTAGAGGGAAAATGCAGGCATTATCTCTGAACACATGCAAAGAGTTCTGAAAACAACAGAAGGGTGGTGGATACAGGAAAACCTAAGGGTAAATCCTGCGAAAGCAACAGCAGTTCCTTTTACGAGAAGAAGAAACTTGGATGGCTTAAAACTACCAACACTTCACAATGAAACTGTACAATTCAGTCAAGATGACAAATTCTTAGGATTGGTTCTAGACTCAAAGTTTAGATGGAATCAACATCTTGAACAAATGATAGACAAGTAAGTGTAACTGGGTACTAATGACCACCCGCAGAACAATGGGGATTAAGGCCAGGTATGATGCCCTGGTTGTACAACACAGTGGTAAAACCTATGTTAACCTATGATTACTGATTTGGTGGGCTAAAACTATAGAGAAGCAAGCATTATTATTATATAAATTCTTGTACTTATTCAAAGGGTAATGCAATAAAAATAAAATAATTTTTAATGTCTTATTTTAAATTTATTCAGTATTAATCACAACAATTAAATTTACTTTAAGACTAATTGCTTAAATGTCCATATACAAAATTGGTATGTAATTAGTAACTAACTGTATGTATGTATATACGTATTACCAAACGCACGTTTTGGCATTTTTAATCTCAACACATTGCACAGTAAAAGTAAATATGCACTCTCCTCACTTAATTTGAAGGTGTCTACCAACCGTACTTACAGTAATATAATGTTCTTACAACATATATTTACCTGCTGCTTGTGATTCCATACACTTAGCATGTATGTAGTACATACATACAATGTGTCTGGGTTAAAAATGCCGAAACTGTGTTAATTGAACACTTACTATAGCTACACTTAATACTATTATAAATATGCAATAAATATAAAATAATAAAAATTTTTTTTTTAAAATTGTACAAATGTTGTTCAATGGCAGAGTTCTAGTTTGCAATTTTTTATTTTAGTATGATAACATCAAAATTATGGATAGATAGATACTTTATTTATACACTGTGGTGTGATATATACATATCCATATATACATAGATATGTATATAATATATAGATTGCCACATTGCAGCCTGCTCGCACCTACAACATATCTGACGTATGTATGACGTGTAGTGGCAATGACTCTAGCATACAATGTTGATCATGATTGTTAGATGTTTCATCATTATCACAACTTATCCAAATAAATACAATTAAGCCTACAACTATAAAACTTCCAATAATTATCGAATGACTAATATTCCATCCTATGATCTGATCTAAACCTTTAACATTCTGTTGCCCTCTAGCATTTATAGTTTTTGTAGTTGTCGTTTCTGTATCAAAGCTATGTGGATAAATAGTACTCAATGTTGACACGGAATCTCCAATGAGGAAATCTTTAGAAGAAGGTGTAAAATGATCTTTTCGATTCTGTTGCTCAATAAAACTTATTGATTTTATTGTTGCCACTTACTGTATCGGAACTAAGCACATTTCGAATCCATTCATTCTCTAGAAAAATGTCGACAAAGGCAACTGGATGAGTACTATTTAAGATTATAACATTGGTAAACTTAGGCCTCAATCCACAGTAAAGAAAGCCAATTAGTTCTATTCTGTGATCATTATAAGCAAACAACGGGCTTCCCGTGTTTCCCTAAAACACCAAATACATATCTTAGAATAACAAACCTTTTCGTCAAAAATAACATATTTGAACATACCACTTCTAACGAAATATTGCTTGCAGTGGCACATATGTTCTCATATATGTACGTTTCTTTTAAGTTCTGCTGTGCCTTTTGACATGTTTCAGAGTCATATACTTGGAAAAGTATAACTTCCGAACGAAATTCTGTAATCTGTAGATTGTTATTGAATTTTAATAATAAGTACATTTCTTACTTACATTTTCATTTTGTTTACGATTCCATTTAATAATAAATCCTTCAGAATAATTAAATTGGGACGATGCTAAGATCACAGGTAATGTATGAGAAACAGCTTTTTCTAGCTAATATAAACAAATATATTCGAAGTTCATTAATCCATACATTAATCATATACTGTACAAATCATGCACCTATGCTTGGCGCTTGGCTTAGTCACGAACAAAATTAGCTCAAGAACTTGAAAACCGTAATAACTAGAATAGTGCTCTGAAAAAGTCTTACAAGTTTTCTTGATATCTCATACGGTTAAAGCTGGATTCGCAAAAAAACAGAAAATATCGCAAAAACAACCCTAATTGTCTCTTTCTTTGCAGGCGTAGACTTAACGACAGAAACTTTTGAGCCTTTTTTTGTAGACCATGAAATCTTCTCCAAAAAAGTCTGAAAGAGTACTATTCTAACTGTTATGGTTTTTAAGTTATCGAGCTAATTTTGTTCGTGATTAAGCCGAGCCCCGACCATAGCTGCAAGATTTATACTGTATAATTATAAAGGTTTTAATTGTGAATTACCTTAAGTATAGCCACGTCGTGAAAATTACACTTGAATAGCTTTCGATAATACTTGTGATGGATCCATTTATTACTGACCAAAACCTTATTGTAGCTAGTGTTATTGTTTAGGGAAAAATTATCACCTTGGTAACGGATAAAGTATTCGCTAAAAACAGAATATGCATGAGTAATTTATAGAGCTTTATTATTCATCTTATTAAAGATTGAGGAAGCATATAATATAAAGTTATACATTAATATTAAATGTTTTATATAAGTACATCTTTAGCAAGTTATTTAGAGTTTTACATGAGTAAAGTAAAAAGTTTTTACTTATAATATTTTTCGATATTGTATTTCTAATATGCAATCATCTAGAGAATTTAGAAATATACAAGATATTCTATGTAACCTGTTAGTTTGAAATTTTATAGGTAGGTTATTAGTAGGACTGGGCGATACCTAAATTTTCGGTATCGGATATCGATACCAATGGAAGTATCAATACTTACCGATGTATCGATTCCGTGCATGATATCGATTCCGAGAACTGATGAAGTATCGACAGGTTTAGAACCGATACCTTAGTATCGATACTTAGAAATTATTTATTGATTTTTCACTAACTATATTCAATTAAGGAGAAATCTTGGTATTAGCGGGTATTATTGAAAATGAATTAAAATTAATGAATAATCACTGTCATTCATCACCATGCAACGACGCGTTTCGATTTTATAAATCTCATCAGGTTGCCTTTGTGAGAATGACAGTAATTTGTGAAAACTCATATAGGTACCTATACAGGGTGTCTCAGCTTTTGCGTTATAGGCATTATCTGCTTTCTCTGTATAGTTATCAAAAAACTTTTCAAATAAAAGTTACTTAATATTATATGTTGAAAATGACAAATAGAGGATTTTATTTGCCCGTGACCTTGAAGGAGATTTCAGGTCAACTTTGTTTTTTAAATGCATCTTATTTATCAAAAACTAATAAGTAACTTTTATTTGACACATTTTTTATTTTGCGTTGTCAGTTTTGACACAATTCAGATAAACTTGTCAAAACTGAAAAGTCGTGAATTTGGCTTATATGTAGCTGTAAACCGCCATGTTTCACTTCGACGTTTGGCAGAAGAAATTGGGGTTAGTAAAGCTACAGTAGGAATTTTAAAAGGGCATCAATACCATCCATTTGAAGTTCATTTATCACAAGAATTAAGACTAAACGATTTACAAAGACGCCTGAATTTCATTGCACGTTCTAGAATATGAAAATCCAAATTATCTTAATTGTATTTTGTGGAGTGACAAAAGTCGCTTTCACAATAATGGTGTTGTGAACAAACATAATGCGCACTATTGGTCCAACCAAAATCCGCGGTGGATGGAGGAAGCACACAAACAGTGTGGGGAACCAATTGTATGGTGTGAAATGTTTAATGGACATTTAATTGGACCCCACTTTTACGAAGGAACCCTGATAGGACAACGGTATTTACATTTTTTCCAAAATCTGCTTCCAGATTTAATGGAAGATATTCCTCTTAATGAAAGGCGAGAGATAATTTGGCAACAAGATGCTGCTCCGCCCCATAATGCACAAATTGTGATGAATTATTTAAATGCGCTGTACCCCAATGGGTGGATTGGAAATAGAGGTTTCTCGGATTTGTCGCCTGTTTTTTCATGTAGGGTTATTTAAAAGAATGTGTATATCTAGTTCCGTTGATGATCTGAAAATCGAATTTGCATGGGATGCAGGGTCATAACTCAGGAAATGATACTTTCATCTTGCAACAGAGGATTAAGATGTCATTTGGAAGTTTGTGTCCATGTTGATGGAGCCCAATTTGAATATTTATTAAATTATAATATTATCGTATTCCTTTAAGTTAATAAAAATTGCTTTTGACAAGTTTATCTAAATTATGTCAAAATTGACAAGGCAAAATAAAAAATGTGTCGAATAAAAGTTATTTACTAATTGTTGATAAATAAAAAGCAACATTAAAAAATACATATATCTATCTAAAAAACAAAGTTGACCTTGACATCTCCTTCAAGGTCACGAGCAAATAAAATCCTCTGTCATTTTCGACATATCATTATATCAAGTAACTTTTATTTAAAAAGTTTTTTGATAACTATACAGGAAAAGTAGATCATGCCTGTAACGCAAAAGCCGAGACAGCCTGTATATCTAACATCGTGTGTTAAGTATACAGATCAAACAGCCGCCCTATAGTCGGGGCATCGTATGTCGGAAGCATTCGGGAGTAGAGAAGTAGGGATGCATTAGTAGGCTTAACTCGACAGCGCACAGTTGTATTGTATTAGCGAGATAAAGTAATTCATGCTATCGTAAATATACGATTATTATTGTTACTATTACTGATGCTGATTGTTTTGTAATTCATTATGGACATTTTTACCCTTCAACAAAAGAAATATGTTACAAAACAACATCATCGTGGATACTATTGTACGCCTATTTAACGATGAGTTCCAACAAACTACATATTTGTTTTGAAACAGTTCGTCATATAATCAATAACTTTGATATGTATGGCTGTTTAAATCCGTGTAAAATTTGTACTTACAGACGAATCTTCGTTCGCTTTTCATGGTCGACACAACCCAAGTGTTGCAAGGTATTGGTCGCAAGAAAAGCGACCTTGTACTTATGACACTCGACCACAATACTCTGCAAAATTAAATGTTTGGGCTGGCCTATTACATAACAACATAATTGGGCCATTTAATTTATTTACTTATGAAATTATTGTCTTCGTTACGTGTGTAATTGCTTCTCCTATTTGTGACGAGTTCATCACCTATATTTTTACCACAAACTTCTGTTTAGTTTAGAAAGTTTATAGAAATTTTGAGAATAAGCAAACAATTATTGTATTGTGCATATGTATTGAACAGAATACAACCGTCCGGTCTCGAGTGAAGCGTGCATCTAACTATCTACTAATACATCCCTACTTCTCTATTCCCGAATAGTTCCGATATACGATGCCCCGACTATAGGACGGCTGTTTCATCTGTATACATATGAGAGATTAATTTTACAAATATATTGACTAATAATGTCGAACTTGACCATTGTCTATTTTATTTCTACAAAGTCTGTAATTGTTTATTACATTGACCTGTAGTTGTAGAATTAGCGACATATATCCATCACTTTTCTCTAGAATATGCATGGTGACTATGAATGACAGTGATTATTAATTAATTTGAATTATAATTCTCAATAATAGCTGCTAGTACCAAGATTTCTCCTTAATTTGATATATACGTACGGCTAAGATGTAAACATTCATTGAATTATATTCAATAACATATCTACGGTATCAAATTTACAACATTATGATACTTTGGGGCTTTTTCACAACATTTATAGTTATTGTGTCTGAATAATTACAATATTCGTACCCTCGTTCATTAGTGTTTGAGTCAATATACGAAAAATAGTTTCATAAATATTTGTCTAAAAACCATTTGTTTCCGAGATGATACATAGTCATTTTATTTCAAATAGATTCCTACTAAATTAATCTAATTTTTCTATAAAGAGTAATCTATTTATTTGAATATTTCCCTCGTGTACTGCTCCATATGCAAACGACAATTATCGCGTCCTACCAACGATAATTGCACTGCATAAATCGATAATTGCATTGCACCTTTAGTACCAGATTTTAAGGCACTAATTAAAATCGATATTGTTTAAACATTTTCCCAATAAACCCAATTTTAAGTTTAATAAAAGGATACCTAATTAAATTATAAATAAAATATATTATATTTACCTAGAATTGTCTAATACACAGTGAGCCGCAGTTAAAACGTGGGTTTCGTCAAGTAATATTCCAGTACATTCGTATATTAACTGATTTTTGAAAACAGCTACCTAAAAAGATTTCATAATATTACATCATTGTATTGTAGTTAATACCACAAGGCTATAACATTCTTCCATTAGAAGTATGCTAATAAAAGTCCCTTATATTGTATTAAAACTGTTTTGACAATGGGAGCAAAAATTAAGCAACATAATTATAAAAATTACTTGACACGGTCAAAAATGCATCCCATGTGTTGCATTCGGAAAGCCTAGCACTTTATTGCTTATATACTTTGAAAATACACTTTACATTTTTGTTGTCCTGCAGCTTTCACATTTTTGTTATATTATCCAATTAAAAAAAGAGCTACTTACTACATTAGATTGTACTTTTGGATGTATCGAGTATTCCTCTTCTAAAGCTAAAATGATATTAATCGCATTAAAAAACTACATTTTATAAAAAACATCACTGACCTAATTCTACATGTGGCAAGATAAATAAATAAATACGTAAAAATTGAATATATATCACACATATTTTCTGCGGTCGCACATCCATTGAAACTACAGCGCTACTGGCACTACTACACATTTTATTACATTAAAATATTACCACTACAGCATAAACACCTCATAAAGTACTAGGTTTATTTTGAGTAATACATCGATGATATTAACAAATCTTCATCTTATCTCTATCGCCCTGTGATTAAGAATGATTAGGAAGTCCTATCTTAATTGAATTCCTAGGAAGTCATATTACAATTGAGTAGGTACACAGAAATGATTGTACGAATACTAAACTATGGTTAATTTCAATAGTTTCAATAAATTACGTGCAACTTAAAACTAATATGTGTTAAACTAATAAAGAACTATGTAGGTGATTTATTGATATTTTTGTTTTCAATCTTACAATTGTAATTCCATGTTGAGTTTACAAACTGTGAAATAATAATACAACGAAAAAAATCGATTCAATTTAAATAAACATTTGCTCAGCACTATCTTTTGTACTTTCGGTCTGCTCACCTGATAAACTCGGCGCATTAAAAAAAAGACAATTGAAAATTTCTACCATGAAAAAGTAGAGTGTGGACTTGCAGAATTCTTTTATTACATTCCTATGTCTAAATACAACAGTTGTGTACGAGTTGTAGCAAATAGCTTTAACCATTTGGTTTGCTTGGTTTACTCATGTAAAACATTATTTTCCGAGAACATTTTATCTTTACACGTGATTAGGATGACAATAATTTAGCTTTATCTTCTTGTGACGATAGCAAGAAAATATACGGTGACGTTACTGAATTGATACAGTTTGTAGATTTATTATCGTACTTTAATTGTGAAAATCGTAATTCATATAATACATTAGAATTATAAAAAACTAATGCTAACGGTTAAAATATTAAAAAAAAAAAAAACAAAAGTTGTCTTTATTTGTTGGCTTGAAATATTTGGGTTTTTTTCGATTCTTGTATATTCGAAATTCTTGTATCTAGTACAATCAACTGCACAAAATTATTTTATAAATAGTAATAATGTGAAGTAACGATGCTTTGCCAAACTGGCATCTTTATTTCTCAAATAAAAAACAGTTAATTAATCATTGGTTGCCGAATAGATAAAATAACTACAAAACTATTTCTGTATAATCAATAATAAATAAAAAATCAAACTTTCTAAATGTAAAAATCTATAAACATAGAATTAACAATTTTTGAAATCCTTCCCCAAAAACTAGTATACGTAATACGTATTATATATTTTTGGAGTTACTTTTCAGTTCTATTGTCATTTTTGAGAAAATATATAGGATATTTCATATTTAAAAAACGTTGTAGCTATTTCGGAAAAACCAAATCAAAATGAATTTTATGCTATCGGATGTAACTCAGAAAAGTGCCTCAAGAATATCGAAACCGTTTCTTGATAGCACCTAAAAAAGCGAAATTCAGGGTCTCGTTTGATATCTCCACAGGTTCCCTGGAACCTTCGAAAACACATGAAAATGGATCACTCTGTGTATATAATATTTAAATAATAAAATTAAACTAGGTAAATTAAAACCGGCATTGTATTGCTTATCTGGAAATACTCCTTATTTCCTAATTAGGGTTGTTTATGTAAAGCGGTCAAATAAGGGGCTTAAGTACTTTTATCTGGCCCCATCTTTAAGCACTTTCATAGTTCTAAACACGTGAACTTGCTTCAGTATACCACTGAACTACTAGCGAGTGCATTTCTATTGTTCTGCAATAAAAATTATGAAAAACGTTATGAAAATTCCACGCGGAAAGCCTACCAGCCTAGAAAAAGCGTCATTGCAGTAGTCGAGGAAAGTTACTTGGTACGACAACTATCTCAAAAAGCTAATTTACGAAGCTGGACAGTAAACGGTATCATCAAGCGATATCGGACAATAGAAAGTTTAAAATATCTGGAGCGTTCGTGAATACTGTTAAACGACGCCTTTATGAAGCGGACCTTCATGGGTGTCCTGAAGTCCGAAAACCGCTATTACGCCGTGGCGACGACTACAGTGGGCACGAATACATCATGATTGGTCAGTAGAAGCGTACAAAGATCACATACCGAAAAAATGATCGCAGATTGAATTGTGCCCATGTAAAGCAAGAGAGTGCTTCTGTGTTAGTTTGGGGGTGTTCCTCCTTGGTAGCCACGAGAGATTTACGTCGAATAATGGGAGTAACGAAGAAGGAAAATTATTTAAACAAGAAGAAAATGCGATACCATCTCGGTTAAGATTAATAGGGCCAAATTTTAGATTTAGGTATGCACGAAAATGATCCCAAGCATTCAGCATTGTTGTGCAGAAAGGATCTGCAACAGCAAGAAGAACAAGATGTTTCCAAAATAATGACGTGGCCTCCACAAAGCTTGGACTTAAACCCTTTAGACTTTTTGTGGGAGGAATTAGACGGGAGGGTTAGAAAAGTGTAACCAACTTCGACTGGGCATTTATGAACCATCCTAGAAACAGAATGGAACAATATGCCACAGTCAGTTTCAACAAGAACTTATCGAACGGACGCCTGGAATAGTTCGAGCAGTCCTCAATCAAATATGATATTTTTTTATGTTATAATTTTACTTACTTGTATTTCTATTGTCTTTTTGTTTATAGAAACAATATATTCTTCTTTATTTTTAATTTCGATCCTGTTTTTTTAATTCTAAGTGTCCGAACTTCCGTCAGCGGCAGTGTACGTAACATAACTTACATACAATTTTGTTGTGCCTTACAAACTAATTAGTAAACATTGCGCGTAATATAATTATCTTTTACCACATATGTATACTGTAATATTTTTAATATATTTGTTTGCAAATAAAGCTGTATTTCTTTCTTTATATTTAAGTATTTCTATATTACATTTTCTTATTTAATTAGAGGGCCCTAATTTGTAGTCAATACGGTCAATGGATTCGTATGCTGTAGTATCAATGGCTGTAGTAAGTGAAATTATCCAGTCAATAACAATGAAAGAATTCTTACCACGGGGATGCAACAACAGTTAGTTTCTTATAATTCTGAAGCACTATACATACACAGTTGTCTCGTATGCACTTAAGAGGCCTTCCTCAGGGAGCGCTATTTTCTCTTGTGCTGTGGTGTCCACTAGGGCACAGCCACAAAATTTCAGGAAATACAAGAAAACAAAACAACATTAATAACATATTTTATTTCATGTTCAATTTTGGTTAAATAGGGAATAAATTATCAACGAATATAAATAATTAATTATATTAATACTTAGTAAAAATAACTTCTCTTAGATATAATACTACATAGTCGCGATTGTCGACTCTGACA
The DNA here is from genome assembly GCA_023690525.1 of Holotrichia oblita. Taxonomy (NCBI): domain Eukaryota; kingdom Metazoa; phylum Arthropoda; class Insecta; order Coleoptera; family Scarabaeidae; genus Holotrichia; species Holotrichia oblita. The sequence goes on from CM043015.1 coordinate 74,999,977, forward strand.
CGTTCTGAGTTGGTTTGCGGCCTACATCTAATGACGGCAGCTATGTAATGGACATTTAACATACATGTAACAAAAATACGAGAATTCATAATAAATTTATGCATTTCAAATTGTTATAATTTTTTTCATGACTATATCACTCACATTTCTGTCAACCAATCACATAGTTGGAATTTCTTAGCAATAGCCAATGACATTCATTTTATAGCGAAAAACTCACGTATGAATTTTAATAAATGATAAACTCACTCGTGCTTGTTGATCTTAAATAATTTCACTCGCCCTTCGGGCTCGTGAAACTATTATCTCAACAAGCACTTACAAATTATCCAAATCAATTTTATCGGAAAATCTTGGTCACTTGTTATATTACTTATGATAAATCATGCATAGGTACTGATTCAGGCAGTCGATGTTGCTCAGGTTTGTTTAGAAAACGTTTCACAGCTATAATAACGAAAATAAAAGGAAAACATCCAGCAGTCAGTAGAGTAAAGATAGATGTCAGTTTTCCCAATTTTGATATCGTACTTTTAGGAGTTGTAGCGTTTATAGTTGTATTTTCCGGATGAGAATTTATCAAATTTCGAATCCATTCGTTGTGTATAAAGCTTGAAGTAAATGCAGCTGGATAAGTATTATTCAAAAATGTAATCCGGGAGTATCTTAAACTACAGTAAAGTATACCCATTAATTCTACTTCACCATGTACAATTGAAACCAAAGGGCTTCCCGAATCACCCTAAAAACATTAAATCATGTATTTCACAATGACACATTTTCCATCAATGAATATAATATACCTGTTTCAGTAAAACCATTTCCATTGCAGTAGCACAGATGTTTTCATGTATGTAATTAAATTTCGCACTTTTCTCCGCCAGTTTACATTTTTTGGACGGATATATCTCAAATCGTACAATTTCGAAACTAAATTCTGTGATCTACAATGAGACTGTTATTATATCTCTTTTTTAATTATACATGTATTTGTTACTTACGTTTCCAACTTTCTTACGATTCCATTTACCTAGAAAAGCTTTCGAGTTGAATTCTGATGTTCCTAAAGTCATAGGTAATGTATAGGGTATAGCTGTTTGTAACTAAAACAATATTTAAAGTTAGATACGGTTGCATTTTTAATATACTTCATTGTAAATCACCTTAAGTATTGCTATATCGTAAGAATTGCACTTTCCATTTTTATTTTTTAAGTAATTTTCATGTATCCATCTATCGACTACCAAAGATCTGTTTTCTATATTATCCGATAAAAACTTATTGGTTTGAGGAACAACAAAGTATCCACTGAAAATAAAGTAAAGAAGTATTATTGCATTTCAGAATTTTTTTTGTCGCAATTACTAAATTATAAAAGAAAATTGTATTTCAGTATTACCAATAAATATCTACTTTACATAATTTTTAGCTCTCAGTAAATTGGAAATAACACACAAAACTACAGAGATTTTTAAATGATGATTATGTAATTTCGAAAATATGTTGAACCAATCATACTAGATTTTTCAATCCTTTTCTATTTAAGATGAGTCAAATGCTCCTTAAACCTAGTTTAAATTCATCTCGTTTGTTTAACTTATTTTTAATTACAATCTGACAGCAATACAAGCTGAGACCACGCAAAGATTTCCTCGAGTGTGTTGTTTGGAAACTCGAACTTTTGGAACTAAAGGGAGTATTAGTGAGAGAAATAAGTGGTAAATATTTCAAATCTTTCCGAAAAGTTGTGGATTCTTCCGAGCTTCTCTTATAATTGAACTTCGTGGGTTATAGTGCAACGTTTAGATATTTTTCTTATCTTGCAATATAAATTGATTCTTATTTTTAATGTTGTTTTAATGTGTTATCCCTATCTAATCTTTTTGTGATACTATTGTAATATCAAATATCTATTTTGAACATTAGAAGTATCACTTCCGAATTCAGGATGAAGTCATTAAGTTACGTTCGCATATTAGGTACTAATTCGTTTAATTCTAAAATGTTTAATCTCAACTAAGCAAATTTTTACAATTTTGTATTTGTTTGTTATTAGCAATGTATTTTATATTTATTTACTCATACATCATTAACACTATACAGTTTTAGTTATCTTACTAACTCTTTATTACTTTCTCTAATTTTTACATTACTAAAAGATGGTTTCACCAAATCAAATCGCGTTCCTGGTTTTTATTTTAAAATCATTTCAGTTGAAGTTAAACCCGTTATCAATGAAGGAATTATACAATGTGTAAAAATCTAAGTAACTGACTTTGCAGAGGGAAATTACTTTAAATTTATCTTTAAATGTATTTTTAAAGGGTCGTGTGTAATTTTGTGACGGTTTCACTAGTCTGTTCTGCACTGCCATTACTTTGCGAATAATATAGCGGCGACTTTCACTTGGATTAATAATTGTGTTGTGTGACTAACACAATAGTATTAAACATAACTCGTAACGAATGTATTAGGGGAAGAAATACATATCTGTTTATGTAGTAGTGCTTAATTTTTTTCAAACTGTTCATGAAACCGCAACGTATTTTAGATTTATGTTTAGTGCCATCAGATTACTACAGAATTCTATATTTCAGTATTTAAAGATTATATATGTACAGTGGACAGCAGCATAATCGATACCGTTACGGAATTTCCTAAACCTTAATAGCAATGTAGAGGGGGTTACATTGTGTGGCCTTCAGTTAGGATTTATAGTAGATATTATTATTAGTAGATAAGGTCGACGTTAGCTTGCGGTGGTGTGGATTTAAAAGCTGGCCACTGTACATTATACATACATACATGTTTTTTTCTAATAGAACTTTGCTGAATTAGAGATATTTACATAGATATTTTTGTATATACTCTTGTTCTTAATTCTCAAAATACACAACAATTTTATGTTTCAGGAAGTAAGTACACTAATGCTAAAATCTTTTAAATATCTATAAATTTAATTACACGCACGCCCATTTTAATGTCATATAAAAAAATCCACTTTAATCTAAGATGTTTGAATATGAATCTTAACCTACATCAATGTGTGATATCATTAATCATATTCCAAGGCTATTTTATTTTATTACTAGATTATTTTATATTTAAGTTCAAGGTTATTCTACATTAAAACACGCGATAACAAATTATGAAATATAAAATTTGTCTTATATTAGTCATTTTACAAAACTAAACACAAAGAAAATTATTTATCAAAACAAAGAAATTAGTATAAAATATAAAATTGAAAATAAAAAATCCGACTAAATATCTATACAGGTGAAAACGGCACAAGTGCAATCAGAAGATTGAGCCGAGACTATTGTTCCTGAAAATGTACGTTAATGTATGTTAATGACTATCCTTATTTTTCCAAAAAAACATTTCGTAAGAAAGAAATTTAATTTTTTAATAGCCAAGCGAAACATCTACTTTTTTACTTTCAAATAAGTAACACTTACTCGTACTGAGAGTACCTAACACTTTATTATAATTTGATTAGAATAAGTCATTGTTCTGAACTCTGAACCGAACTTTTAGTAAATTCATAGCGAATCTTTTTAAATCCTTAATTAAACTTAATATTTATAATTAGCATTTCGTTAATACCGATGTCAGGACTTTGTTCAAATAAAATGCAATAAACCAACAACAGACCCACTTACCTAGAATTATCTTTATTTATTACACAATGAGCTGCGGTTAAAACATGAATTTCCTTGAGTAGCGTCCCTGCACATTTATATTTTACGTTCAATCCGTTCAACCCATCTTCTTGCATAATGGCAACCTTAAACATAAACAGTATCTAATAAATTATCACCTTGTGGTAGATGCATTCAGAGTAGCATGGACTTTGAAGAAGTTTACCATATCATGTACAATATTTGCAATTCAGCAGCAAATTTTAAAAAATCGCTTTAAACTAACAATAGATATTACGTATTTTTTAGGTTTTATGTGCATGTATTACAAATGCAAACACATACAAATATATAATACTAAATACAGCAATTTATTATGTAGCTGTGTCTATTGCAAATTATGTATTAAATTTCAGTAACTTCTTGTTAATATTTTTGCTTTATTGATTTTTGTTAAAGGCTCATGCATACATATTACATATCTATGTAAATATAATGTACTAAATGAAATTTTGTTGAGTATATGTATATATACACTTTTTGTAATATCCTTAAACACGAAAATCTTTTAACACGAAAAAATATTTCGGTCCCGTCAGTTTCGTGTTAAACGTATTTCACTGTATATTCACTCTTCTTTATAATGACTAATTACTACTAAATAGATGTCTACGTACTATGTATGTGTATTACAGGAACCAACTGATTCCACCAGGATCACGTTATTCTTAATACAATTTCTCTAAAAGCATTTTATTTTTATTGGTAGTATTTTTATGTCTTTCCGGCAGATAATTAAGCAAACACTGATCTACAGTTGTGTTCACTAAAGATGTTCCCTGCGTCACTTTATAATTCCATCAACGACATTCAAAGAATAATTTTCCCTGATGATTTTGTATTTCGAAACTTTGTTCAGCACAGACGTGTATGGCTCGTGCAATTCATTTGAGTAAGACAAAGACGAGATTATTACGTAGTCTGCGCTTAATCTATGTATTTTCACTTGTTCACTTAGAAATTTGCTGACTTGCAAAAAAATCTCGTACACATAGTTTTGGCTGTATTAAATTGATCTTTCTGGTGACATTTCTAATTTGACATTACTCAATTTAATCAAAATTGATCAACATGTTGAAATTAACTGAATGTGATAATGATGACAATATTTTTAAAATTAGAAGAAGGATGGTCGATAAGAAATGTAGCTAGAATATTTAATATAAATAAAGCTAGCGTTCAACAAGATAACAATCCTGTGCACATCGCTAGACTTTTCACTTATCACACGGTGGATTACTAATCGGAACGTTGAGATATTACCTTGGCCGGATTTAAATCCGATTGAAAATGTTTGGGGTATAATAGTGAAACGAATCTATACACGAAATTTAAGATTCCGTTAAAAAATGAATTGTGGACAGCAATTGAGAATGCTTGGGAGGAATTAGGTGAGGATTAGAATATTTGGAGAAACCTTGTTCTATCAATGCCAAAAAGACTTGCGCCGGTTTTACACGTTAATGCTGCAATGAACACTCACTCATACTTATATATAATTAATTAGGTATTTTTTATACCTCCTTCTTCTTTATAATGAAACGGACTACATACATATGTTGATCATCACATCACAAGTGATTCATACAATTCATATCTTACATGTCACCGTGTCAAATCCAAGTCAGCTTACATTAGCAAATAATCTTAAAATATAACCAAACTTGACATTAATGTGTACGAGATTTTATTGCAAGCCAGTGTACATTTGACAATATACATATTTCCGCAGATATTTGATCGAATTGTTTGACCGATTTCCTCCTTATAAATATGTATTTGTTTAATAATTTTCTGAGGTAAGTTTTTTTTTAACTGTAATGGCAGTACATGATGAGAATATTACGTTCACAGTCGCAACAACTTGTAAATTTGACGATCTGTCCTTAAAGCCACACACAACCCGAAAATGGAAAGTGTCATAACTACACCATATTCATTTTGATATTTACAGTATTTAGCATAACGCCGAAGTAATGAATTGATTCATGTTCAAATGTAATTGATGACGCAGGGTTCATCTTTCGTGAAGATAACTATATGTTATGATGATGTATAATTTCATAATATTCAAATATTAAATAAAAAAAAGTACTTACCATACGAGACAATATTGTTGAGTATACTGTTGAGTTTTCATCTCTTAGAGCTGAAATTGTTTGAATAAATTAACTATTAGTAACTATTTGTATAATATAAATTACCTATTGCGTTTTCTACATTCACACAAAAAAACAAATGAGTAATAAATATTAAACCTAGTTTAAATTCATACAGATCCATCGAGCACTTTTCTAATACTACTGATTTATCATTGTAAGAAGTTCAGTTCCCACCTCTTTGTTAGATAAAATTACACAATAATATATCAAAATTAATTCAACTTGCACTGTTTTCATTTGATTACTAATATGACGATATACACATGTGTGCACATGTATTGCATATAAATGAATGATGTATTTGAAAAATGATTAACATCACAATAATTTGTGCTTATCTTAAAAACAGATTACTGATACTTCAACCAACTTATGTTTATGTAATAAGAATAAATTGTAAATCGTAAATTTTATTATTTCGCGATATAATCTAAAAGATTCTATAATTCCATTGTAGCGGCATTAGCAATAATTAATTACAAACAAGAACTTTATTGATTTACTTATTATAAATTAGTTATTAGCGGAATAAAATTAATACGTTCTAAATAGAGGGATTTGCTAAATTGCTACGTTTATTTGTTGAGTGTACTGATTTTAAAATTTTCGTCTTGGAAAAATTAATTATCTTTGAATCAAGCGCATATATGCTATTATTAGATTTGCGTCAATAAGGTCCAATAATGTTCTAATTATGACCAACAAAAAATAAATATGTATAATAATAAAATATAATATTATATATACATATAATATAATAATCAAAATATACAGAGTAAGTCATAACTGCCACCAAAAATGTACCAGCGTATATGAATTACCCTTCTGAATAAATAGCTTCCTATGCACTTATGTCCTAGTATAGTATACTTCAGGAACTATAAGAAGTGAAAGTTTTACAATTCATTAATGTAAGTATTTATGATACAATCATAAACACTGATTAAAAATCGCGTAAAATGAACAAAATTTATTTAAAAGTACTGATAAATGCGACGTTTGAAAGAGGCGCGAAGTTTATTAGATTGCGGCGTTTATTTCGAATTAATCAAAATCCCCATTTTTATTCTTACGTCGGTAAATAACACCTGATTCTAATAACCTAGATAAATTTGAAATAGGTACCTATAAATATAAATTTTTGTACGTATCTTTACCGAAAAGTAACTCATCCATTCGGCGTTTTTTCATTCGGCATTGTTTTCTTGCGACGCTGACGTTTATTAGAGTGCGGCGGTTATTGGATTAGCGGCGTCAATTAGAATAAATACAATACATTATATATCTGTGTATCTGATAAGATTCAGTATATAAAAAGAGAAACAACATTTTCATTACGAAACGGAAATAAATAGCAATTTTATGAATGTGCATTTGTAATATTAATTAAATTAAATAAACATGTTAAACAATATGCCATTTAAATTAGTCACACAACTGCGTAAATATACTTACAATATGTAGCATTTACTTATGTACCTATAATAAGTAAACAATGAATGAAACTTTTGGACTGCAAGTAGGTATGTTGTTATTGTTTAATGTCGGTAAATATGTATGTATTTGCTAATTTAGATTTTATACATTTTTCGTAACGGATTCAATTTACGACTTTATGTTGATGAGTGAACTGATTCTATAATTCTATATGCAGGATGTCCAGCCTAAGATGCAACGGTCCATAGCCGACTTATTAATTTCTTGAAAAAATGTTTCAAATAAATGTTGCCTCGAATCAAATTCTACACATTTTAAAATTAGTATCAGTAATGGCGGACTTCCAGTTCTACTGTAAGTAGATACTAACTTTATTATTTTAAATGGAACATCCTATACATTATGGCACTTTTTGATTCCTTATTAAATTTAAAAGGCACTTTGTTAAGCTTACATTGAGTTAAGTTGCACGTTACGTTTCGAAAAAAATGACATCTGCAGCGTCTTCGGTGTTTGGAAATATCTCCGTAACTGCGAAAGTTAGAAACATGCGGTTTTCAGTTTTCGCTTAATCATCATCTTTTTTACATCCATTCATGTAAAAATTGCTATACCATTCTATTTAAAAAAATCAAGTTATTCACGATTTTAAAGTTGGGAAATTACAGATCCCTATTTAATCACCCCGTAACATAAATGCAACAATTTTCTAATAAAAGACGTGTCCTCTATCATTATTAAGCGAAAACTGAAAACTGCATGTTTCTAGCTTTCGCAATTACGGAGATTTTTCCACCGAAAACGCTGCAGATGTCATTTTTTTTCGAAAAACCTCACGTAATTCGGAAACGGTACAACTTAAACTCAATGTAAGCTTAACAAAGTGCCTTTATTTAATAAGGAATCAAAAATTGCAATAATATGTAGGATGTTCCATTTAAAATAATAAAGGGTAGCAATCAATGGTAAAATTTAAATTTTGTTTTATAAGCACCTATGTATGTACGATTAGTTCTTTCACTGTTTTTTGATAATCTGCTAACAATTACTCACACAATATTCAATTTCATAAAAAATTAGTTTGCTGATTTTTGTATTAAGTAGATAATTATCGGGAGAATATCAAAAATTAGTGAAAGAACTACAACTACTTTTTCAAATCAAAATTATCTCTTTGAAGTCCGAAATAGTTTGAGTTTTTCATGGCCATACATTCAACTTTACTTTTTTTTAGGTATGTGTACTGCAGTATCCACCAATAAGGCAATAAAAACAAATTCTATACAAATTTATTTTTTATATTTTCTTAATAATCTAGCTTGTTTATACAAATTGCTACATTCATCTAAATAAATCCTGACATATAAGGTTTGTTCGTTGCACCTACACTAACTCCAATATTGTACACGATTTGTTGAAAATGGCTTGAGTGGTCAGCCGCAGGCACCTAGGCGTCAGCCCATATCCTGCAATTTTCAAGTGCCACACGCACATAACAAGTTCTGTGCCTCGAAACTGTCACCCACTATCTCACCGCCCGCACGAGACCGACACCTCTCGGAGAGGACCGGCGAGCCGGAGGGCTCCTCTCCCCCGTGCTACCCATGTTAGACAAGTTTCCTTGTCAGCGTTAGACGGGTCACCGCTGGAGACGCTTTAGCGAACTCCTACCTCACATCTAACCCCACGGGGCCTAGGCCTCCTTGCGGATGGCTACTATCGGCCAAGCGTGGGAAACGGAATCTGGCCGTGAGGTACAACCAGCCCGCCCGTGAATTAAGCCTGAACTACGGGGACGGCCAGGCCGTAGCCCTACCCCAAAATGCCAACCACGCCAACTCTTTCGCCGCTCCGGCGATCAAGTATCCGCGGCAGCTACAGTGAAACCGTAGGGTCCCAGAATCACCGAGTTGTCTTAGGATGAAACCGTAGGTTTCCTCAACCAGACAACCAGCGGGCGGACTACTCCTCGGCGAACCGACTTTTGTCCTCCCCTACTATCTACTATGAAATCAGGGATTGGGTAGTGCAGCCGCAGAGTTTTAAGGGTCGACGCTATAGGGTAAACGCCGACCCTATCCAATATTGTACAATAGGAACACATTTTATATTACAATTCCTGCCCTATTGTACAATATTGTAGTTAGTGTAGGTCATGTGTAGGTGCAACGAACAAGCCATGCCCGGGCCACTCTTATATTAGCAATTGAAAACTGTTTTATTACGTGAAGTTGTATACTAATACAGCGATATGCGATCGTACTGGTAACTATATGGTTTATGGCGCCAAAACAGAGATAATGAAGAATTTCATGCAAATAACGAGAAATCGTAATTTGCACCAAATTCTTTCCATTTTTCCAATGAATAGCTCTATAAAGTTTAAATTTATTATTTCTTTTTATTTAAATATCTTCACCAACAGTAGTTTATGGTTTATATACAACCGTTCGACCTAAAATTTTAATTTTTCGTTACTATTTAGTTTCTTTAATTTCCATTTAAATTTCAATAGTATATTATGACACTAGTGCATAATCAAGCTTTTAAAGCACGAGTAACGAGTTTAAAGCCACGACGCGAAGCGGACTGGCTTTAACGTTACGAGTGCTTTAAAAGCTAATTATGCACGAGTGTCATACGATATTTTTTAGTATAAATGTAACAATAATTTTAATTAGAAGAAATCAAATCAATAATTTCAATACATGACATGTACCTATATGTCATTTGACATTTTCTGACATTTCACTGGACTATTAAACGCTTGGGATTGGTTGTTACCAAGCAACCTTTATACGCACGCCGCGCCGTGCGATGAAGGCCCGATTATGCACGCTTATGAGTGTGTTTCAATTGGTTTATGATGCATGCATACTAAAATAGTATATTATGACACTAGTGCATAATCAAGCTTTTAAAGCACTCATAACGTTAAAGCCACTCCGCTTCGCGTCGCGGCTTTAAACTCGTTACTCGTGCTTTATTGCACTAGTGTCATAATATACTATTATTCACTCGCATAAACATGTCTCAATTCAAAAACTACTCAGAATCAATAAATTTTCAATATTTGATCTTAAATGTCGATATTCCCGATAATTTCGTTCGCGATTTTTTTTTAGTCGCGAATTATTTCGGGAGAATTAAATAATTTTTAGTAGACACTTAATATTAATTTTCAATTGAACTTCAAGAATGTTGGGAATATAATTATTCGAATCAAATTCACGATGTTATAGAGTGCACGGGATAAAAACAAAATCGACCTGTTTCAGGGTTTTGCCATCAAACCGAATGTAACGTTTACGGGGATTAAATAAATATTCAGGCGATATTTCGTAAAAACAACGATTTATTTCTAATAATAATAATAACGTAGTAACAAATAACAAACAATAACGATTGACTAACACTAAAAGATTATTTATGTCCGCGCACTATTTACTTTTACAATATTTATTTACAATGGTCGAAGTTCGGTAATAGACTGTTCTCTCCGTCCAGCCTCGACCCCCTTTTATATGTCTGGAAGTACCCGAACCTTCTATACTCGAATAATCTAGAACTTTTCTAGAGGTTTTCTAGAATTCGAAGTTCTCTCGAATAAGTCATAGGCGTACGGCCGTAACACTGCCCCCTCCTTAGAGCTGTTCCGTCCCGGAGCAGTACCTCTCGGAAGCTCGTGGCGGTAACGACATTCCGTTCCTCTTCTACACCGCGATGTTTCGAAGAAATAGCAGGGCACGGACTTTCTTGTCATTTCAGTTGCGCGTGGATTGTAACAGCATATCAAAATGTCGATACCAGTATATCGGAATAGTTCCTCAATCGTGCTTCTTATAATTTGCCAATCCAATCCATCCAACCCGCATCCTAGCTTCGGTATGCTCAGCTTCCTGATGCCCTGATTGCCCTCTTGTAACAGACGTTCACGCAGGCTCTTCAACGCGTCCCACATCGTTTGGTAAGACGGCTTTCCATAACTGGCCTCCTTGGTCACCAGGTAAAATAAGGGACGGCCGTTGCTAGTGTGGTATAGTACTTTGCCAACGTGTGGCCGTTGTTTTCGAAGATCCTCGATTCCTCCAAACTTCTGCCGAAACACTCTAGCTATCCCTTTTCCCATCTTCAGGTCTTCAGCCACGCAGTGAGCTAATGCATGGTCCAGGTGAGCCGCAAACAAGTCTCGTTGGATTTCTGTTGTGACCACATGACGATTTTACGTCCATGTCCATGGTTGGCCATAAATTCCTCGTGTGTCATTTCCTCTTTGGGGACGTTACAAATGCGGACACTTTGTTCATTTCGGTCCTGACGATTGTCTCCAAGGAATGGCGCCAGTCGGTTAAAGTGGATCACTCTCGGTTTACCGCTTGGTTTCTTTCTAATGCGATAGATGATATCGTTAATTCTTTTGATCACTTCGTAAGGTCCTTCCCATGATCGCTGGAGCTTTGGGGAATAGCCACGTCGTCGCTGGGGGTTAAATAACCATACCAGGTCCCCTGGTTGGTATCCGTTTTCGTCCGCTTTGATGTCATAGCGCTCCTTTATTCGATCACTAGCTTCGTGGATACTGCCTCTTACCGCACTATGGATTTCATTCATTCGCTTCCGAAGGTTGGATACATAGTCTTCCCCAACTACTTCTTCATTGGGCTTGAAACCAAATTTCAGGTCACATGGTAGTCGCAGCTCTCGACCAAAAATTACGTTGGCTGGGCTTTGACCAGTGGTTTCGTGGACTGATGCTCTGTATGCCAAGAGGAACAGATGGAGTTGGTGATCCCAGTCACGTTGGTGGTCGGCCACAGACTTCGACAGATACTTTATAACCGTTCTATTCATGCGTTCTACCATTCCATCAGATTGTGGGTGCAAAGCTGTAGTTCTGGTTTTGTCAGTACCTTGCTGAAGTAGGCAATAACTTTTTCCTCTCCGTCCTGTATTTGAGATAGGACTCCTCCGATACCCACATTGCTTGCATCAGTGTCCAGAATAAAGTTTCCGTCAGGACGTGGGTAGGCCAAAATCGGAGCACAAATCAACGTTTGCTTGAGTTGCTCAAACGCATGCTGACAGTCCTCGTCCCATACAAAATCTCTGCCTTCTTCAGTAAGTCTTGTTAGTGCCTTGGCGATCTTGGCAAACCCTGAGACAAACCGACGGTAATAAGTGCAGAGGCCGAGGAAGCTTCGAACTTCGTGCTTATCCTTCGGTACTGGCCAGTTCCTAATGGCTTCTATCTTTTCTGGATCGGCCGATACTCCTTCTTCCGAAACAACATGGCCAAGATAGTGGACTTGCTTCTGGAATAGATTGCATTTCTTCGGGTTCAGCTTTAACTTGGCTTCACGGAGACGTTGGAATACAGCTTCTAAGTTTTTCAGATGAGCATCAAATGACTTCCCAAGCACAATTATGTCATCGAGGTATACGAGGCATATTTCCCACGATAGCCCTCTTAACACATTCTCCATAAGCCTCTCAAATGTTGCTGGAGCATTGCATAACCCGAATGGCATAACGTTGAACTGCCAAAGCCCGGTTCCAATTGTAAATGCAGTCTTTTCTTTGTCTTTAGGCTCTAAGTCTACTTGCCAGTAACCACTTTTGAGATCCAGCGTTGAAAACATTTTGCAACCAACCAACGTGTCCGAAGTATCGTCGATCCGGGGTAAAGGATAACTGTCTTTCTTCGTTACGTTATTGAGGAGTCGATAGTCTACGCAGAATCTGGTACTACCATCCTTCTTCTTTACCAGCACCACTGGAGAAGCCCATGGACTCTTCGATGGTTCGATAACGCCATCCCTTTCCATATCTCGGATAATTTGGGCCGCTTCTTCTCTTTTTGCTAACGGTAAGCGTCTGGGTGCTTGACGAATTGGCATCGCATCTCCCGTGTCTATTCGGTGTCGTACCACATTGGTTCTTCCTTTAGTACCATCTTCGATTTGGAAGATATCTTGATAATTTCCAATCAACGTTCTCACTGCCCGACATTGTTCAGTTGTCAAACCCTCACAGGCCGTGTCAACAAGGTTATCCAATAGTTTTGACGATTGCCCAGATATGCTAGCAATACTGCAGGCTCGTTGAGCAATCGAAGAGATGCCTGAGCAGCGTCCCAATGTGGCCCCTCTCTTTATTTTTACCGGATAATCATTCAGGTTCATCAGTCGGACTGGAAAATTTGACTTGGCTTGGATGATCGTCTTTGCAAAGAGTACTCCTTGATGCAGACTATTATTTACTTCTGGTTCTAACAGTACAATTTGGCCTTCAGGAATATTGTCCTCGAGTGTCGCCGATGCAATGGTTTCACTCCTTCCGTCGAGAACTATGTCCTTGACCAAAGACGCACGTGTGGCAATATCTTTACAACGGTTCAGGACAATGTCTTCGCCATTTACAACCAGTACACCTCCTTGAAGGTCTAGTTTGAAGCCAAATTCTGCCATTATATCCATGCCAAGAATTATGTCCTGTTCTATGTTGGCCACCAGTATGCGATATCTAAATTTCGTATCGCCAATTTGGAAGTTGGCAATCTTTTCACCCAGGACGTTGACCGACTCCCCAGTGGCTGTACGTAATGCCATTCTTGTTGGCAGCGTTTCCGTGTTTTCTTTTAGAATCTCTGGACGGATGATGGTCATCGTTGCACCAGTGTCCAGTAACATATATCGTGATTTACCATTGACTAATCCGTTTACAAAAAGACTATTGGTTTGGCACTTCATTGATGCAACAGTTACAGATGTTTGGGGGCGGCGGCAACATGGGTCAACGATTGCCCCTTCACGTTAACCCGTTTTAGTTTTCCGCTTGCTTGGGTGCCCTTCGTGGCTGAGGGCAGCGGTTCCTCAAATGTCCAACCTTGCCATAATTCCAGCAACGTCCTGCCTTCTTGGATTTCAGTGCTTCCATCACTTGGGTAACAAATTCTTCTACAGCTGCCTGCTTTTCCTCTATAAGGTTCTCCACTGTTCGCACTCGGGCATGGCTTCGAACGGATTGTTTGACAGCTTCGAATTCAAGTGCTTGAGATAAGGCTTCGGTTAGCGTTTTTGGACGAGCCAGTTTCACTGCTTGCTGGGTTTCCGTATCCCGAAGCCCGTCTAGAAATTTATCCATAGCTAAGCTCTCACTGACTTCATCATCGAACTGTCGGATATGCGCTCCTGATTAAACGAAATACATCGGCTTCATATTCTTGTAGACTTTCCGTGGGCTTCTGGTAACGGTTTTTCAATTGGGAGCGGTAAACTTGTTCCATGTGATTGTGCCCGAAACGCATCTCCAACTGCTTCACAAGCTCTGTATAGTTCTGTCGCTCCGTCAAGGGTATGGCTTGCAGCACCCGCAAGGCGTCGCCACGTAGTGTAAGTGATAGAGTGGATGCTTTGGCGGCCTCGCTCCAGTGTCAAGAATTCCTCCAAAGGTGTTTTGCCAATGTTGGTAGCTTGGTTTGACCATGGGGTATGGGTGCTATTCTATCTTCCTCCTTCGTATGACGGCTGCTTCCGGCTGGATGAAACTATCACCGCGTGTTACATGTGCTTGACCCAATCTTATTTCAATTCCCTTTATACGCTCGTCCAGTTCTTTCGAGAGTTGTTCTATGTTACCTGAATTTTCTAGTAACTTTTGATCTATTTCTTCTTTGAAGATTCTGGAATTTTCTAACATTTCCTTCTTTAGGTTTTCTCCTATCTCGTCTTTGAAGCTTACCATTTCTTCTTTCAGTCTTCTAGAATTATCTGCTATCTCTTCTTTCAAACTTCCCACATCTTCTTTCAAGCTTTCCACATCTTCTTTCAAGCTTCTAGAATTTTCTACCATTTCTTCTTTCAAGCTTTTAGAATTTTCTACCATTTCTTCTTTCAAGCTTCTAGAATTTTCTGCTACTTCTTTCAACACTTTCTGTAATTCATTTGTGCCACCATCCACCTCGAATACGTGATTATCTGGATCCTCACCATTTTCTCTCATGACTTGCGACAGCCGCTCTTGAAGTTCATTCTTCTTTCCGCTGGTATCTTGGTCTCTCTCTTCGAGTTCCCGCTTGAGATCCGCCACTTTTAGGTCCTTTAATTTTTTCGTAGCCATTTTTAGAAAATATGTCGAGAAATATCGCCAAACCCCACACCTGACACCAGTTGTAACGTTTACGGGGATTAAATAAATATTCAGGCGATATTTCGTAAAAACAACGATTTATTTCTAATAATAATAATAACGTAGTAACAAATAACAAACAATAACGATTGACTAACACTAAAAGATTATTTATGTCCGCGCACTATTTACTTTTACAATATTTATTTACAATGATCGAAGTTCGGTAATAGACTGTTCTCTCCGTCCAGCCTCGACCCCCTTTTATATGTCTGGAGGTACTCGAACCTTCTATACTCGAATAATCTAGAACTTTTCTAGAGGTTTTCTAGAATTCGAAGTTCTCAAGAATAAGTCATAGGCGTACGGCCGTAACACGAAGATAACAGAAATATTAAATTTGTTCCAGACTTTATCTACACCCTGTATATGTATATACATAGTATATACCTAGATTGTTGATTTTAGAATAACCTCCCTCTTCCAAACAGTAGGATATGTTGTAGACATCTGCAATAACAAAACCGGAAAAAATCTACTTTTATAAAACATCATTTTACAATTTTCCATGAATATCTGTACCGTCGTGTTCTCATCTCATTACGGACCCAGTATGTGACTTTCCAAAATTGTTCCAATGCCTGAATATATTTAGACAGAAAACTTGCTATATTTAGTTATTATAACACACTTATTAGAGATAGCAGTATTATTGTGAAGAAATGAAATTAATTCTTACTTCAAAAGAGAGAATGAGGCCGTGCCATTTTTTTAAATGTGTTTATAACTGTTATATTATGAAAGATTACTATAATCTGATGTAGGTAATAGCAAAAATTATAGTTTTAGTGGTACTGAAATTGCACAAAAAAAAAATAAAACCTCGATATGTTGCCAAATAATTCCACTCGTCCTTCGGACTCGTGGAATTAATATTTGGCAACATACCTCGTGCCAAGCCGGCGATTATCGATAATCACAAAACCACTCGTTGTATTATATATGATAATATAGACACATCGAAAAAAATCATAATTAGAGTAGGGTATGTGAATGGATTGTTACTTTAGCCACTTTCACATAATGACATTTATTCCTTGACATTTAATTTGAGGTTATAAACTTTGGAATGCTTTGATTACAATAAAATGTCAAATAATACATGTCATTATGTGGTAGTGGCTAAAGCAACGATCAAAAACATTTACATAGCCTACACCAATTATGTTTTTTTTCGATGGCACATAATATAGACACGTCGAAAAAAATCATAATTAGAGTAGGCTATGTGAATGGATTGTTACTTTAGCCACTTTCACATAATGACATTTATTCCTTGACATTTAATTTGAGGTTATAAACTTTGGTTATAATAAAACATTTAAAATGTCAAAAAATAATAAATGTCATTATGTGGTAGTGGCTAAAGCAACGATCAAAAACATTTACATAGCCTACACTAATTATGTTTTTTTTCGATGGCACGTTACTAACGTACTATAGATACGGCAGAAGGTCCCGTGTACTGTCGTCAAAGTTTTGGTACTCACATATTTCACCAGGTGTCGCTAGCATTGCTTTTTGAAATTTGAAATATGACAAGCGCAAAATTGAGTGCGACATTATATTGTCATTCTGATTTTGTATGTTGTGTTGCAAGCGTCTTTAAAAACAGTATTAGTAGAATATGGTAATTTTTGTGATATTCTTGAAGAAGATAAGTTGGAGAATTATGCACTCTACAAAAACTTTTTGAATAAAAAAGAGATAACAACAAGAACAAAAATGACGGTGTATCAAGCAGTATACTTACAAGTCGTAACCTATGGAGCAGAAAATTGGATACTTGATGAAAGACAAACAAACCGACTACAATCCACTGATATTAGACAGATGCTGACAACAAAATCATTAAGAACTCAAGTAGAAGAAAAGAAACTGAAATCGTGAGGACACTTGATCAGAATGAATGAAACTAGACAGGTGAAGCGGGTATGGGAGGTAAGCAAAATCGGAAGAAATCGGAGAGAACGACCCAGAAAAACGTGGAACAGCAGTACGGATGAACTTCTGAAAAAAAGAGGAAAAACATGGAACGAGGCGAAGGCTCTAGCCAGAAACAGGAAAGAGTGGCGTGAATTTGTTGAATCTGTGGAACTAAATTAAGAGAACTTTACACCTCGACACCTTCGGGTATATAAGAGGTCTTTGATTATGTATGTATGTATGAAGGATTATGTTGGACGTGGTTTAGTTTAAACCTTAAATAGTAGTGTTAAATACCGCTTAAGGTTGAAACTATCATCGTTTCTATTAAATTGACAAGAGCTGACATACTAGTTTTGACATAAAGCAGTGACACTTTATTTTCATATCGCATTATCCCATACAAATTGAAGCAGTGCAAGAAATGTTTAATGTCTTCAAGGCAATAACACCAGATACAATATACTTTGCCAAAAAGAGTGCAGTATACAACATCCAATTAATAGGTAAATACAAGATGTGTTATTAAATTCTGTTATGGTTTAGACCTACATTCTAATAGTACCGAGCTTTCCGAGATTGTTAAAACTTAAAAATCTTTTGAGATAGTTTTTATAAATTACCGGTTTCGATATTACAGGCATACGTGATCCAAATTGAAACTTCACGAGAAGCGTTTGGGAATGAAATTTTATTTCGTCGTGTTCCACGAAGATAACATTTTTGTAAAAATATTTTTAATGAAAATATAGGACAATATTCAGAAACTATATAAAAGCGCTTTGTTGTTTAGTTCAAAAGTTAGAAATTTAATGTTCAATAATAAACAAGCTTTTTGTGCCACCGGAGTGAAGTTAGCAGCCCGCATTTAGCGGCTCATTTTACGGAAACGCCCGAACACACATAGGCGTACGTGCAATGTGCCTATATAATGCGCCGTATAAAGAGTAGATGATTGCAGGTGGTGAAAAGTGAGCATTATAGCAAATGGGGAAAACGCATAAAATGCAACCGAAGAAATATCAAACCATACAAATATGTTACAAGCCGTTGATAAAGGTAGAATGAAAGTAGAATCATATGTATATTTACACATAAGAAAATTCCTACGATTAGACGCAGTCGGGTGTCAACTTGTGAGCAGATAGAAATGATGAATAATGTAATAAGACATCCAGCAACTCTCGACAAAATCTCTTGCTGGCCGTCGAAGGGGATGAAATCGCACCCTAAAGCACAAAAAGATTCCTACGACTAGACGCAGTCGGGTGTCAACTTGTGAGCAGATAGAAATGATGAATAATGTAATATAGTATAGGAGCTAGCAACGTTTTTGAGAGAGCATTTCAGGTCAGCTGATTTTTTGATATGTTGTCCTTATTGCTCCTTGGGTTAGAGTCTGAACCGGCTGGCTGGCGGTAGCGGTTGCTTATATTAGTGCGCAGCCTACCTGTACAGGTAATAATCCTAGATTTTAAAAGAATGTTAAGAAGTATAATTTTTAATTTTGTCACTTTGGATAGGTTTGCCTGACATAAATTTTTTATTGCCAGACATTTTTATCGTTGCTAATTGTATGCCATACGCGAATTTTCTTTTTTTTAATAAAAAATTCAAAGTATTTTTTTATGTCTGGTATTTATATATTATCTTATTTACGGATAAATAAATCTAAAATTAATTTGCCAGACGTTAATTCAATTGTTTAACTTTAAATAAACACGATAAAGTGTGGCAGTATGATGCTAGTAATCAAAGAGAGACAGACGCAGAATCTATTGCCGAGAATGAGACAGAAAACAATCACAAAGGTAATAAATAAAGATAATAGAGTATTAGAAGACAGCGACAATACTCAAGACGACGACATAAATAATTCTGGCAATGAGAGCGACGACGACGATGATGATTACGAAGATGCCTCCTTTTTTATGACACTATTATAGAATAAAAAAAAATTTTATAACTTAATACTCCTACTAATTATTTGTAATTCCCGTATAGTGACCTAAAATTAAAATAAAACTAAATTAGAAAGGAGAGAATGAAAGGTATATCATTGAAGTTCAAAAAATTACATTTTTAATAAAAAATTTCTGGTCACTATACGGGAATTACAAATAATTAGTAGGAGTATTAAGTTATAAAATTTTTTTTTATTCTATAATAGTGTCATAAAAAAGGAGGCATCTTCGTAATCATCATCGTCGTCGTCGCTCTCATTGCCAGAATTATTTATGTCGTCGTCTTGAGTATTGTCGCTGTCTTCTAATACTCTATTATCTTTATTTATTACCTTTGTGATTGTTTTCTGTCTCATTCTCGGCAATAGATTCTGCGTCTGTCTCTCTTTGATTACTAGCATCATACTGCCACACTTTATCGTGTTTATTTAAAGTTAAACAATTGAATTAACGTCTGGCAAATTAATTTTAGATTTATTTATCCGTAAATAAGATAATATATAAATACCAGACATAAAAAAATACTTTGAATTTTTTATTAAAAAAAAAGAAAATTCGCGTATGGCATACAATTAGCAACGATAAAAATGTCTGGCAATAAAAAATTTATGTCAGGCAAACCTATCCAAAGTGACAAAATTAAAAATTACACTTCTTAACATTCTTTTAAAATCTAGGATTATTACCTGTACAGGTAGGCTGCGCACTAATATAAGCAACCGCTACCGCCTGCCAGCCGGCTCAGACTCTAACCGAAGGAGCAGTAAGGACAACATATCAAAAAATCAGCTGACCTGAAATTCTTGTTTTTTAAACGTTGCTAGCTCCCGTACTAATAAGACATCCAGCAACTCTCGACTAAATATCTTGCTGGCTGTCAAAGGGGATGAAATCGGACCCCAAAGCACAAAAAAAAATTGCTACGGCTAGACGCAGTCGGATATCAACTTGTGAGCAGATAGAAATGATGAATAATGTAATAAGACATCCAGCAACTCTCGACAAAATCTCTTGCTTCTTCGTGATTGGAAGAAAATATTATTATATTTAATGGCCCCATCTATTGTTTGAAGGAGCAAACCACTCAACTGGTACAATCTGGTTCCATTTAACCAATTATTAGAATTTTTGCATCTTAAGTTGATCCCCGGTAGATGGAGTTACTTAGATTTTAGGAACTTTTCATTATATGAATTTGTAGTTTAAACCATGTTTAAATATATGACATGTGAAGTAGCAAATGAATCCTAACTGATCCTAACCTAATTGTAGAATACAAGTGTAAATATGTCTCGAATTATTGTTAAAAACTTGCCTAAAACGGTGAGTTACATTTACTACTTAATATTAAAATAACAAGACGTTATTTCAGATAACAGAAGAAAAATTACGGCAAATTTTCAGCCAAAAAGGTTTATTAACTGATGTTCAACTTAAATATGCGCCAAATGGAAAATTTCGACAATTCGCTTTCGTAGGATACCAAAATGAAACAGACGCACATGAGGCAATTAAATACTTTAATAATACATGTATACAAACAAATAAAATAGAAGTAACACCATGCGTTCTACTAGGTAGGTTTAGCTGAGGTACACCTTTGGCATTTTTAACCCGAATACATTGCACTTGTTAAATGTTTGGCATTGCTAGAGACAGGTAACTAATATTGTAAGAACAGTACATATCCATCTATTTGCTCACTTTTACTGTGCGGAAGAATGCAACCTATCCAGGTTAAAACTGTGAAAGGTGTACGTAGTCTGGGTGTCTGCTAATGATTGAAGTTGAGAATTGCTAAAGCTGATAATATGATTCAAGTTTGTACCATATCTGATACCAGTCACAATAATTACCACAAACCATGCAGTAATCATCTGTGGGGTCTTTTTAAAATTTGTTTATTAAAATCAAACAATACCCTTACTTATAATACATATTTGAAATTGATTGCGAATATAACAAAAAATTAGTACAGAAATCAAGAATAAACAGAAGAGGTACAATAAAACTTGACAGAAAACCGGCATGCGCAACTATCGCAAAAGACATAGAACTGATTTTACAATTTAATTGTTAGTGTTGCAAATAGTAAGCGAAAACATTTTTCTAAATTTGTTAGGTTTAATCATTAAAAGACTATCAATATTACTTATATCACATGCATTTTAGAGCCATAATATTTTTTATTAGGCGATTCATCTAAACCTAAATCATGGAGTAAATATGCGCTTGATAATAATGGATCCAAGAAAAGTGAAGCTAAAGACAAAACAGATGGTGGAATAAAAACTAATACATCAAACGAAGTTAAAGACAAAACAGATCAACTATTAGATAAAGTATGTGGGATTTATATAGGAAACATGATAGCTTGAGTTAATTTATTTTTAATTTCATGACATCTAGTATAAAGATGACCCTCTATTTGAAGAATTTATGGAAGCACATGGTGTTAAAACAAATTCAGAACAATTATCTGCAGGTAAAAATGAAATAGATAAAGATGATTCAGGTGTATCAGATGGTGAAAGTAGTGCAAAGGAGGAAGCAGAAAAACCTGATGAGGTTACTGATTTGGAAGTAAGTATATTGCAAGTTGTAATTGATATAGGTATACAGTTACCAAACGTAAACATGTAAAAATGCCTTAATAAATAAAAAGAAATTCAAGTAACAGTTCAAACATCATAAACAACAGCAAATTTCGGTTCACACAAGTATTCGTCCACAAGATATTACCTTAAATATAATATAAAAATAGACTATATTATTTACAACTAATATTTTGTAGCATAGCCATGAGCTTTGATGACTGCCTGTAGACGTTTCATCATAGATGTCACTAGTTTTGTTTAGACTGTAAAATACGCGGTCACCTTCTGCCATTCTTCTATAAAACGTATTTTTTAATCTTCTTTGCTTTTAATTGGCTTTTCTTTCAGACGACGCTCGATGGGGTTTATGTCGGGGCTTTGCGATGGAGTTTCCAGTACGCGTGGATGTATGTATTATCCGTTATCTTGTTGGAAGATGAAATCGCGTTCAATCCCAAGATTTCTGGCACTTGTGTTTAGATGTTCTCTTAAAATATTCAGATATACCCATCGATTCATAATCCCATTTATTATATGGTAATCGCTCAGCCCAGCCACCGACATACACCCCCACACAGTAATGGATCCTCCTCCATATTTTACTGTTGGTGTAAGATTTTGATTTTTAAACTTCTTTTTTTCCTCCATACACGCCTCTACCCAGTTGTGTCGAAGATGCAAAACTTACACTC
The DNA here is from genome assembly GCA_023690525.1 of Holotrichia oblita. Classification (NCBI taxonomy): domain Eukaryota; kingdom Metazoa; phylum Arthropoda; class Insecta; order Coleoptera; family Scarabaeidae; genus Holotrichia; species Holotrichia oblita. The sequence goes on from CM043015.1 coordinate 75,022,646, forward strand.
ATCTATAAATATGACCCCTGTTTCCAAAATGTTTCTGGCTTCGAAATTTATTGATTTGCAAATTTCAGTCTTTTCGCTCGATTTGCTTTGCTAACCCGTGGCTTTCTTCTGCTTCTACAACTCCTCAGTCCGCCTCTGCGTATTATTCTTTTAATTGTATCAGCACTAAGTCTTTTGCCGGTAGTTTCTTGTACTTGTCGTAGTTGTGGTGCAGAAATATGGGGATCCTTGTACATGGCAAGTAAAATCTTATCGTTGTACATGGCAAGTAAAATCTTACGTTCTTCTTTATTCGCCAGTATCTTCGGTCTCTCCTGGCGTGGTTTATTGACAATGCTAGAAGTCGTTTCGTACTTTTTTGTGATATACTGCACTGGTGTTCTTGGCGTTGCTGTTATTACAGCAATTTTGCGTTGTGAATTTCCCCTTTTATGAAGCTTAATAATAATATCTCTCAACGCAAGTGCAGTTTCTTTTATTTTGGGCATTTTTACATGTATCTTATTTGAACTCGCTCGGACTAATGTAATACGACAGACTATTACCGTGTGATGAATATCTGTCGGTATTTCGCCGAACTCACACCTAATTCTCCTAATTTAGCGTATTTCAACTTTTTTTTGTATAATTCTTTATATTTTTATAGTATATGCAAATGCTCATGAAGGGCACTCAAGGCAAACCAAGACAAAAAATGCAGAAAAAGTCAAAGAGAAGATTAATTTGTATACTTTGAAGGTAAAAGTTATATACATATACAGATTTAGAAAGATGGACATTTTAGAATGTAAAAAGAATCTGCATGTATTTAATCATAGGTACATGCTTTGTATTGACTTATAGATGTATATCTTTATTTATACAGGGTCCGACAAAATAATGATATTTTATTGCACTAACAGTACAAAAACATATTTGGTATTTCAAATGAAAATTGAATGAAAGTAGGTTTTGGCAATTTTATTAGAATTGTTGACATTTGTTAAAATGGAGCATTGGTCTACACAACTGTTTTGGCTTGGCGCAATAAATGGAGGAAACTGCGATGTAGCAATGACTAAAATGATGAAATACCAAGAACTGCATACAATGAATGTAATAAAGAAAGGGTTAGATATGCAATTATTACAAATTTCATAATCTGTTAAAAATGCTTACGTCTTCAGTTTGTGTGATCAAAAAACACGAGAAGAATATTAAAGCACATAAATTTTCATCTATATAAGCTTGCAATAGTTCAGAAAATAGGTAATCAAAATAAAATTAACAGACTTGAATTTAGTCGTGTGATTCACGATAATCGTCAATCAAATGTTAATCAATGTTAAATGTTAATCAAATGCTGCATACTTGTTATTACCTCAAATTGAAGAAGAAATGGGACATTACTGGTTTAAGCAAGATAGGGTAACGCGTCATACGATGAGAATAAACATGGACATTTTAAGAGAATTCTTCCAGATAGACACATTTCAAAAAAATGGTACAGTTCCGTGATGAGCAACATCTGCAAATCTGCCAGTTCCGGATTGTTTTTGGGGTTATTTAAAGCTTAAAATGTTTATGAATAACCCAGAAATTTGAAATTAAACGTTAGAAATGAAATCAATGCTCTCATGTTATGTCTTCCAAAATGTTATATAAAAATTTCCTAGAGATAAATTTGCATTGCAGCAATGGCGATCATTTACAAAGTAGTATATTTAAATCCGGTTCTTGTACTACATCTCATAATTCCAATTTACATTCTACAATGTCCCAATTTGTATAAATTTTATTTAATTATGTTATATAATTCTTGGTTTTGGTTAGTAGTTACGAAATTTGCCATATAAGTGTAAAAAAAAAAAGATATAAAGCATTTCTTCAGTCCAAATATTCCATTTTCGATTAGGATACCACGTAATGTTAAAGGAATTGCTTATGTTGGTTTTAAAAATGAAAAGCAATTAAATAAGGCACTTTTAAAAAACAAAAGTATCATATGTAAGTTCAAGATAAAAAAAACACATCTCTAAAAATAATTTTATTTGAATTTGTTCTTCTTTTCAGCAGGAAAAAGTATTCAAGTTATGATCTACAAAGCGTCTGATGGCATAGAGGAAGAAACTGATGTAAACAATCAAAAGAAAGCAAAATGGCAATCACAAGAAGAAAAGATAAAGAATGAAGAAACCATTGCTGAATCAGGCAGAATTTTTATTGAAACTTAGCATATACGACAACTGAAGATAATATACAAGAGTTATTTTCAAAATTTGGTGAGAATACAGGAAACTTTGCAGCTTTATATTTTACTGTAGTGTAAATAATATACAATACAAAATAAAGTAACATAAGAGAACAAAAACACAAAATCTACTAACGCAACGTTTTGCAACTAATGTAAAAAATAAGTTTGACTATTCTTTTAAACTCAGTTTAGAAAAACAAGGCATGCATGTTTACATTAAATGGGCTTACTACTTTAGCTTTGTTATAACATACATTTATAATGTTGAGTTAGTGTAGAACGAAAAATACTACTACTTACTTTTGCTCCGGAAATCTATTACTTGTAATATGAAATATGATCTGCTTAGTAGTATAACATTACTGCGATGTAGCGTAATTTAATACTCTACATTACACTACACCAATAACAAACAGACTTTTTGGTTCTCTAACATCGCAGCTCATTTTAAGACAGTTAAGGTTGTTTTTCTCTTCAAATATCTCAGTTCCACAATTTTTTTTTCTAGGGCCTCTTGCGGAAGTTAATTTACCGATTGATACAACAACGCGGAAATTCAAAGGATTTGGAATAGTAACGTTCGTAATGCCAGAACATGCGGTTAAAGCGTACACAGAATTAGATGGATCCATATTACAAGGGCGAATGCTACACTTACTTCCTGGGATGGCAAAAGATTCTGGACCTGGATTAGAAGATGATGGTAAGACATGTATATAATTGTAGAAGCATTGTTCCTGTTAATATATTTAACATGAAGTGATCATTCTTACAATTTACAGATTCAACGAATTATAAGAGAAAGAAAGAAAAGAAACAAAAATCCGAAGCGGCTCTCTCACATAATTGGAACTCCCTATTCTTGGGGCAAGATGCTGTGGCAGAAATAATCGCTGATACATACGGTACGACTAAAAAAGCTGTATTAGATCCTTATGGCGATAGCAACACCGCAGTAAGGTTAGCTCTTGGTGAAACGCAAATCATAGCAAATACGAGAAAGTATTTAGAGCAAGAAGGAGTTGTTCTGGATGCTTTCGATAAGGTACATTCGTAATTTGATTGCTCGCAATTATAACATAAAAGCACATTTTGTGTTGTAGCCAACTGTTAGAAGATCAAAGACAATTATATTAGTGAAGAATCTTCCTGCGAATACGAAAACAAAGGAATTACACGAAATATTTAAACCGCATGGTGTTATTGGACGCATCATATTACCGCCCAATGCTGTTACAGGTAAAATGCTTATTTCTTTACTACAAATTAATTGATTATATAGTTGAAGGAATATGTTGCTATACAGTAGCATCCTATTGAGTTCACAAATTTAAGAAGGATGTACTATCGAGGGTATGTGAAAGTTTCTTCTTCGTCTATGACGTCTTTGCCGAGATAGTTCGGGTTTCCATGATGGCGGTGCAATAAGATATCAGGTGTTCCGGATTTTTCATCCTCAGCCTCGCAGAACCTGCAGTCGGTATTCTGCTTTAGACCTATCCTTGTCATGTGTTCACCAAACCCGGTGAGGATGCGTAGTCTATTCCTGCTAAGTTCTAGCAAAGTTTTTGCTCTGTGCTTGTAGCTTCCAAGAAAGATTTTGGAGTGTCTCTCAGGGTGATGCTCTGAGCCTCTCTTCTCGGTCTTTAAGTTCTTTTTTGTAGGTGCTCATCCTTATACCACAGAACGGTTCCGGTCCCACAAACGAAGTTGTGCCGGCTTTCCTTGCTAATGAATTTGCTTCTTCGTTGCCTCTGATTCCAGTATGTCCTGGTATTCAGCATAATGCAACTCTGTTTTCCGTGCCTAGGTTGTTTAATCTGTTAAGACATTCCCAGACTAATTTCGACCTGATGGTGTAAGAACTCAGCCACATTATGGCTGCTTGACTATCGGAGAAAATTGCAATGCTCTGCTTCCGATAGTTCCTGTCCAGGTTCAGTTGAGCACATCTTCCAATGTCATTGATCTCCACTTGGAAGACACTGGGGTACATCCCCATTGGCTCGGAATATTTGGTTCCTGGCCCAAATATCCCTGCACCTGTTCCTTTGTCGGTTTTGGAACCGTCCACATACCACTTGATAGTGTTTTCTTTTAGGGAGTACGTGGAGTCTTCTCCTACCCATTCTCTCTTGTTGCTTAGCTTGCTGAGGAAATTCGTTTCAAAGCTATATTCTTTCACCATTTCATTGTTCGGTAGACTTAGAAGTGGGGAGAGCCCTGCTTGAGATGTTCACGCTTTCTGGTACGGCGTCTCGCCTCTTCCAGTCCCCGCCCTGTTCAGTCTGTGCATTGCCGCAAGGGCCGCTCCCTCCATCACTATGTGTAAGGGGTGAGGTCTAAAATTACCTCTAGGGCCGCAGTTGGGCATGTTCTCATGGCTCCGGTGATGCATACACATGCTAGCCGTTGTAACTTGTCAAGGGTATTCCTGATGACTTGTGTGACCTTCTGGAATCAGGTTATTGCTCCGTACGTTACCATATGTCTTACTATACTGATGTACAGCCACTGCAGTATGTTTGGGTTGCAGCCCCCGTTTACCTGCCAGGTTCCGGCATATCATTAGGCCTCTTGTTGCCTTATTCATTGTCAGTTCTATGTGTCTGTTCCACAAAAGTTTTGAGTCTAGAGTTATTCCTAGTATTTAACTTCTGATTTGGATTCGATGACTGTTCCATCCAAATTGATGTCCTTCATGTTCGAAATTTTTCTCTTTCTAGTGAAAGGTACAATCGTGGTTTTTGTGGAGTTGATGCTCAGCCCCACTGATCGACACCATTCACTAGTGATTTTAATGCTTAATTTGTATTAGGTCTCAAAGAATCCCCTTATACTTGCCTTTTGCTATTATTACAATGTCATCGGCGTATCCTACACAATGTATGCCGAAGGTTGAGCACTTCATCGGCTACCAGGTTCCACACTAGAGGCGAGCAGACGCGACTTTGAGGTGTTCCATGAGTGGTTCTGATTTTGATAGTCTGTTCGCCTACCGTCGTCTCAGCTATCCTCGTGGAGAGCATTTTACTTATCCATCGTGTTATTGTTTTACTCACTCCCCTTGCTTCAAGTGCTTGTTCAATCGCGTCATGTGACGTGTTATCAAACGCACCTGAAATATCTAGAAAAGCGCAGTTCGCTGTTTCTTTATCATTCAAAGTTTTCTAAATGATTCCAACTAGCTCATGGAGAGCAGTATTTAAGACCCTACTGTCAGATGTCAGTATGAAAGCTGAAATAAGACCATTTTTACTTAAAATTAATCTTGTCCGGTCGAAACTTAGCTCCGAAACTCAGCTAGATGATCTAATGTTAATATGTAATTCAATATGCTACATATGTATTTCGTTTTAGCAATCGTCGAATTTATTGAACCATCAGAAGCAAGAAAAGCCTTTACACGTTTAGCATATTCTAAATTTAAAAACTTACCGTTATATTTAGAATGGGCACCTGAAAATAGCTTAAGTGTTAAAAACGAAACTGTACATAACAAAGACAACGTTGACGAGGTCGCCGAAACTAAATCAGATTTACCAAGTACTGAACTTAATCAAGAAGAATTAGATAATGATGAAAGTGAAACCCCGGAACCAGATACAACACTATTTGTAAAGAATTTGAATTTTGAAACAACAGATAATGTCTTGAAAAAGGTAAGACCAACATTATAAGTTTCGTATTCACTATTGTTTAATCGAAAATATTTATCATTCTCAGCATTTCGAAAGCTGTGGAAAAGTTTACTATGCAACAGTAGCCACAAAAAAAGATAAAAACGATCCATCTAAAAGATTATCTATGGGCTATGGCTTTGTCCAATTTATGTATAAATCTGGTATCAATAAAGCATTAAAAATGTTGCAGCAATCCGATTTAGATGGTAAATCGTTAGAACTTAAACGATCAGAGAGAACATTAGCGTAAGATATTTTCACTACGGTTTGCAATATATGTATTTTATACATTTTAATTACAGAAATCAAGTAAACACTACACGTAAACCCTCCAAGAAAACTAAACAAACTGGTACAAAGATTCTGGTACGGAATGTGCCATTCCAAGCAACGCTTAAAGAAATAAGGGAACTATTTAAGTACGTTTATTGTAATAAATCTACATTGATTGATTTTTTCTAACCGGGTCAATGTAAAGATCGCTATTATTGGAGTTGTATATAAGAAAAAGTTAAATAATGTTTGATTGATTAATTATGAGACGTTTTTTGATTTTAGAATGGTGCTACAAAGTTAAAAAAAAGTATATTTAGCCCACTTTCAAACGAATTCAACTCGATATTGCTTTAACTACTTTTTCTAATTAAATTTCGGACACATTATGAAAATATGTGATAAATTGTTGAAATTTGCTTAATTTATATTGTTACGTAAACCTCGTCTTATAACACAAAAAGATGATTTTCTATGCGGAACATATCAACATAATAACAATATATGTACATGTGTAAAAGTAATAAAATGGAATAATTTTGGACACTTTTTGTTGAACGTATAATATTTATATAAATTTATGATATTGAATTTATAGTTTATAATTCTAAAATTCAACTATCCTATTAAAAAAATCAACTTCGTATGCCACTTGAGTAACTGTCACTACTATCTTTTAATGCAGGTGTTAATTTTTACACATTTTTATATTTGCTTAGCTTTAAATTAACAAATTACTACTCATCTCGTGAGCTACTATTTTTATGATTAAAAATTATACAGAAAGAATATAATTAAAATAATTAGTATTTCGTCATTCCACCATCATTATTTATTTATTAACTGCATCTAATCTTGTAGACATTCAAGCGATAATATTGTGCACAAAATTTATGGGAATTTCATGTCAAGCATTTTGAACAATCTCCCTAAAACCTCAAATTTATACTAGAAATGAATGAATGAAATATTTATGACGATTTGAAGGTTGTTACACTTATGCTTGGTCTGCAGCTTAGTTATACCAAATATTGTTTACTTTTAACTAGTTACAAATAAGCAAGTGAGAATTCATCATTTTATCATCAGAAGGCGCACATTTATACGTGTCTATAGAATGTTCTCACAAACTGTGTCGTCTAAAATTGTATTTATATAATATTGCAGAGCATTTGGAGAAATAAAAGCTTTGCGATTACCAAAAAAGATGGCGGTTGGCGCCAACTCGCACCGTGGATTTGCTTTTGTCGATTTTGTCACAGCTAGCGATGCAAAGGTATTGTATTGTTACAAGTACAACATATAGTTTCCCATATTATATTTATGATAGATCTATATTTATAAAATATTTTCATGTATGTTCACAGAAAGCATTTGAGGCACTCTCTCAAAGCACTCACTTGTATGGAAGACGACTTGTTTTAGAATGGGCGACAACAGATGAAGGTGTTGATCAAATTAGAAAAAGAACAGCAGATCACTTTCATTCTTCTACAGAAGATACAAAATCGAAAAAAAGTGTTTTTAATATTGAATAAAAGTGTTGCTTGTTAACTGTTTTATTTTTTCAAACATGTAATACTGCGTCAATCTGGAAAAAATTTTCATAAAAATGTAGTAGTATGAAAAATATCTTAGGTGTGAATAAAAATATTAATATTTTTTGCAACTACAGTGGACCAGCGTTATAGGGCGGATTCGGTTATAACGTGCTCTGCAGAGTCCACCGACACGTGACCCACTGTGATTGGCTTAAATTTTAAATTCAAATTTAAGCCAATCACAGCGATACCGCGCCGATTAGTCAGGAGCGGGTTTACTGTAATGGTGTTGCGTCTTTCATAATTGAAATTGAAGTCTGTGGTAGTATTCAATATTTATAGTATTTATATGCTGGTTGCTGTTTTTGTGTGTGTTCTAGCAATGAGTAAAAGATATGCGTACAGTGTGAAAGAGAAACTAGAAATCATTAAGAAATTAAAAAGTGGTGTTACCAAGACATGAATAATGAGGGAATTCGGAATACCAGAAGGAACAGTAAGGGGTTGGATGGCAGAAGAGACCAAATTGTATTCATTTATAGATAAACTCAATGAAGGTACTAGTCTTAATCGGAAAAATACAAGACTTGGTAAAAAATGAACAGATGGACAATTGTTTGTATGTGTTTGTACAAAAAAGAAGTGATGAAGAAGTATATGTGGACCGGCTTTAAAACTATAAGCAGAAAAGTTTAATAAAAATTCAAATCTTGACGGGGATTTCAAAGCTTCTGATGGGTGGTTGTGGCGATGACAGAAACGACACGGAATCTCACAAGTTTCCATTTCCTGCTAAAAAAAAGTCGAGTGACTTGCAAAGTGCAGCAGAGTTTTGTAAACAAATAGAAACCTACATTAAGGAAGAAATCTATAGTGACACACAAATGTATAATTGCGATGAAACTACCTTACTTATACTAAAATGTTACAGAATAAAACATTAGATCTGAAAAGTAACCCACAGAAAGCTAGATTGAAGCTCAGTAACGAGAGAATAACAGTTTTGTTTTGTGTGAATAAAACTGGCAGTCAAACTGAACCCACTTGTGATTGATAAAAGTCAAAACCCGCGATGCTTCAAATCGGTGAATATGAAATCTTTACCAATAGAATATAAAAGCAGTACAAATGCATGAATGACATCAACTTTGTTTTATGATTGGTTTCATAATTATTTTGTTCCGAATGTGCAAAAAAACTGAAAGATGCGAATCAAGAACCTAGAGCGTTGCTCCTCTTGGATAATTGCCCAGGTCACCCCGCTGCCGACTGCCTTGAGTTCAAAGATGGGAAAGTAAAAATTATGTATCTCCCAAAAAATACTACTGCTCTTATACAGCCCTTAGATCAAGACATAATTCATGTTTTCAAAACAAATTATCGGAGAGAAAGGCTGAACTCGTTACTAGCATCAGACGTCGAAGTCAGTACATTTTTGAAAACAATGAATCTCAAGGATGTCTCATAAAGCATTGGGCTTTCGTGGCAAGCTATAGGCATGGACACTATTAAAAATTGCTGGAAGAAATTAACTGAACCTTCAATCCAAGACACTCCTGATGGAGCTAGTTCGACTTCCGATGCAATAAGGTCGGACAACTTGTTCACTGATGCGGACGTTTCCAATATCCGCAAAATATTAGACGAACCGGGACTAATGAACAGTACCTTAATAGACTGGATAGGGATAGTTGAGGGAGAAGACATTTGCCAGCAAATGATCGATGAAATGATTATTCAAGCAGTTTGTCGGGAGGAGAAGAGCCGAGAAGAAATTGAAGACGAAAATATGACCAAGAGTACCCGTGATACGCCTGCAACGGCCCAAGAAGCCTTGGCAGCTATGGAAATAATTGTTATGAAGTGGACAGAATCCCAAGAAAATGTAAGCTGTATGAAATTGTTACATCTTGCGTCTCTTAAACAAGAAAGACATAAGTTGTCACAATCAAAACAAAAAAAATTACGGACTTTTTTAAGTAACATATTATTAATTAAATAAGCTTTTTATATATACAATGTTAGTATGTTATAAAAAAACTAGTTTCATTTAAATAGGCTGTTATTGTTATTAATTAAATGCACGTATGGGTACCTTATAGCGCTGCTTTTGTAAGTTCGCTCGCTATACCGCGGTTCACCTTATAACGCGGGTGTCTTTTTCCGCCCGAAGTACGCGTTATAATGAGGGTCTACTATTAATTTTACAGTATAATTATAAAGACTAATTCTGCAGGATTCTCCAACAAATAACATCTACTGAATATATAATAGATATTCAGAAGAAAATAAAATAAATCCACAAAAATTCCAATTATAGATATTAATTTTAACAGAATAAGATCATCATAACTCGATTTGTCACCCACGCTAAGGATGACAGAATGTTTTCGCCTCTAGCGTGGTACGTTGGTACGATCTGATACCTCTGGATCACCAGAATTTTCGTCTCTAGTATTATTGACACATTGAATTATCGTGAATTTTTTGTATACCCTGTCCATTTTTTTTGTCTAAAGAAACATTGGTGGCGAACATTTGTATTTTTGCTAGTTATTTTACTATATTTTGTATTTAGTTTGTTTTTACCGCATGTGCTCGTATATGAGGTGATTGATAGAGACCCGTCATTAAAAAGATTGGGTTCCCTAATGTAAAGTTGCGCATGCATATAGGGCAATTAAATCTATTCTTTAAAAATACTTTCAAGATGGCAGCACATCCGGAAGCACCGGAAATTCACATCAACTTTCTTATTTCAATTGCGATTTTCGAAATCTTAAGATGACTAGGAGCCAATCTTTTTAATGGCCGGCCTTAATCAATCACTCTGTATATCACATAACTCTCATATAAAGACTCGATCGGAGGAAGTTTTCTATATTCTCATGTCTCATTCGTTATAGTTTTACCAACATCAGTTCCAAATCTGTATTAATGTATGAGCAATTCTTAAAAGCTGTCGAGTTGTAACATTTTTATATATGACTTTGAAGTTACCATCCACTTGACGAAATAACTTCATTGTTAGGTGGCAGCAGCAACAAATTCTTTCCCGATGTACACTGGAACCTTGTCTATATCCGCGGTCGGAAAACGTAAACATTCACTTACATCGTCTCGAAAGGGGTCACCACTCTTATCCCGTTAGCGGAGAGGAAAGGCCGTGCTACGCGCTGATTGGCTCATGTGAATACTTGCACTATCGGGTGGTGGATGCCGAGTAGATATAAATGAGCGCCGTAGTGAGAACATAAGTAATGGTGGATATAAGTGAGCGCGGAGATAAGCGAGGTTCCAGTGTATTTCTATAACGCAAAAGACATTTATTTTTATTTGTCTAATGAGACATTTCCTTCAACAACGATATTGCACAACCTTTTCCGGCTACAGTTTAGCCTAAAAAGAGTTCTAGCAATTCATTTTTCCCTAACATTTACAAAAAATTATTTATAAGTTATACATTTGTACGCTAGATGGTGATAGCCATAGCATGTAATCTTTAATATAAGATACGAAATTGTCATGGCCGCAAGATTCTCACATTCCGTAAGAGGACGCTCTAGCGCTAAAAGATAAACAAAACAAGCCCACAATCATATGATTGCATATGACAGTTATTACTCAGTTGTCGTTGGAATTGTACTTAGATTGATTTATATTTTTCCTCGTTTGAATGTTAATGCGTTTTTATATTGTTTTTATAATTATTATTAGCTGTAGTGTTAAGTAAATAACCGCTTGGTTTAGTTGATAAACTTTAACGATAGTGACTTGTCTATATAGGTTGTTTTCTTTTTTGACATACCACATTCTTACAAGTCGCCATATTTAAAGTTATATTAATGTATCGTTTTAGTTTATTTTACAATTGATTATTTACATTATCATTATGTTATGATACTATTGTAATAATTAATTGTAAAATAAACAAAAACAAAATTCATTTTTAGACTAGTTATGATATGAAAATAAATTACCTACTATTTTGAATTTTGCCGCCAACAGTTCTCACGATCCAATAGATGGCTCTAAATCATGGTACCACCACCTCTTATTTAGGGAGATTTCGCACCGTGGTGATAGCGGCTACTCATTTGTCAAATACTTTTAACTTCAATAGATTAAATATCTAACTGCATTTAAAAGGTTGTATGCAGAATATAAAGAAATGCCTTTTTTCATTAAAGAAAAATCCAATTCCATTAGTTCTAAATATTTTAAAAGTAATGGTATGAAACGTAAATTGGCTTCCAAATACAGGAAAGATCGAGATGTAGAGGAAGTAAGTAGTGAAGATGAATCTGGTAAAGCAAATCATTATAATGAAGTTAATTCATCAGACGATGAAAATGAAACTATAGAGCAGAAAAGATTATATTTAGCTAAAGTATATTTACAAGAAATTGCAAAAAAAGAAAATGAGAAATTTGAAAACAAATGTGTAGATGTAAGTCATGGTTCACTAACAAAAATTTTGAAAGAAAATTATCTCCGATCGATTGGGACATTTCAAGAGTCAGTAGCAAATACATATGTAGGTGCAGATGTGAATAATATAATAGTAATGCAATCTAAAAACCATAAAAGTTGTATAACATGCTTTTGCTTTACAAATAAATTTATATTTACTGGAAGTAAAGATTGCACCATTATAAAATGGTCTATAAATGAAGACAAAAAAGTAGGTAGTATCCCATATAATAAATACCCTATTATATTAAATAAAATAGTAGGGCATTATAAAATAATCACTGCTTTAGCTGCATCAACAGATGGAAAATTTTTAGCAGCTTCTGACACTACAAGTAATATTCAAATATGGCATCCAGACACATTGCAGCACATAGGAACTTTAAAAGGACATTCTGATACTGTGTCAGGTTTAATATTTAGGAGAAATACTCATACCCTATATTCATGTAGTAAAGATCGTTTAGTAAAGGTGTGGTCATTAGATGAAATGGCGTACGTTGAAACACTTTATGGTCATCAAAATTATATAACATCAATAGATGCTTTAGCAAGTGAAAAAGTCGTCACTTCTGGTGGCATGGATGGCACAATTAGGGTATGGAAGATAACAGAGGAATCACAGTTAGTATATAATAACAGCTCTTCATTTAGTATAGATATTGTGAAGCTGCTGAATGAGGAGTTTTTTTATCAGGAGGTGCTGATGGTGCTTTAAATGTATGGAGCATTAACAGAAAGTCACCATTATGTACCTATAATATAGCTCATGGTCGTGATCGTATCACTAGTCAACCAAATTGGATTTGCTCTATAGCTACCCTAACAAATACAGATGTGATTGCAAGTGGTTCACACAATGGCTACATAAAACTCTGGAGATTAAGTAATAACTTTAAGAGTATAGATTTGCTATTTTTAATTGAGGTAGCAGGATTTATGAATGATCTAGCATTTACTGGCGATGGTAAATATTTAATTGCGACAGTTGGTAATGAACATAAGCTTGGAAGATGGAAGACTATTAAAAATATCAAGAACTCAATATTGAAAATACCGCTAATTGTAAATTCAAATTGGCAATAAGAAAAAAATTTTATTTCTGCGCAGGCGCATTATAGAAAAACTTGATAAAACGTGATATTGAATTGAAAAGAAGCGTTTATTATCAACAAATGCATAAATATCTATTCCTAACTTTTTCGATTTATAACAAACACATTTTCAACACAAATTCAAAGATACTAGGATAGAAGAATAGAAGAAGTTATGAACTACCAATGAAATCATATTGCTAGTTTTATGAGACACAGTGACAATGAAGCAGTGATGGATACGGTTCTGTTTATTCTACAGCTCGTAGAGCGTATAAGCAAATTTTCTTATAAACCAATAAAAATACAACAAATTAACGGATTTTAAAATGTACATTATATAAACTTAAAAATACAACAAATTAACATTTTGATGTACTGCTATGATATACCTAGTATAAATTTTTCTACAGATTTAGAAGTATTTTACTGCAGTTTGTTATTTTAAAGTGCGTTTTATATGTTAAATATTAAATATATAACTATATTAATCTGTTATTAACACTAATAATGTTTTCCTTGCAAACTAAAATAGGTAAGCAAATAAAATCAATTTATGCAAAATAATAATTTAGGTTGTAGTCACAATAGTTACATCCTACTAAACAATTTATCAAAAGGAAAGGAACTAAACACTGTGTTATTTCACTCAATTCGGTATTTGAAGCCTTCCTGTTACAAAACGTGGTGCTTGCGATATTTGGTGAAAACTATATGAGCACGAAAACTCGGCAAAATCTTGCAGATACTACATGAGAAATAATGCCGCATCTACACTACGTGTATCACTTATGTTTTTAATTTTGGTACTCCTTTTACTGTTAATTTCTCTATGAAGGTCTTCAAACAAATCAATAACAACGGAAAAATCCGTTATGGACCTGTGTGCACAGAATTTTATTCTTTCTAGAACATAGAAAAGTTAAGCATTTAACCCTAGCCACATTGCTTTTGTTTTATTGTGCCCAGTAGGATACATGACATAGTGCTGCTTTCTAAACAAGCGATCTATCTACTCCGAATCGGATGCTTATTCAAATGAAATTTATTATTACTTATATTTGGTATCTTGGAACAAACTAGATCTAAAGTAACTTATTTTTAGTAGACAGATCATTTACCTTGAAAACGCCTGAAATCAAAATTATTGATATATTTATATGTATCAGGTTTAGTGCAATATATAGAGAACCAAAATAAGAGATTTAATAAAAATTGTACATGTTTCGTAATCATGCGGAAATTCACAAAAAAAAATCGCTGGCTATCATTCCTTTGTAATTGATAAACTGACTATCACGTTAACGTTGTATAAATAAATAGTATGGCTGGTTAAGGAAATCCCGTGCAGTTATGTAACTGCACGGGGTTTGCTTACAGATACTACTGTATGTACAGTAGTATCAATCTACCTACATATTTATGTGATATTTACGTGATCGGACGACCAATTTCCAATTTAGATTGTGATTTTTTATGTTATACTAGATTTCCTGCCCGCGACTTCGCTTACGTAGACTATAAACTTTGTACCGTTGTTTTCACTGTAACAAAACTCTTCACTTCCTTAGGCCTTAGGGGTTGAATTAAAAAAGAAAAACGCCGAAACACGTGTTTCATGAATTGCGCGAAACAACATTGATACAAAGTTTCAAGCAAATTTGCCCATAAAACCTCTATTGCCGTACAATCTTTGCTATCCTCCTATAAGAGCGAAATTTCAAAAAATCGGATCCTAAATGACGCCTACATTCTAAAATCAACATCGTCTCCAAATTTCTACCCATAGCAGTTTAGGCAGTGTCAGTCGGGACAAAAACCTTTTACAAATTTACATCATGACTAAACTTGGTCAATTTCGTACACGTACAAGTGGCGTACGCATGCAATTTTGCATTTAATTCAAATTAAAAGAACAAATTTACGACGACAGGACTGCATACTAATTGGCAATTCAAGGTTGTTATTCTTCGGCCGTACGCAGGCTGCCCGCAAACGCCCCAATTCTCATTACATGTGGTACGCGTGAGCCATGTTGAATCATGAGACATGTTGCTGAGATCAATTTATTCTACAATTTGAAACGCCATTGCATATTCTGTTGTACGACCATAGCTGAAGGTCATGAAAATCGAGAATACAAAGATCAAAGGAACCGCCTTATTTGCTTGTTTAAATTTAGTGGTTGATTTCGCGCCGTATCAAATACACTGGAACCTCATCTATATCTGAGCTCACTTATCTCCGCACTATAGCACTTATTTATATCCGCTCGGCATCCACCACCCGATAGTGCACGTATTCACATGAGCCAATCAGCGCGTAGCACGGCCTTTCCTCTCCGCTAACGGGATAAGAGCGGGGACCCTTCTTGAGAGGATATTAGTGAATGTTTACGTTTCGCCTCCGGCTCGCGCTTTAAGGTGGCGTTTCGGTAAAGTAAGGGGGCGCTGTTCGACAATAATTATTAGAAACGTAGTATTCGGAAAAACTAGACATTAAAAATGTATTTTCGCGTTGTTACATTGAAGATATTATCTTTGTTGTAAATCTAAATATTTTTTAAAATTAAATATTCTTTGATTGGAGAAAAATGAGAAAAAATATAAAATTTTGATAATATTACCTTTAGAATATGTAGAAAAATATACTGATACGATGTGTATTGAAATAATTTCAAAATATGCAGTATTTTTTTCAGGAAGTAAGTTTAGGGGCTGTTTATCAACAACAGCCCCATATCTGAGAAACAGTTTGCCAGTTTTATATTAGATGTCACTAGCATTAGATAACTATTATATAACTATGTATAGGCAAACAGTTTAACACCAAAATTGACTCTTTGATATTCAGAAAAACATTAAATTAAATGATTTATTAAAAAATGTAAACGAAGAAGAAAAATTTTAGAATCGTACATACGACTCGTTTCTTTTTCCGTAACTGTGAAAGATAGTCATCATACATAACATCATACTTCTTTATAACATAACTTGAACAGTATACAGGATTATTGTTATACGTATATTGCTTTCAAAATAGTGCTCATGACGATTATTGGATTTAGTCAGTTTAGTATGACAAGAATTGCAAAACTTCATTGTATGCACAAATATACTTTTTTATAGAAAGGTCTTACTAAATTATTTTTATTCAAGTAATAAATTGATTTCAATACTTTCGAGACATATTCTTACAACTACACATGCATAAGTAAATACATATTGATGAATCATTACTTGGCGAGTGGGTCTATATCTTAAGAAAGAAAGACAAATAAAACCCAAATATCTGATTTGCCTAATACAGATAACAATTTATTCCACAATAAAATTTACCGTCCTTTATTATATTTACATTTAGTATTTCACATACATACACTGTGATGGTTATAACAAGAAATTTTAATAATAATTATCTATATAACATGTAGTCATATCCATTATAAATAATTTACTTCTGATGAAGCGTAACTTAATTGGAGAAAGGTTTCGTTTTCCAATCCTAGTAATCTACTACAGCGATTTAGTTGCAGCTTTCATTTGTCTCCATAAAGCTGCTGAATCCTCTCGGGCAAAAAACATTAAGGAAAAATTGCTTTAATTTTGGAACCATTAGTTTGTACAAAGTTGTTCTCCCTCTATATTTTTTCTATAAAAAGTGGTTGGGTTTCATCAATGAAAACTACAAAGTAGTACAATTTCTTTTCCTGATATTTAGTTGGCCTTGAATCTATAATATTTTTCAATAAGTGATTATTATTACATGCAATTTGCGACTGTTGAGACGTGATATCTTAATCTTCCAAATGAGTATTTACCTGAAAATAATAATTATGGTTCCTCTTCAAGGACAGTTTACCACTAGAACTATGTACAATTATATACAGAAACAAATATACTAAAATATTCTTCCTTATTCACTAAAATAACTATATACAACGAAAAAATAATCCAAAACTAACTGAAGACGATGAAAAACAGTACCTATTACTTTATTACATCAAGCTAGTCGCTAAACAATTAGTGCAGAACTAAAATTCTACCTGTAACAAGCAACACATGTATGCACAAATATGTTTTATAAATATAGGGTGTTATTGCCTTAGGCTATCGCATTTATACCGAAAAGATTATATATTGAAATATACCTGCTCAATACATTCAGTTCTAAACTACATAATATGCAACCAGTAAAACTCGTTTCAAGAATCCCTGGATACCTTTCTTCTATATAATGTTATATTTTATTTTTCCGAGAAGTTTATATTTATATTATAATATATTTTGTATTACAACCAATATTCTAATCTTCACTTTTCCTATGTTATTTCAGCCAAAATGTTACGCATGTTTAAGTATTTCATTACTTTTTTATTTTCTAGAGATTCGTAAGCCTTACGCCATCTAATTTTGAATATATCCTATAAAATGCAACATTTGTTCATCAAGTTCAAGTTATTGAAATAGAGGGCCACCTTACGCCACCTTAAACTGGTCACTCATTCGCGAAATATGATTTCACGCACTTGGTTCGTAAATAACTATTAATTTTATCTGTTAGATAATATCCTTGTTTATATATTTATTTAATATATAAATAAGGGTAATATGTATATTATTGTTTGTAAACATTGTTTGGCATTAAATTATATTCTTGTGTAAAATCATTTATTTCAAAGTTACGCTTTTGAACGTATTGAAAACTAAAATCCAAAATATACTAAAAATTTAAATGTGGCGGTATTTTTTAATAGTTAACACACTATGGCGCTAGTAGTATGTACAGTCGTGGCCAGAAAAATGTAGTACAACCTTAAATTTCATATATGTCAGAAATTTGAAATTTCATTATTGTAAAGACAAGGTTAAACTGCTTGTTATAAAAACCAAATGTCAGATCATACCCGAACATATTAACTTTATTGTTTCTTAACCTTCATCACAATGTTTTTATTCAACTTCAACCGCATTTCTTGTGCAATTTCTTTCCTGCTTGTAAATGAATTAATATATGAACTTTATCAGCTACTATAAGCTTTCGTGCTATCGTAAATCTGTATTTAATTGACGTTTTAAAATTTAAAATAATTTAACGTTTAAATGTCAAAATACTACCATAAAAATTCTTTAAAAAACACTTGTACTATATTTATCTGGCCACGACTGTACTTCACAAGTGACCGCACTACTTCAGAAACAACATACACAAACAACAAACAACCTCATTTTTGATGAAAAAGTTCGGGAATTTACACATGTTTACACAGGAGTCGCTCATCTCGATCAATCTCGATTATGTATTTCATGTTTTGGTTCTGTCGATTGGTCTCTGTCTCTCTGTCGTCTCTATGTTTATGAAACTAATCATAATGAAGCATTAACGAAGTGGAAAGACTCCAATTTGCTCCAGATTTGCTCATCCAATAATTTTGGGTGTCGGTAATAGGAAATTAAGTTTTATTTTTGTATCTTCTAACGCATTTTACCGATTGTAATTAAAATGTCTTTCAAATCGTGTTTTACGATATGTAATACATAAACCAATCTATTTCATCTAAATTAATAATTTTTCAATGGTTGATGTGGCAAGTATAAAATATATTTTTCACCATTTGAATGTATGTAGTTAAATTGATGTATGTTTTACAGTCAGTAATTATTCCAATTTTTAACGGATCACATTGGATAGACAACTGTTTCGAACATATATTTGTGCAAACATGCATCGGAAAGTTGGCTGTAGAAATTTGTATCTGTGATGATAGTAGTACAGATAATACATTAGAGTTGCTCTATAAATGGGAAAAAATATTTTCTAAGAAAAATGTTCGCTTGAATGTATTTCAAAATTCTTCGGGTAAACCTAGTGGTGTAGGTTATGCAAAAAATCGCGCTGTGGAGATAAGTACCGGAGAATATTTATGTTTCCAAGATGTTGATGACTTAATGTTACCAAACCGGATATTGCAACAGTACAATATTACTAAAGATATAGGTGACAACCATATAGTTGGTTCAAAATTTAAAAGAATACCTGAAAATTCCACGGTTCGATATACTTCATGGGCTAATAATTTGACAAACGAACAATTAAATATACAAATTTATACTGCAAATGGGCCAACAGTTATAATGCCAACTTGGTTTCTTAAACGTGCTATTTTTGATAGGTATTTTTCTCATAATCAGTTGAAGTCTGTGTCCACAGTACACGATTTAACAGCTCTGTTAAACCTAAATGTTATATTATATCTATATATAAGCCTTAACAGAGCTGTGTGCATACTGTGGATACAGAATCGACTGAATAACTTTAGATAAGGGGACTGTTAATACTGCATAATTTATTGGAGGAAATGTATGGACATTCAAAATGTTATGAGGGCTTCCGCGTTTTGACCGTTTCATGTAAAGTTACATATATACAATCCAAAATAAAATAAAATAAAATGAAAATTAAAAACAAAAATATATACAACTTACTCAAACTCGACGTTTCGCTACTAATGTAAGTGGATTCTTCAGGAGCAAAACTAGGCGAGGGGCGCCAGAAGGTCACGCTATCTCGACGTGTCAACCACGCTAGAAGCGAAAACCTTCTGACAAGGAGAAGGTGGACGTGCGGGGGTGTACATACAACTGTGGGAACAGTGAGCACGGATTGAAAAAGCGGCAGTGACTGGTTTCCAAATACTGGAGAGTGGGTAACCAATATCACGATTGAGATTTTAGGGGCGTCTCTGGATCTCGATGGCTTCCCTTACTTGGAAAATAGCGATGAGACTTGCTAACAACAGATATTTGATCAAATTTTTTGTGGCCCGTATCAATAAAGTGTTCGGCTAAGGCTGAGTGTGTTGAAGATCGTGACTTAACGTACTGTTGGTGTTCCTTGATTCCAGTTTAAATTGAACGTCCAGTTTCGCCAATGTACACTGAACCACAGTCACAGGGAATTTTGTAAATACCTTTATGGGAGAGAGCATGGCGAGTGTCCTTGGGCGAAGGAAGAATTTGAGAGATCTTATTTAAAGGTTTAAAGATGGGTTGGATATTTTGTTTGCGAAGAATTCTACCGATGTGATCTGTAACGCCATGGACGTAGGGGAGAACGATGGTACTTAGCTGATTACTAGATCCTGATGCTATCTTAGGAGATCGTGGATAAATGTACCTATTTATGAACGCGGTCAAAACCCGGAAGCCCTCATAACAGAGACTTGGACCGTGAAAGCCTTCGATATCAAAATGTTCATCTTCATGCACAAAATTAATACATCCCTTCCTGTGAATCAACAATTTACTGTTTACTTTAAGATTTCTTGAGAGCCTAATTTATATCTTCATCTTGCTAAGGAAGATTGTTTGTTGGCTATTCAAAACTCTGAATACGTTCAATATTATGGTCTATTTCTTTACATTTCTAACCTAACTAATACTGCTTTGAATTTTTTCTACACTATTTTCAACACATTTGATATAATTAACGTCTTCTGGATTATATAAAGAAATCAGTCGCAACGCTTGAATTCTTTCTGAATGTGTAGAGAAATATATCTATTATCCAAAGCTGTTTTTGAAAATGAAGCGAATTTGGTTCTTATAGGTGTTTTCCTAAGTTTTCATTTTGCTTAGTTCTTACAGTTTTCCGAATATTCCTTTCGAGTTTCGAGGCTTCAAGAAATAGCTCTTGGTATCTTAACATATGGATATACAAGGAGTACACAATTTTTCATCAGTGGAAGAAGTAACTAGCTTGCATTGGCGAAATCACCCTGTTACATATAGATATATGTAAAAAAAGCTCTAGTATCTAAGATTGAAGTATCAATTTGTAATTTACCAAAATCTATCGTACACTTCTTTTAGAAATTTAGATTTTTAGTTTATTTTTATCTCATTTTAGTGTTGGAGGTTTCTCAGAAGCTGGTAAAGGTACCCCAGAAGATTTAATTTTCTTTTACAAACACTTAGATCTGGGTGGAAAAATATACCGTGTAAACGAAACTCTATTAATTTATAATTATCATATGCATGCCACAACACACACAATTCACGAGTAAGTTTATAGCGACACATGAAGGTGTATATCTATTTAAATTTTAATCTGTAGAGATACTATCTGGGCACTACGAATGGTACAACTTGAAACAGACAAAATTAACAATTGGAAAACTTTTACAATTTGGAATGCTGGCAAACAAGGACGAAAATTTTATAAAAGTTTATCTCCTGAAAATCAGAGCAAAGTAATAGCGATGTGTGACGTAGATCAAAGTAAAATAGGCAGATTTTATACACCATATGATCAAACTAGGCGTACAAATTGTACACCAATTCAAATAGTGCATTTTAAAGATACTAAACCACCAATTGTAATATGTGTAAAAATGGTAAGCTAGTTTCGTTTTGTTATAATGTTTGTTTTAATATCAAAATCATTCCTGTATTATTTTAGGATCTAACAAATGGAGAATTTGAAGAAAATCTAAAATCACTACACATGAAGGAAGGATCAGACTATATTTATTTTAGTTAATACAAAATATTTTAATGTACATACATAATATCTATAACATATAAATATAAAAATAAAGTTGATGTTAAGGAAAGATTAATCTAGGTTCTATTAAACTATTCCAACAAAAAGATTTAACGTTATGGCAGTCTTCATTTATGGGTTCAACAGAAAATTTTCCACTGTCAGGTTCTTTGCACTGATCTAGACCATCTGGAATTAATTTGATTTAATATAAAAAAAAAAAAATTTCACCTAATTACCAATAATGTTCACTTCTAGATCTGCATTTTCTTCATCATACGATCGAACCTCGCCAATAATATATTTTGATATCTCAGGTGAATAATCATTTGTAAGTCTAAATATCTGTAATAAAAGTATGAAACGATGAATTTTTGAAATACATACACATCATGTTTATCCAAATTAATGGCTTTATTTTGTGCTTTCATATATATAGCAATGGTAAACTCGGACAAACACAATCCAAAGTGATTGCAACTAGTTTCTGAAGGCCGATTTACTGTAGTTCTTGCAATTGTACTTACTTTTATATCGAAATTAATAGATGTATGACACACTAGGGCTGGGCGAAGTATCAATACATCGTCAAGTATTCGATACCATCACTGGTATCAATTCCCCGATGCCTTGGATAACATCAGTATCGATACTTGGGTATCGATGCCTTGGATCGGTATCGGTATCGATCTTGGAAGGTATCGATCGATGCCTTGGAATCGGTATCTAGGTATCGATACCAACGATTTACGGTAACAATTACAGTATCGTAAATAATGAATAATCGTGAATATTTATGGAACTAGTTTTCATATATTGACTCAAATATTAGTGAATAAGGGTAAGTGTATTCCGGTACAATAACAATAATTGTTATAAAAAAGGCACAGTATTATAATATACATTTGATTTGTAGATGTTATTGAATATAATTATTGAAATCAACCTGACAAAATCTATACCTACAAATTAGTCGTAGGTATCGATTCAAGGAATCAATTCGAGGTATCAATTCAAGGAATCAATTCGAGTTATCGATACTATGCACGGAATCGATACATCGGTAAGTATCGTTACCTCTATTGGTATCGATACCCGATACCAAAAATGTCGGTATCGCCCAGCCCTATAACACACATCAATAAATAAATAAATACAAAAGATCAAAAGGTATCCAAGTTAAAGACTAGCCAATATTATAAGTATATGATAAGAGTTTTTTATTAAAAACAATATTACAGAAGTCATACCTTAAAGGCAATTATATCTCTAATTTTTGGTTTCATAGATGTCATTAGTGGAGATTTGAAAATAGTATCTTGTGATATTAGTGGTGTAGAACAAGCAAGAGCTTTCTTCATTTCTTCCATGCTATCACTAAGAACAGTGGCACAATTTTTATTGCAATTGTTCGGAGAAGAGTCAATATTTTCAGATGGTTTCTCATTCTGTACTATATTGTCAGAAATCTCGTGTTTTAAAGTAGTAACTATAGAATGCTTAGGAGTTTGGTCAATATGAATTGTTGTACTCTGTATGTTTTCATTTGTTACATTTTTTGTTAATTGTTCTCCTGTAGAACAAACATTATCTGTACTATTGATGTCCTGCACCTTCTCAAAAGATTTTTCTTCCAAATAATTATCTATAACTTCAGCGCCATTTTTTAAAGCAGTGCTCATCTCATCATCGTCATTAAATTTAATATGAAGTGCAGGTTTAGTTGACATGTATGGTACTCTTCTATAACAGTTTTCTACAATATTAGGCACAGATTCTCTTTCGATATTTGTTTTGGATTTACGTTTTCTATGTGATCGCTTACGTTTTCTTTTGGTTACAAAGCTGGGAGTTTCAAAGTATTCCATATCTTCATCTTGCCTGTCTGAAATGGATTCACCTTCCTTCTGTATTGAGGCTTCTTTTTCAGAATAACTGATACTACCTTTGGTAGACCCAGGTGTCGATGTATTTCCTGAATGAATAGCAGAATCATTTTCTCTAGAAATCTTGAAGTGATCTAATATTTCAAAATTGACATTCAACGACTTGGTAGTATTGACTACCTCATCTTCTGCAGTGTTATGCTCTAATATTTGACGATTCTCTGAAAGAGATATTGCATGTTTTGTTTCACTGATAACAGGTTGATAACTGGCGACCTTATCTACATTTATTTCAGTTTCAGAATTATTAAGTTCATCACATATAATCATTTTATCCTCAATTGGTAAATTACTAGAATTATCATTAGTTTCAGATTGTTTCTCCTTTATTTGGGAAAAAACTAGCTGCGGTAGCGATTTCTCTTTTATTTCAGTGTTTATAGCAGCTAAACAATTTGTTTTCCTAATACTTTGATCTGCAATATTACTTTTTAAAGTTGCCATGAATGTGTTATATTTCCGCTCAATAGAATTTTTCAGAGGAGTCTGAAAGATCTTAGTACTACTATTATGAATGGTTTCAGTTGCATTTCTATTATCGGAGTGATTACTTGAAACCACTATACTTTTAACAACGTTTGATTTCTTTGGCAAATCATAACTGATAAGATCTTTATTACGTTTTTGAATATATAGTTTCTTTTGTGAAAAATCTGAACTATCCTCTTTTTTTCCTATAGAATTTGTACAATTTAATGTATTTTGATGAGATGTTTTCTGCTCTACAGTTTCATTTACAACAGGCTGATTTTCATCAATTATTTTTGATTTATTTTTTGAGTCTGATATATGTAAATGCTTTTCAAAGTACGTCACTTTATCTTTTACAGAACTGTTAGAATCATCCTTGGCATTTTCTTCTAATTCTTCATTATCAGAATCATATTCATTCTGACCTTTGAATTTATTTTGAATACTATTTTTATTTTTTATTTCGTTATCAATATTTTGAGTGCCATTTTTTACAAAATTAGATATATTTGGAGACCACGTCTTTTTACGTTTTTTATTTAATTTTATAGAATCCTCTTTTTGCTGAGAAGATCTATTCTCATCAGCACTATATGGTTCTTCAATATTTTCTAAGTTATCATTACTATATACATCAAGTTTAATTTTCTTTTTCTTTTCAGTTTTTTTATTTTTGCCACCATTCGCATTCAATTCAGTATTTTCTATATCTTCTTCGTCTACATCCACTGTACATTTCCGTTTTGTTTGTGATATATTTAAACTTCCTATGGAAATTGATGTACCAATGCGAGTTTCCGTTTTCGTAGAAGGAATTGCGCTGTAATAAATAACTTTAAGTAAAATTGCTAAATACTATATTATACACAATACATAACAACATCATCTTGCTGGAGAATCCGTATGTCTTCGGTAGAAGGAATATAATGACCGTTTGATATAAAATAAAATTTTTCTAAATTGAAAATTTGCCGCACATGATTCTCTAAATCTGCAATGCACTTCATTTTACTATTAACAAATATTTTTGATATAGATCTATAATCTTGAAAAAAATGTGTTAGATGTAACGTGATTCTAAAATTTTGTGAATTCTCCATAATATTTTTTATAACTAAAAACAACGAATTGTTAAAGACGAACAAATAATAAGTTGTAATAATTAACGGACAATAAACTTCTTATAACCTACAAAATATAAATTTAAACATAAATGACAACTAGGTCTACCAATCGTTAATATGAAACTTTCAGTTCAAAGAAGTCCTGAAATGTTTAAGTATTAGCGAGCATTAATCTTGTTACAAATATATGGATTTTATCAACATTCTAGGTATAAAGCAGTATAAAGATAGATCTACATTTTCCATTAATTAAATAATTGCGGTACAGGGATATTAACTTGAAGATTAGCAATGAATTGGGTGACATGCTGGTGACATTGACATGTAATAAGTTGTCAAATTATGAATGTGTCATGTTATTTTATATTTATATGCAGTTTTTCCTCGATAAATCTTTCGCGCGTGGCACATAATTAATAATTACTTCACTACTTACATTCAATAATGTCAAATCCATTCGCCGCTTTGCTTGAGGAAAATACAACACCCAAGAAGAATCAAGAAGTAACAAAATTATGTGATACTATTGAAAATGTTTTTGGATTTACTCTTAGTAAAACCAGAAGTGAAGCAAAAGGTCTTTTATATTTGGAAGATCAAGCTAGTACGTTTCCAGGGCAAGATCTAGATCTTTCCATTCTTGAACATGCTTTATTTGAGCGATTATTTATTAATAATGTAGACAATTTGAATGATTTTATACACGAAAATAGAGTTATTAGGTACTTATTTGCTTGTTATAGTAATAATCTTCAAACAAGAGATTTTAATACATGTAAAAGTATAAAGAAATTGATAATGCGTAATGTATTAACATCTTTGAAGCAGCCTGATTTATTTAGTGAACAAGATGTATTTGCTCAATTTTATGATATTATAAAAAATGCTGAACTCAACTCCCAATTATTTTTTGATGATGTTTATAAGAGTATAGCAGAAGAAGATGGTACGTGAACTTTTGTAGTCTCATATGTTTATTGTAATTCGCAAATATTTTAGAGGATTTTGGAGAAGCAAAAGAGGTGTATACAAAGTTTTTACAATTAGTACATATGGATATGGCCAAGTCAACTGTACTAACATTTAATGTTAATATTTTAAATGTTTTAATTAAATTTTCCAATTCAGAAAATCTAGCTTTAACTTTATTGGATTATTGTCAAGTCAAAAATGAAAATGTTGGCATCGAATATGCTAATACATTATTAGGAGCACTTTTAAGTCTTTCAGTACTCCCAAAAACAGTGCAAGGAGAATACACTTTCTTTCCAGAACCTTTAGATCAGGTATTTTTTTTTAAATAGTAGATTTAATGTCTAGATAATTGTACTATTTTTATTTTCAGCCAAGTAATGTAGCTCATGAAGCAACTATTCATACAAATACAGATAAAATTACTCATTACGTTCATATGATTATACTTAATATGTTGAAACGAAGTTCGTCTGTTAAGAAACGGATGTTGACTTGGTTAGGTAATTGCTTGAAAGCTAATGTGGACAGAGGAAAATTGTGGGCATCTCAGGCAATGGAATTATCCAATATTGGACCATTTAATACTGTTGGTGATGGTATGATGATTAATTTGTTAACTGTTCTTATGGAATTTTGTCAGCCTTTTTGTTCTCCCGATTCTGAGATGAAAGTGCTCAAAGTTGATCCTACATATTCAGCTGTTAAGGTATGTAAATTTAATATTTACATTTACTGATTAGGTATATATGCTGAACTAGATAGGCATGTTTTATTTTAAAAGTATTGCAGTGACGATAAGTTGTTTTCCTGGCTTATATGAGCACTGCATAGCACTTCAAGTAACTGTTCGATGAAAGTAAACCACTCTGTTTGCATATCTGTGTCTAACAGCTGCAGTAATAACAGCCTTTATTTAGCATAGTGCTATTATAGACATTTATAAATAAATACAATTTTCA
The DNA here is from genome assembly GCA_023690525.1 of Holotrichia oblita. Lineage (NCBI taxonomy): Eukaryota > Metazoa > Arthropoda > Insecta > Coleoptera > Scarabaeidae > Holotrichia > Holotrichia oblita. Next base: position 75,049,962 of record CM043015.1, read on the forward strand.
CTTATTGTACAAACTTAAATAATTGACATTTTGGTTTTAAATACAAACATTTTTGTTACATGAATGTTTCTAAAGAAATAATTTCATCTTATTTAAAAGTGTTATTCCCTAACTTGGACTTTGATTTGTTTAATTATTCATAAAATAGAGAACGCAAATATGGACCGGACATGTGGTTTAATACCTGAAAAATTTAATGAACACTATGCAGGGATAGGAGATGTTGTATCAAGTACCATTGCCACAGGTGTGGTTGGTGCAGAGGTGTATGTTTCGCGGATGTGCAGTCCTACTAGTACATGTTACTTTCAGCCAGTAGATCAAACTGAAGTTGAAAACATGATTAAGTCTCTTAAGAGTAAGAAAAGTAGAGGTATTTACGGAATGAATAGTATACTATTGGAAAATATTGCAGCGGAAATAACTGAACTATTAACACAGATTATAAATACCTGTCTCGAGCAGATGATATTTCCGAGTGAAATGAAAATGACCAAGATCATACCTATTCATAAAAAAGGAGATATAAATGATGCAAATAATTACAGGCCGATTTCAATACTGCCAATATTCTCTAAAGACTTGGAAATGGTAATAAAAAACAGACACCAAATTTTTTCAACTGCGCAACATGGATATCGACATGGAAGATCTACTCTTATAGCAACTCTTGACTTTGTGGAGTACTTAGGGGGGTACTTAGGGCTCGAGATAATGAAGATTGTAGGGAGGCAGTATTAGCCCATCTTAGCAAGGTTTTTGACATTGTTTCGCACAAGAACTTGCTGGAAAAACTGGATCATTACGGAGTAAGAGGTACCGGCTATGAGATTCTCTAATCATACTTCAAAGATATCAAACAGTTAGTTATGTGGAACAATAATCTCTCAAGTTTCAAACATATCTCATGTGGGATACCACAAGGATCGATTTTGGGTCCGGTTCTTTTTATTATATATATTAACGATTTACCTACATTCCACACCTTAAAGCGTGCCTGTATGCTGATGCATCTTTTCTGGTAAATCTGGATGAATCTGAAAATACAAAGAAAGCTTTGAACTCATGGTGTGATGCAAATAAACTTAAATTGAATGAGACAAAGACACAAACGTTTACCTGTTCCGTAGGAAAGGCTGAATCATCTCCAAATAGACACTAAACTAAATTGGAAAAATTATATAACGCTACTGAATAGCAGGGTGAGCTCTGGAATTTATACTATTTGTAGGATAAAATATATCGCCAGACGCTTAGCGACAAAGCTGGCATACTATGCAAATTTCCATTCTGTTGCTTTCTATGGAATCCTCTTGTGGGGTACATCGCACGGAGGGCAGAGTGTATTGATACTACAAAAAAAACCATAAGAGTGATGTGTGGGCGTGAATTTGGCGCAAGTTGTCGGACAGCATTTATGAATGCACGTATACTTACCATTAGGGCTGGGCGATACCGACAATCAAGGTATCGATACTTACCGATGTATCGATTCCCAGTACTTGAATCTGTTAAGGATCGGCAGGTATCGATACTTGGGAACCGATACCTGGGTATCGATACCTTGAATCGATACCTCAAATTGATTCCTTGAATCGATACCTCGAACTGATTTCTTGAATCGATAACTTGGTATCGATACCTACGACTGATTAGGAGGTATAGATTTTTTCAGGTTGATTTCAATAATTATATTCAATAACATATCTACGGTATCAAATTTACAATATTATGATAGTTTGGCTTTTTTATAATAATTATTGTTATTTTACGCGAATAATTACACCTACTCACATTCATTAATATTTGAGTCAATATACAAGAACTAGTTCCATAAACATTTGTCTAAAAATGATTTTTTACGATACCATAGTTGTTAGCGTAGTTCGTTGGTATCGATACAGGTTGCCAAATATCTTGTAATAGTAATGACTCATTCTGCGCACATTGTTTTGAAGTGCATTATCATATGAATCAATACCACCAGTTAGCTTACCACCCGCCCGTTTTACACGCTACCCAATGACAAGTGACGCAACTGCAATGTTTGTCAGTGCGCAACTATCACGAGATATTTGGCGACTTAGGTGTCGTTGTATTGGTATCGATACCTAGAAAATTTTAATAACAGGTGCAAAATATGCATCATATAGGTCAAAGACATAGTAATGTTTCTGCATCTTTAAATAATAGTACTCGCTTACCATTTCCGTTCGAAATCAGTAGCGTACACTTGTATCGGGAAAACGAAAAAAGCGCAATCGCAAATAAAATTCATACTAGTACAGAAGGATCTAATGGTTATGGTGATTCAGAGCTAACTAACATTATCTGTACTTTGTTCAATATTCTACCTTTGAATAATAATGTTGATATTATTCTTGTTAAATATGTGGCCTTTCAGAACGAAGATTGTGAAGCAAGAGGTGTACATCTGTTAGATCTAGGTAAAGAAACTTGCTTAATATCAAGTGATGCAGACAATTCTGAAGAATCTGATAGACCTACCGCAGCAAGTTACAGCTTTGTATCAGAATGCTTCTACATGGGTCATAAAGCTTTTGATTTAGGATACAGAGTCGCTGTGGATAAACTAATTAAATTAAATCAGGTATGTTGATAATAAATCACCACATACATTTGATGTGGTATACATACTTTTGTTTTGTAGGAGATGGTGAGAATAGAAAGAACTTATAATGACGCAATAAGTCAGAGTGCAGGACCAAACGATATTGCTGACGCAATAAAGGCAAGGATGAAAATGGGAATGCAAAAGTACGTACGATGTTTCCTGTATTACCAATAATGTAAATGTAAAATTTATAGATATCTTTCAGTGAAGGCGGCGCTGGCGAATCCGTCATTGATCGATGCAGTGTTTAATTTTATGTCGAGTACCGCGATTTGGATGAATCAAGTGGCGATAAATGGAAATTTTACTGAAGCCGGACAAGTTCAGTATGCCCCATTACGCGAAAGAGAATGTAAATTTCCACTTTCCGAATCAGTTCCTGTTACCTTAAAGTAAACGTTTCAAAATAATTTTACATGCGTATTTTTTAAAATTCGTTATTTTAGGTGCATTCCAGAGTTTATTGTAGAAAATGTTGTATGCTATTTATTTTTCTTAAGGCGATTTAGCCCCAAAGTATTTGAAATGCAAGGATTTACACGTTTAAATCCGATTTTAACTTTTATTTTAACATATATGAGCTCACCTGGTCGTATGAAGAATCCACATTTAAGGGCCCGATTGGCTGAAGCTTTAGAAGCACTGTTACCATTCCACAAAGATGATCCTCCCCAGCTTAATACTCTAGGTGGTTTTCAAAGAGAGATGCTGTTTAAGGCACATGTTCATCGCCAACAGGTAATGTAAAACTAACTCAGAAAATTATGGGATTTAAATGTGGTACATAACCTAGTATATGCAGTAAACAAATGTAATTGAGAAAATTATGGTGCTTCAGATAAAGACAATTGGTACTTTGAGATGTTCTTTATTAAAGTATTGTGTCTTAGAAAAATAGTTCTGTCCGGGTTTTTGATAAACAATTCATCGATAATTATAGAAATTATTCCCATTCTTATTTTAAATAAAATAGAAATACGTATAATTTAGATTCTTTTAGTTAAAATTGTAAGTTACAATATTCGGCGACGGTCAGTATCCATATTAGTAGGAATTAGTTTAGGACAATTTTTTTAGGACGTTATACTACTGTCTGTATTGCTGTCCAGTACTTTTTACCGCAATATACTGACTCAAATAATTTCGTTTAAAATGCCAATTAAGATATCAACTTTTAAGAATCTAACATACTATCGGAGTTTTACCATGAGTATAGATCTTGTCGTTCTTTGGTACTAATACATACTTAAAAATAGATGATGTAACATATTCTAATTCCAGATAGTGAAAAGCTTACTAGAAGTATTTGTTGGTATAGAAATGACAGGCCAGAGTGTTCAATTTGAACAAAAATTCAATTATCGTAGACCAATGTATCTAGTTATGGACTATTTGTGGGAATTACCAGAACATCAAGAATATTTCAGGTATTTTTTTAGTAACTACATACAGGGTGCAACGTTGGGTCTCCGGTAGTCAAATGGCAACAATTTTGAAAAAATTACATACTGGAATATATGTAAGTGGATTAGATCTACAATTTAAAAATAGTAGGCAATATACAGGGTGTTTCAAAACTTAGCAATGTACTAAAGTTATGTTTTTCTTAACGAACACCCTGTATTTTATAGCATTTTTGAGTTGTACACCGAAATCTAGATCAACTTTATTTAAGGTTTCTATGTCTAATTTTTGTAGTTTGTGAGATATTTCAAGTTTTTTGAAAATGCAATGTTGCACGAAAAGTTTAGTTTCTGGAAAATGACTTATTTCAGAGAAAATGGAACGAAAAACGTAAACAGTAGATGCTTTGGCTGATTGAATGCCATATTCAAAGTTATCGAGTATTCTACAGGTCGTTTATGTATCGAGGGCAAACTTTGTGAACTTTTTTCGTGCATAACTTTATTATTTTAACAGCCTGTATGTATTTATGTTATCAGATAGAACATTTTATTGTCTAAAAACCAGTATCAGGACTCCCTATGACTATCTGTACTAGTTTTTAAGTTATTTGCGTTTTTTAGATAATTTACGTGAAATAAATTTATTTAATTTGTAAGTTGATCCTCATAGAGAAATGTTAATTTAATGGATGAAATATTGTTAACATCATGAACTTGATTTTATATTGAAAGAATTGATATGATTTTAGTTATTGGTGAGTATAATAAAAATCTCATAAACTACAAAAATTAGACATAGGAAACCTGTAAATAAAATTGATCTAGATTTCAGTCCGAATACAATCAAAAATGCCATAAAATACGTAGTGTTCCATTAATTAAAAACATAACTTTGGTACACCCTGTTTATTGTTCTCTATTGAAGAAAATGGCAATTAATGTTGAAGCACTTGTTCCAGTTTAATTTTTTAAAATTTTACCATTTGTTTTATAGGACATCCTTTTTTCTTATTCCAAATACAAAAATATTTGCATCAGTGTTTTGTTCAGTTTATTTTTTTTATTATTAATGTTTGCATGTAAATTTGAATATAAAATCCATTTTTCAGAAAATATTTTCAAATCCATCTTAAAGATTGTTCAAAATGTTCATTACGTTTTTTTTGTTTATTAAATTTTTTAAAAATGATTATCATAATTCAAAAACTTAGGATAGATAGTCATAGGGATTTTGATATCTGAGTTTTTAGACAAAAAATGAACTGATTCATCCAAATACATACAGGCTTTAAATTATCGGATGTTAGGTGTATTGATTGTAAAGTTCACAAAGTTTGGCGATATACCATAGTATTTCAACGATCTGTAGAAACACGATAACATTGTAATGTGGACTGTTAATGATCAAAACAATCTAATAAATTACAGAACTGTTTCGTTCCATTTGTCAGATTTGTGTCATTTTATGTATAAACTTTGTTGCATGGCATTGCTTTTTCCTTAAAATTTGAAAAATTCTCATAAATGAAAAATTTAACAATCACAAGAATAAATAAAGTTTTCTAATTTAAATTTAAACGGAAGAAATGCCATAAAATACGTGGTGTTCCATTAAGAAAAACAGTTAGAATGGATACTATTATTTTTAAATAGGAAATTAATGACTTACATATGTTCCAGTTGTAACTTTTGCAAGAAATGTTACCATTTAATCTCAGCTCACTGTTAGAGATATTTAGTGGCTTGATCAAATCAGTTGTTTTTTTTAATAACGTTGCCCACATTTGAATGATAACCATTTTTCAGAAAATTTTTCAAATCTTTTGGCATTGTTCAAAATGTCATTACGTGTTTTCTTGTTTATTATTGTCTTTTTTATGGATGATTATCATAATTCAGTAACTTAGGATCTTAGTCTCGAGAGTGTTTGAAAGTTTCAGAGTTGGCAAAAGACTGAACTGATTCATCCAACTGTTTGAACTTGATTTATCGGATATTAGGTGTATTGATTGTAATATTTCTTTAGAATTTGATATACCATAGTATTTCAAATGAAAATCGGCACATTGTAATGTGGACTGTTAATGATCAAAACAATATTAATAAATGACTTTTTTGTGAACAATGAAGACGCAAAGAAGGATCCTATTGATCAAGAATTTGAGCATAGCGATTTGTTAGCTTTCCTGTTTTGATTTGGCATTGTAAACACATTATTTTCCACCACGCATGAAAATATTTAACAATTACAAAATAAATCCTTTCCTAATCTAAATTTAGAATCGGAAAGGTATCTCACAACATTGCAATTAATGAAGGAGATATTAGAATGGATACAGTTTTAGAAAGGAAATTATGACTTTATATTGTATAGTGTGTAATGTGTACCATGTGGAGCATCCATAAGAAAAGCTGTAATGTTGTCATAAGTACATATGTTTAGAGTAGAGGTGGACATCGATCAATCAAAAATACGATTATGATTACGGATTAAAGATTAAATTAGTAAACAATTTAAATTTAAAAAGTTAATTTCAAAAGAACATAAACGCATCCAATTATTATAGAAAATAAACGCAATGACTTTTGAACAATATACATTGTCTCTAAAGCTTATTTATATATACTTATGTAGTTTTCTCAGTTAAATGTTGTAATTTTAATGTAAAGGTTACTTGCTGAGGATGCTGAAAGAAATATGGAAGCAGTAACACCACCCTTGTTCCTAAGATTTATTAATTTACTTATGAATGATGCGGTATTTTTGTTGGATGAAGCTCTAGCTAACATGGCTAAATTAAAAGAACTTCAAGCGGCAAGGTGTGGTAGTGGTATAATGTTGAATATAAGCTATAAGCATTTGCATATTTAATACTCTAGGGAAAATGGCGAATGGAATAATCTACCTATCATGGAAAGATCACAAAATATGGGCTACCTGCAACATATTGGTATGATAGCACGTTTTAACAATATTCTCGGCAGGGACACAATACGTACATTAGTCAACTTAACTTCCGAAATTACAATAGTATTTACACATTCCACCATGGTCGATCGTGTCGCAGCTATGTTGAATTACTTTTTATTGAAATTAGTGGGACCCAACCAAAAAAATTTTAAAGTATTATTGTAATAAACATTTTAGCAATAATTATCTTATAAAATCTTTTTTAAGGTAAAAGATAATAAAGAATACAGTTTCGAACCTGCTGCTACTGTACTCGATATCTGTAAAATTTACGTACATCTTAAAGAGAGTGAATCGTTCTGTTTAGCTGTTTCACAGGACGGTCGTTCCTATAGTCCACAGCTATTTAAACTCGCTGAAGATGTGCTGGTGAGAATTGGAGGTGGTGCTTTAGTCGGTGAATTACAGGAGGTAGCAGAAAAAGTTGCTAAAAAAGCCGCAGAAGCTGAAGCAAATGAAGAATTTTTGGCGGAAGCGCCGGATCATTATTTGGATCCTATTATGTCTACTTTAATGCTAGACCCAGTGATTTTACCAAGTTCAAAGCAAACTGTTGATAGAACAACTATTGCTAGGTAATCGAATGTATTCAGGAACAGCTTTTCGGTTTTCATGTTTTACTTTATATTTTAGGCATTTATTGAGCGATCAAACAGATCCTTTTAACAGATCACCATTAACTTTAGATCAAGTCATGCCCAATAAGGAATTGGCCGAAGAAATCAACAAATGGCTCTCAGAACGCAAAGCATCCGCCAAATGATTTATATTAGATAAGATAATTTGTATCTTGTTATGTTTTTAAATAAATATCTTATTCGTACAACGAAGTTTATGATACTTCTTTCAATATCAAACTAATTTTACCTACAAGATATTTGTGATCCAATTAGAAAATCTGTTGCTGAGACTTGAAGTTATTGTACACGACATCTAAAGTGTCTTATATAAGGATATCGGAAACGGTAAGAGATAGAGGTTGGTTAAATAAAACAATTATTAATCATTAGTAGCAGATCTTAAGAATTCCCTTTAGTTCTTAAAGTAGTAGTTATTAAAAATGAAAAGCAAATTAAGTCAAATCTACCTTGTATTTTGCAAATAATTTTGTAAAATAGTAAAAATTCATATCTATACAGTTTTTTTCGACTCATACAATTTGTTGTTTTTTCTTATGAACGCCATGTTGCATTTTTAGATTTTGGTAAAACATTAAACATTGCGCAAGTTATCATAAATATATTTTGAAAACTAAATAATCTTTACTTATATATTGAAGTGGGATTAACCAATAATTGGTTGTTTAGCACCGCTGGAATTAAAAGTAAAATTAATAATTGAATAAATTGATTTTTTCTATTCCATAAGTGATCTACTATTTCCAAAATAGTGGAGCCAACGGTATCCAATACCAAAATGTGTATAGCAATGCAACACACTAATGTGAAGCATTGTTTATATCTTTTTGTTTAACTTTATTTTTTTTCAGTTTTATTAAGTGAAAGATTTTGATAACTCCACATGTTCAAATCGAGAATAACACGGCTGTCATGTTTAAGGGTTTTTACATGTAAATATGCAACGTTACGTAATCAAATAATTCAATTATGCGAGTTATTAAAATTTATTATCAAAATATGATTTTGACAAAACACACACATTTTACGGATTTTGGTTACTACGTTGCATTCACTATAAACGCTATTGAAAAGAGATACTGAACCTAAACGGTAGAAAAACTTTATGATTTTGTGGGCACACCATTATACAATATTCGATTGAGTTTATGGAAAATTTCGCATGAATTATTGGGAATGGGGATATCACAAATCAACAGTCTGTCAACCTTAATCCACCTCAAACAAACAATGAAAAAATGAAAATAGACTTTAGTTTTAGATAATGTTTAATTAAAAACATTTCATTCAAAATAATGATGCAATGTTATTTTGGAAAAGGGTTTTAATTATTGTGTACACTCTATATGAGGTAAAACTTATAATCATTGAAAAGCATTTTTGACTAGCTTTCGAATGATGAAAGCGGCCGCTATTAATTTTTTTTTAGTTGGGGCAGACGGGCGTAGAATGTGAGTTTTTTACTTGGTAATTTAATTTTCGATTTAGTGCCCTAGAAATGATTTTAAGCATTTTTTGATATCATCTTTTGTTCCTGAGATATTGGCCATCTTAAGTTTTTTAAATAGTGGCCTGTGCATGAAAGGTGTTGGGAAGTACCCCGTATTCATAAATGATTGCAATGAATCGCCGGCGATTTTTTTTATATTAGAAAGATGGTATTTTTAGAACATATATCGGTAATGATCAGTAGCATCCCATGATAGCGCATTACATAATACATACATTGGAGGAACTACAGCATACCATTGCGGAAACTGTAACTGACATTAAACCACATATATCTGGTGTGGAGTGAATTTGTGCTTAAATTTACATAGGTAGCATTTCAAACAAATGTAATTTTTAAAATTTTAAATGATAAATATTTTGAATAATTGTTATAGTTTTGTAACGATTTTCATTGAGTAGTCTAACCTGAAATTAAAATAAGTACAATATTAAATATTACGGTTAAAAAACAATTTTACTGTCATTATTTTTCGACAAATTAGTATGTATCACTAAATTGTTCCCTTTCTAATTCTATTACGTTATACGTCTATGATATGCAATTTACAGCTTCAGACAAGTTTACTTGTACTGTAAATAAAAAGTTTCAAATGTCTTGCAATCCTTTATATACACTCTATACAAGGTGACTGGTAATGAAACGGTCATATACTTTACAGCGTGTTTAGATTAGATTAGATTAGATTTTGTGCAGCGACTGTGATGTCTTAGGCGATCCGGATAACAGTGCCTTCGCCTGCATTTGTCCTGGCGTATTCAGCCAGTGGGAGACCTTCCTGTTGACCTCCCATTTGTTGACTACTTGTTTTAGGTGGCTCTTTTGCAGCCCACAACAGGGATAGGGTCCAATGAAAGGCATTTTCGCTGCCTCTTTGGCAAGCTTATCTGCCTTTTCGTTCCCTTTGATCCCTTGATGGCTTGGGACCCGCTGAAGGGTTACGTGGCTATTGCGCCCCAATTGCCTTAAATTGCATATACATTCATGCAACAGACTGGACTCGTACGTGTAGTCACTCATAGCCTTCAACGCCGCTTGGCTGTCCGTTGATATACAAATTGTTGCGCCACGTATCCCTGACTCGAGGTTCTTTACAGCGCATAAGTTAATAGCAGAAATCTCTGCTTGAAATATGTTGGAGTGGAGTCCCATGGGCACTTTGAGGTAGTTGTTAGGTCCACTGACCCCGATGTCCGTCCCCACTCCCTCTATTCTAGAGCCGTCCGTGTACCATGCCAGGGTTCCTCTTTTAAGTTGAGGCTCACCGGAGGCCCACTTAGTGCGGCTTTCGATGACCACTTTGTAGGGTTGGTCGAAGTTGTATTGCATAGGAATCTTGTCCTTTGCAATGTAAACTAGGTAGTTGATGTTGGGATCATCAAGGATTTTGAGATGTCCTCTAAAGTCCCCAGGTTTTAATTCCTTTACTCTGTCCAGAGACAAAGCACTTAATATAGCCTGCTTTTGGATGTAAATGTGCAGCGGCGTGATTCCCAGCAGTACTTCAAGCGCTGCAGTGGAACAAGTTCACATCACTCCTGTGACATTTAGACAAGTAAGTCTTTGGATTTGTTGAAGCTGTTGCTGTACAGTCTTCTGTGTTGTTTTCGGCCACTTTACCAAAGCGGCATAGGTGATCATGGGTCTAATAATTGCCGTATATGACCATAGGATTATTTGAGGCTTGAGACCCCAGGACTTACCGAGTAGCCTGCGGCAAATAAGCGATGCCTTTATGGCTTTTTTCCGTAAGTAGTTGATATGGGGGTTCCACGTCAATTTGCTGTCCAACATAACCCCCAAGTATTTAGCTTCATTGCTGAAGCTAATGCTTTTACCCTCTATGGAGGCGGGTTTAAGATAAACTTTTCTTCTCCTTGTAAAAGGGACGATAGTAACCCAGCAAACAGAAAAACGTGAAAAGCACGTAATATTTTGGTAATATTGCAACCAAAAGACGTGTTTTTGGCACGTGTATATAACGAGATTTGTACGTTGAAATGTCACACTTTTAGGACGTGTTTTGAAGACGTGAATAAATCGTATGTTAAGACGGTTTTATTACGTTCTACCAGGACGGCATAAATACGTAATTCAAGACGTAATTAAAGCGAATGTTAAAGCCTCATTTATACATGCTAGTCAACTCGGCCGAGTGATAGACTAGCAAGCCATTAGCACTCATATAATACGTATAAACATTCACTGGTGCTAGCTTGAACTAGCACCAGTGAATGTTTACACGTATTATTTGAGTGCTAGTGGCTTGCTAGTCAATCACCTCGGCCGAGTTGACTTAGCATGTATAAATGAGCCTAAACAGCATGTTTATTATACCGTATTACTAGGACCTAATACCTACTGTTGCTTTAATAAATTATTATGCAAGTTAATGAAGTACATATCTATAAAAAAAACTGGAAAACATATGTATATATATAATAGTTTGTCCGGCCATCTTGTTATGTTTATGATATTTCCACAGAACGATCGGGTTACTATTAGAGGTTATGAAAACCAACCCTCATATATCTAATCCCAAACAAATCCAAGAACGTTCTTTAATAAACTGCCAATACATAGTATACATATGTATGTATTTGTTACATATACACACAATAGTAATACTGTATTTAACATCTCTACATTCTTTAATTCACAGCACTCCCAATTTACAGCAATCACGTCTAAAGATAAACACTGACAGTAAAAGAGAAATGGCCGTTGGCCCGTATATGACTCGAGTGATGGCGCGTAATTCAACTTCATATTCTATGGAATATTACATCACTATTTATCAACAGTTCCAGATTTATTAAAATAAAATCATGAAGCATGATTATTACTAGTTATAGAATAGTAGGTATCGTAGAACAGAAATAATAAAAATTTTAAAGTGTATTTATATTTGGGAGCTTTTTGGGTTAAATTTGACGTATTGAAGACGTCCTTTTAGTACCTAAGTTGCCATATATATATGTTGTATGTAAAATTGTTGTTCTATATATCTCAATTTCGGATTTAAAAATTCTGCTCAATAATTTTAGTTTGCGCAAAAGTTATTGAGAATATGTTCTCTACATCAAATACTTTTATATTCATTAGGTCGCCCAAAAGCTCGTTATAATAAACCAAAATACAACGTGAATATCACGAGCTCGTTTCAGTTCTGTTTGCTGGGAATCTTTTGGGAATTTATACGCAGGTTATGATTTTTGCACCAACTATGCGTGTAGTCGAGAGCTCTTTGCATAACCTGTGATATGATTTGATCATACTTACCACGGATCATGATTACCAGGTCGTCAGTGTACCCTTGCACCTCATGTCCGTCCCTGGTAAGGTTACTAATAAGATCATCAACTACAAGACACCAGAGCAGCGGTGACAAGACCCCTCCTTGGGGGCAGCCTCTGCTGGCACTGACTGTAGCGATTTCGGATCCCAGCGTAGCGCTTATTCGTCGACTCTGTAACATGGCTTTAATCCATTCAGTAGTCGACGGGTGAAACCCTTTGGCAGAAGCCGCCCTTTCTATGCTCTCGAAGGAGGTGTTGTCAAAAGCACCCTCTACATCAAGAAAAGCGCAAAGAGCTATTTCTTTTGCCATTAGTGACTCCTCCACTTTGCTTGTGATGTGGTGGAGGGCCGATATCGTTGATTTTGCCTTCTGGTAGGCATGTTGGATAGGGTGAAGCGGGTATGTTACCAGTACTTCATTCCTAAGATATTGGTCTAACACCTTCTCCATTCCCTTGAGAAGGAATGATGAGAGACTAATGGGTCTATACGCTTTGGGCTCAGCGGATGATCGCCTCCCCCCTTTAGGTATAAACACCACATTTACGTCTCTCCACCGTGTTGGTATGTAGCCGAAGCTGTAGCTTGCTTTATATAAGCTCACTAGGATTGGAAGGAGGACGTCTATGCATTTCTGCAATAGCATGGGAAATATTCCGTCCAGGTCCTGCTCTTTGCTTTCCGAATTTCGGAATTGTATTGGGTTAGGGCTTGCCTATATGCTTCCCAATTGTGTTCGAGCTTGGAGTTTTTGGCTTTATTGAATAGCCTTCTGGTCTTCGCTCGTAGTACGTCAAGTTCCCTGTTCCACCAGGGCACACTGTACCTGTGCCCCTTTTGTTTAGTAGGGCAGCTTGCTTCAAATGCTTTGTGAATTAAAGCGTGCAATTGGGTTGAAGCTATTTCTAAGTATTCTATGTTTTCTATTTTTGTGCGGATTTCATCCGCTTCCTCCCTGATGTGTCTTTCATAAGAACACCAATCGGTTTTCCTGGGAATTCTTATCATTGGTGTTTGGCTTGCTCCCGCCTCAATCTCAAACCTTATGTGTCTGTGGTCGGATAACGAGGCTTCGGGGGAGACATGCCAGTGTGTTAAATATGTACTAAGACGAAGAGAAGCTAGAGTAATATCCAGCACCTCTCTTCTGGTCTTAGTTACAAAAGTTGGTTCTTTACCTTTATTGACTATGTCCAAGTTTGTACATGACAAAAATTCAAACAGGTACTCACCTCTTGTGTCCGAGCTGCCCCACGCGAGATGGTGTGCGTTTGAATCACAGCCCAGGATGAGGTTCTTGTTCCTCTGGCTGCAGAACTCGATGAGGTTTCTGACCTCTGTCGAGGGCGGATCGTCCGGTTCGCCAGGGAGGTAAGCCGAGGCAATAATTACCTGTTGCATACCCCCCTCCAATGGCTGCACCGCCTCAACCGCTACCAGATCTCTGGAAATAAATTGGGGCAAAGGTAGACAATTGAAGGACGCTTTTGTGAGCATTGCTGCTCGAGCTGGGAGCGTCCCCTTATGGTATGTCAACTTACCCATTGCTGTCGTTAGTCTTCGAACTAGGCCTCCATAAACATATGGCTCTTGGATCAGCGCAATTTGTATATCAGGCTTGGAAAATCCCTTCACCAGCACGTCGGAGGCCGCTTTGCAGTGCTGGATGTTGGCCTTGAGTACTTTCTTTACGGGTTTTCCTTGCGCCTGCCTTGCGGTCCTTGCCCTTGAGTACTTTCTTTCCTTTGCCCAGTTTGCCCTTAGCGTCTGCCGACTTGCTTGGACATTGCTGTGCTTCTTGTTTGGCTGCTTGAGGCTTAGGCTTCGGTTTGGAGCTCTTCTGCCTTAATGTCATTTGACCAAATTTGTAGCTGATCTTAAAGTCAGCTTTCTTCAGGTTTTCGTAGGGGGGATAGTCTACTGCCATAGTCAGGTGAGCACTTTTACCCTCCGTTGTTCTTTTGAGTATCCTCCACTCGTCTGTGTTGAGGCCTTCATTTTGGCCTTTGACCAGCTTCAGGAAGTGGTCGTTGCTATCTTCCACGCTATTAGGGAAATAGGCGTTCAAAATCGTCGCCTTTGGTAGCTCCTTTTCATCTAGAGCTTTCAGGTTGGCACCTTCCCAGGGTTGTAGCGTGGCAATTTTGGCCTTTAGCCACTCACTCGTGGACTCGTTGGCACAATTAACTGCCAGCCACCCCGCTTTGAAGGTAGTGTCTAGAAATTTTGGTTTCACTGACTCACCTTCGTTGGTTATTATCATGAGGAGTATTGCCTCTTCTATGGCTTTAGTCTGAGCCGTTGTAAGGTTCTCCTCTGGGTAGTTGTGGTGGAATATACCCACCTTTTTTCCTTGAAGGGCGTCCTTGAAGCTAGACGCTGAAACGCGTTGCTCCGGTGGGGTTTCAGTCCTCCTTTGAGCACCATCGCTATCAGCAGTCCTTTACTTCTTGTGGCTGCCTTCGGGAGTGGAGCCGTCAGGTCTAGGCCTTTTCTGTCTTTTATCCTCCTCCTTGATTTTCTCGACGGCTTTCTCGCGGGCTTCGTCAGGTTTGAGCCCTTGCTTTATCAGCCATTTCATTCTCTTCCTTGCGACACCACTGAGCCGCTTCTTTTCTCCTACAATTTGGAGCTTTGTAATAGACTCCTTTATCTGTTTGCAGGTAGAAGTCGAGGTGTCACTTTCGCAAGAAGTGGAGGTAAGTAATATATCCTCTGCACTTCCAACTGGACTTGTTGGTTGAGGCACTAAGTCCTCTGATGCACTTGTAGCGGCATGAAACTCTTGAGGTATAATTTCAGGTTCCATATGGGTCCCACGAGTAGGGAAGAACTAGACGTCAGTCGGGACAGCGCTCCCATATCCACGGCAAGCCTATTGTAACCGGAGGGCGGCAGGTATCCGGAGTTCGCTTATTTGCGACCGAGATTAACCCACTCGGCCATGCCCCAAGGGGCAAAAAGTCTTCGGCATAAGCTGTTCCACCATTTATGGCTTTGGGATTTTTATTGAGGTTGTCTCCTCTCGACCCGGGCGGCTAAGCCAAGATCCCCCGCACTGATCCACCTGTGAAGACAGGCCAGTGCATGGTATAACAGCAGCTGCTAGCTTTAAAGCTAGTTCAGACTGCCGGCATCGTTGTCCCCGTGTGAGCCCTTAGCCCAACACGACAGCTGGGCGGGGGCCTGTTTATCGACTGGCAAGTCTAGATCCGGCATTTTCAGTTTTAAACAGGGGCACCTCTTGAAGGCTCGGCTACGCCGCGATGCCGGTCTTGAGGTGCCCCCTGAGTGCTGCATGACTGAGGGAAAGACCGAGCAGTCTTAACCCACAGGCCCACAGCACCCTCGCCCCCTTACAGCGTGTTTAGTAACGATCATTTGCAATAGATATAGTCCAATTTGCCTTATCCAAAAGTCACCCGTGTTTGAGATATTGTGTTTTTATTTTCACTACTTACTCTCACTCAAACTTAAAATTCACGAAAATAATGGAACTATCGGGTGGTGGATGCCGAGGGGATATAAATGAGGGCTATAGTGAGAAGTGAAGGTGGACATACGTGAGCGCGAATATAAACGGGGTTCCAGTGTATTTATTTAGCGATTGTGTCTACAGTTTCATCAAAGGCGGAAATTTTATTGTTTTTTAATTTTTCCAAATGTGTAAATGTAAGGGAATGTCATATAGAATGTTTAGTATTGTATGTTTATAAATATTTTTTAAGTATAAGGCTCATTTAAATTTAATTTAGAATGTTAAATTAAGTAGACTAACATTTCGTTTACTTTTAAGATACACGAATGTTAAAGATTGGTTCATATCTATTGGTTTATATCTATTATAGCAAAAAAAACAACATATTATGTAACATTTTTATAATATGTAAAATATAATCATATGAGTATGTACCGGTAAATTAGTTAATCTCTAAACATTGATATAGTTAAATTGCAACGTTAACAAATGATAATTAGTTATATATACATATAATAAAATAAACAAACACATATAACAATACTTTTTCGAATAATATACATAGATCAGAACTAAATGTTGTTTAGTTTTATTCCAATCCATAATCAGATATAATGTAATCTGAAAAATAATATTTATTTTAATATCATTCTTATTTAAATGCTTCTCATTTGCAGCGTTTATCAAACTTTCTTCGGCTCATACCCGTTCGGTCGTTTTCGTAAATGCCATAGAGATGTATATTTGGGTATTATGAATATCTCGACCGGACCAAAACGACCAGATCGGCGGGAGCGGAAGAAAGTTTGATATGCTCTTCAAAAGGGAAGACATTACTTAATCAATCAATCAATCAATAATCATTAACGGGTCGATGGCCGCAGTGGTTAGGCGGCTGACTATCGTTGTGAGGACGATAGGCGCCGGGGTTCAATTATTTGGAGGGACGGTGACATTTTTTCAGAGAGTTTAATCCCGCATCGACTTGCCATTCGCTGTTGGGAGCAAAGTGATTAACAGCGCGGCATCATAAAAGGCGATATGATGCTGTCACAAAGCCAATCGAACACACACACACACACCAAACTACACCGCAAGAGTTGCAGTCCCACCACACTGCATGGGGAAGCACCGACACAAATAGTAGAGGTGAGTCACTATTAGAACACATTATCTTTCGAAATCTGGTGGTTTTGAATGATGGTAGTGAACCAACTTTTGTAACACGGAGAAGGCAACAGGTAATTGACATAACGTTCAGCTCCGTGTACATTAGCTCACAGGTTACTAAGTGGTATGTGTCTGAGGAACCTTCTCACTCAGATCACAGGTACATCATACTGGAAATCGCAGGAGTCGATAAAACAGTTGAGATGTACAGGAATCCACGGAGAACCGACAGGGCGAAGTACAAAGAGGAGCTGAGCGATAACATCAAGCAGGTCAGACCAGATATAAAAAATGAACTGGATATTGAGGCTGCCTCCGAACAATTGCAGGAGGCCATAATAACCTCATATGAAATAAGTTGTCCTCAGACAAAACGAAACTCTTCCAGAGCAGTCAGCTGGTGGAATGAGGAATTGTCATTACTGAGGCAGCGAACATGCAAATTATTTAATAAGGCGAAAAAAACCAATGAGTGGTCTGATTATCGGAACTCACTCACTGCGTATAACAGAGCCCTAAGAAGGGCTAAGAGAAAGTCATGGAGGAAGCTCTGTGAGGATATAGAAAGTACATCTGAAAGTGCAAGACTCCACAGACTACTTGCGAAAGATCCAACAAATCCTCTGGGAACCATTCGGAAACCCACTGGAGAGTTCACGAACACTGGGACAGAAGCGCTGGAGGTCTTACTAGAAGCGCACTTCCCGGGTTCAAAGAATATTTGCCCAAATAGTGGATTAGGCAGTCAAACTCTTGAATGGCCTTTACGAAGGCCTGGGAGAGAGGACTGGCGATTAGCTAAAAGGGTAATAACATACAACAGGATCATTTGGGCGATTAACAGCTTTGAGGCGTACAAGTCCCCTGGTCCTGATGGGATTTTTCCCGCCTTGCTACAACAAGGTGAAGAGGCAATAGCATTAGCGCTTTGCCGAATCTATAGAGCCAGTCTGGCGCTGGGTTACATACCATCTGTTTGGAATAGGGCTAAGGTTGTGTTTATACCTAAACCTGGACGTAGCTCATACGCTGAGGCAAAGGCATACAGACCAATAACCCTATCATCGTTTATTCTGAAAACTATGGAAAAGCTGCTTGAGAAGTACCTTAGGGAAACCTCTCTACTAAAGAGGCCGTTACACCCCAACCAGCATGCATATCAAGCAGGTAAATCATGTGAAAGTGCCTTGCACCAGCTTGTGTCGCGGGTAGAGGCAACTTTAAACAATAAAGAAATTGCATTAGCGGCATTTCTTGACATAGAAGATGCATTTGATAACACCTCATTTGAATCTCTAATAAGAGCTGTCAAAAGTCGTGGAGTAGAAACTACTATCTGTGAGTGGATGGAAGCCATGCTCCACGGTAGGCAGGTAGAAGCGGCATTGGCGGGAGATAAGATGCAGGTGTCAGTTTCAGGGATGCCCACAGGGAGGCGTCCTGTCCCCTCTACTGTGGGACATGGTAATTGACGAACTGCTCGCTCTGCTAAACAATGCAGGCTTCTATACACAGGGATATGCTGATGATATAGTGATTCTCACCATTGGTGGGAGTACCAGCATAATCTCAGAACTTATGCAAAGAGCATTAAAGATGGTAGAAGGGTGGTGCAAGAGGGAGAACCTTGGAGTAAACCCGAAGAAAATTGCACTTGTACCCTTCACCAAAAGAAGGAGACTGGAAGGTCTAAGAGCACCGACTCTATACAATAAGGTTATACAGATTAGTCAGGAGGCCAAGTTCCTGGGGGTGATCTTGGACTCTAAACTAAACTGGAATTCACATTTGGAGAAAATGACTGACAAATGTAAAAGGGTGTTAATAACAACCCGTAGAACAGTTGGAAAAGCATGGGGACTCAAACCGCATATGACGTATTGGTTGTATAGTATGGTAGTAAGACCCATGATAACTTATGGCTGCTTGGTCTGGTGGCCAAAAGTTAAGCAGAAGCATGTGATAACTAAACTCTCGAGAATTCAGAGATTGGCGTGCCTATGTATAACTGGGGCTATCAAGAGTATTCCGACGGCTGCTATGGAAACCATGCTAAACTTGCCTCCCCTCGATATCTTTATCATGGGAGAGGCTAGAATGGGAGCATACAGACTAAGGAATACTAGCAACTGGAGACCCCACTATGGGTTGGGGCACACCAGAATAGAAGCAATAGTACAAAACCCAATCTTTGATATGGGGAGCGACATATCAATCACCAGGATTTCCTATGACAAACCCTTCAAGATTTTCTTGAATTGGGATGAATGGAAAAATGGTGAGGGGAGAAAACCGCACGCCCAAAACTGGTATACAGATGGGTCAAGGGCGGGCACTAATTCTGGCGTTGGTGGTGAAATATAGGCCATACAAACCTGTGCGTTGGAGAATCTACGCCGCCAACCGCGAGGGCAGGCGATCTGTATTCTCTCTGACAGTCAGGCAGCCTTAAAGGCTCTAGCATCTTATTACATAGCCTCCAAACTAGTATGGGAGTGTCTGCAAAACCTAACTGTCCTGGCCAGAGACAACAAGGTCACCTTGGTGTGGGTGCCGGGACACAGGGGTATAGCAGGCAATGAAACCGCAGACCAGCTAGCGAGGGAAGGTTCCCAAATTAAATTCACCGGGCCGGAGCCAGGTCTGGGTATCACAAAGAGTGCAGTACGTGGTGCAATTAATGAGTGGATTATAAAACAACACCAACTAAATTGGAACCATGTAGCTGGACAAAGACACAGCAAACGGATGATGGAACGACCGTCACAACGACTAACTGCTGACTTACTTGCATTAAACAGGACTCAGCTTAGGGCAGTGACATGTCTATTAACAGGACACGGCTGTCTAAGAGGTCATCTGCACAAGATGGGGATCTATAAAGATGAACCCCTATGCAGACTCTGCAATGAGGAGGAGGAAACAGCCTTTCATATCATCTTCGAATGCGTGGCACTAAGTCAACGTAGGGCTACTTTGCAAAGCGCATTTGATCTACCAGTGGAGAAAGATTTACCAAATAGGCTTCTAAACCTGATTGAGGGAACTAACCTGTTTGAGTAAAACGGAATCAAGGCAGGAATAACACAATAGGCTAAGTGGGCCGCAGTGTTAGGGATAATTAGAGACTGCCCTGCCTTGATAGCAATCAATCAATCAATCAAGAGTTGCAGTGATAGCCAGACAAGTAATACAGCTTACGGAGTCACTGCAACTAAGCACACACCACACATTAAAAAAAAATACACAAACTGTACTTACATACATGAAGATCCCTCCGTTAGTGGTCGTTATGGTATCTGATGCCGGGTCCACACTGGCACGAACATTGTTAGGTAACAATTGTTAGTTACAACACAAGCTAGTTAACATTGTTCGCGAACAATTGTTTGCAGAAATGGTAACGAACATGGATTGTCCACACTAGTGCAACAAAACGCCAGTAACACCTATGTCGAGCAGTGCGGAAAACATTATTTTGTGCGGCGCTGCGGCCGTTGTCCCCAACACAGAAGCAGCGAGAAGAAAAAGAAGATGGTGGGTTAAAACGCTACTAAGGAGACGAACAGAAGGCCGTCTCTTGCGTGATTTACAAATGGAAGATAGCAGTCGTTTTAAAAATTTTATTAGAATGTCACCTTCGGATTTTGACTTCTTAATAAATTTGATTGGGTCGAAAGTTTCACGTCAAGACATTAATTTAAGAAAGAGTATTTCAGGAACGAATACGAATATCTGTATATTTTATTTTATATAACCGCAACGACCTGAGGGAGAAGGGATAACTGGGATATGGGGATATGTCGCCATATCAATCGTCGCCATTATCAATAATGGCCGGCCAGTATAGACTTGAATATGTGACATTGTTAAAAGAAAATAAGAAAATATGCTTTTATGAGTTTGGACCGGCCAGTATCAGTAATGTCAACCTTATCCTGGCGGAAACAATATAATAAACTAACTATTTTATATTAACTTTTATTAGTTAACGCAAAATACACGCAACATTAATTTAAAACAAGAATAATAATAGTAAAATTTTGAGGATATTAGATGTTAAAACTAAGACGCATTATTGACGAGGTACACATTATTTGTTGCAGCAGTGTAGATTTATGACATTTTTTAATTACAAAGGAAAGATTTGGCTCTGCATTTACATCTATTTGATTTGCATTTCTGAGTACAATAACGTCGAGCATATCCTTGTCGTCCAGTTAAACTCTGAGGGGAAGACGCCTGACGCAATGAAATATCATTATTTGGAATAGAATCTGCACTAAGGAACATCTCTGAGCAGGGTGTTAATTCATTCTCTGCAATACCGTTAAACGAGGTGACTTTGTGACAGCACCATACTCCTTTGAAAAAATCATTCTTACATCTCTCTTTATTATGTTATTGTAGCAACCTCTCACACACGTATGGGTAAACGGTTGAAGCAGTGTCACGTATTATGTCTCGCGATCGTTCTGCAGTTTTTTTTACAACACACATACATACTTATTTTTTAAGGTAGATAAGCAATTTTTACTTTATCAGAAAGTTGAAATACTTTGTCTTGTGTAACTTGAACCGTTGATTTTATCTATTTTTGCATATAATAATGTTATAGTATGATCTATTAAGAAGCAGTAAGTGCCATCACCTCTCTGTTCTTCTTAAAAATAAAGTACTTATGCTCTACGAAATGAAATGTCAACAAATATCGAGGTGAGATTGTGACACTTTTTGGTACTAATAGGGGTGAGATTTTTTAATGTAATTTTTCGGTGCATATTTTAGAAATGCCACGGAAGTATAAGGGGCTACCGGGGAGTCGCCCTAAAAAACTATACATCTGAATCATTAGAAAAAGCTTTAAGTGAAATTAGAAAAAAATAACCCTCCGAGAAGCACAAGAAAAGGAAGATACTTAGATGTAATAAAGATCTGTCGAGCAATGGGGTGAATGTGTGACAAGTATACATCAAAATTCTGGCTAAACCAGTATTGTTTTTTGTTTCACATCGTCATTGTTTAGTAGCTAAATGATGTGACTACTTCATATTATTTACTCGACCTTCCAGGTATAAAACTAGAACTGAAAAAATTATTAAAAGTGTCAAATCTGTCACAAAGTCACCTCGTTTTACGGTATAGTTGTTTTAAAACTTCCTTATCTGTAGCAATCTTGTAAAACCCTTCCTGTAACTCCAAAACAACACCTACAACGTTCCTTGGATCACAACGACCTCGATCTACATCGGGAACTCGTATTGTGACAGTGTCTCGTATACAGATTGGTGGGAATTTTGCTTTAGATAACTTTAGCATTTTAGAACCTTACGTCAAATATAAATATAAATACGTCAAACGTCGCTGAAAACGTTTGACGTATTTTCAGTGCGATCTACCTCGTCTTCGGTGGTTTAAATTGTATCCCCACAATTGTCAACAATTACATCTTCTGAGGATTGCGTAGCGTTCTCTTGAAAATTCTTTTGCAAGCTATCTTCTCCATGTTTCAAGTCTTCCTCAGTTTGAAGAGAGTTACCTAATGACTTCTTTCATAAAATGCGAATCATTAAGTCCCACTTTTGCTTTAGTCCCAAATAAAGCTTCATATGGACTCTGCCTTATCACTTCATGATACGCCCGATTTTTCATTAGTTGTATAAAGCGTAAACCTTCAGCCCAGTGACTATTATTGGTACTTTGCATCCATGTAGTAACCATATTTTGGACATCCTGGTTAGCTCGTTCCACGGAACCTTGACTTTTACTATGTCGAGGTTTTCCATTGAGTATTTTTAATTCTGGTCACATCTCAGAAAGTTCATTCACTATATGATTTGCAAACTCTCCACCATTATCAGACTACAATACATTTGGAGCCCCAATGGTAGTAAAAATATCAAGCAAAGCATATGCAATTTCCGCAGCTGTTTTTGTTTCCAGCGCTTTAAGGAAAACAAACTTTGTCAAGTGATCTTGATAATCCAATATAAATTTATATTTTCCATCTGCATTCGCCTGCATGTCTATGTGCATTGTCTAAGGTTTACTTGACATCTAAAATTCAGTTCCTTAAATAATAATAAACATTTCTTGGGAATGGATTGTTTTTGCTGACAAGGTTTGCATAAAACTAAGTACGCCATGATAATTTCTTTGGTAACATTTAACTAGTTTTTTGTAGTTCCCTTAACATACGTCTACGGCCACCATAGGGTCCACTCAGGTGAGTATTGTGAAGAACAAGTTTAAGCTTTGCAACTTTTACTTCATCATACTTTATGACTAAACAATTTTGTATTATTAGCTGAAAGAAAGATAGAAACGTGAAAAAGTTAAATCCTAGACCTACATCCATTGAACTATTATTGTAATACTATCAAAATATGTATCATATAAAAGTCTACCTTTCTTAGACAAAAGTGCCATTCTTTTTAAATTTGTCTTTCATTTCCTCCATTTTAGAAACAACGCTGACCAGAACAGAAATCTAAACACAACACGTGGTTTGATGTGTTACATATGTTTATTATGTTATGTACTTGCAATAATGACCGCGTCACTGCTATCGTAACGCATAATTGCCGGCCGAAACTCGAAATAGTACTTCTGACAAAATAATTTCGAGTTTAAACAAAACGTGACATATGTATCTGAATATTTGTCAGTTTAAACAAAGTGATTCGGCCATTTCGAATAACGGCCGGCCAGTTCTAGTAATGTCTAATTTCGAACATGGGCGGTAACATATCCACTATTTGGTCTAATATTAGTGATATAGAGATATATGTACATACTTTTTAATGTCTGTATTGATTCGTTGCTTTTCATAGAGTAATCGATGCTTTGTATAGTTAATTTACATCACTGGATATGTCTGAATAAGTCCTGTTAAGCACATAATGCATGTTTGCTGCATTTCTTAGGTTATAACTATATTTATATAAACATCAGAATATTATTGTGCATATCTGCATATTTCAAATATGTAGGTCGAAAGGGGGAGCATACTAAATAAATGCCAGTTAAAAAGTTTGATAAAATATAACAATTATTTATTTTTTAAAATTATTCTATTATTTGGTTTGCCGGAAATGACACATTCGGGTTTAGAAAACAGCAAGCTATTCGTACTTGCCAAACTAGCTGTTCCGAAGTCTCCTTGGTGACATTTTTGGTGACTACACTATCAAATAATATATGTATGTATTTATCCGTTTTCCCTTATTGAGCATCGTAACAGTTTTTCTTGAAGTTTCTCTTTAACGTTTTTAGTGCGACATCCGATAATTTTAAATCTTGGATCTAAAAACAATGCTTTCTCCAAAATAGTATCTATTAAATTCAATAATCGCAAATTTCACCAAAAGAGTTTCATACATTTTTGTATTTATTTCATCGCACAGGGTGATAAGCTATCTTTCATTTCTTAAAGGGCGTGACATAACCCACGAATAATAATAATAAATGTGGGTAGACTATATGCCTTCTCAGCATTTAATTCCACTGTTATTTGCTCAAATTGTTGTAAAATTTTATTTGCCTTTTTCAAAGTAATGCCGGGCTAATGGCCTAGTGGCTAGTATACTTGCTTCGCAGACCGTCGATACCAGGTCGCAGACATAATAATAACTCACGGCCAGCCGATGCCCCCTGTAATTGGCGCAAGCTGTTAGGGGATGCTAAGGCATGCTAAGGCATTCAGCTTCTGATAGTAACTCAATTGGATTATATAATATACGTATAATAATAAACATATACTGAATTTTAGATGTCAAGTAGACAGTGCACGGAGACACATGCAGGCGAATGCAGATGAAAAATATAAATTTATATTGAATTATCAAGATCACTTGACAAAGTTTGTTTTCCTTAAAGCGCTGGAAAGAAAAACATTTGCGGAAATTGCATATGCTTTGCTTGATATTTCTACTACCATTGGGGCTCCAAATGTATTGTAGTCTGATAATGGTAGAGAGTTTGCAAATCATATAGTGAATAAACTTTCTAAGATGTGGCCAGAATTAAAAATAGTCAATGGAGAACCTCGCCATAGTGAAAGTCAACGTTCCGTGGAGCGAGCTAACCAGGATGTCCGAAATACGATTACTACATGGATGCAAAGTACCAATAATAGTCCCTGGGCTGAAGGTTTGCGCTTTATACAACTAATGAAAAATCGAGTGTATCATGAAGTGATAAGGCAGACTCCATATGAAGCTTTATTATTTATTTATATTTGTTTGTCAAAGCTTCGTGTCATTTTAATATTCTCTCAAACATGTATGTACTAACAAGTAAGTAGAATTACATCGCGTTACTATGTCTTGTTTAATTAAAATTTTAATGGGAGTAAATAGGGTAGAATTTATTTCTGCACGGTAAATAATTTATATTTTGCTTGTATACATCGATTAAAATATTCGACAATGTTTTTAATTTTGTTTCGTATAGAATCGATTTACCGGTCAAGAATTAACTTCAGAGTATACAGAAAACAGGAATTATGAGAATTTCTTACTGCGTCAACCATATGTTATCAGTTGCATACGCATAAACTTTTAGAGCAACCGGCCACTGCATTAAAAAATGATGTAATTTATTTAATAAATATGGCGAACTATGATTACTCTCAGAGCAGAAACAGTCTAATATACTAGAACTTAGTTTTTGATTATAAAATGAGCAGTAACACATATATTTACTATCATTGGTTACTGATGTCCAGCTATCAGAAGTTATTGCAAGGAAATCTACTTCGTTTAATAAATTTCCGTAGCTTTATTCAGCCTTTACAAGCAAAAGCGAGTTTGTTAAGATAGACCTATTAAGAATTTTTAATGATGGTTCAAGTTCATTTAACAATTCTTTAAATCTTACCTCTTCTATTCTTAAATAACTATTTTTGTAATTTCTGTTAAAATACAAATAAAGAAAAAAGAAATATTACCGAAAAAAATGTAGTGAAACAAGCAAGCAATGTGCGCTCTTTTCACAATTTAAACCATTTTCAATGAAAATTATAATTATTTTAAGCCAATCCGTTTGACAATGTAAACACTAAAATGCTTGATTTCCATTCAAAACTGATACCGTTCTAAATTAACATTGTTGAAATATTTTAGCATCGTTTTTCATTTTCGGTTATTTTGCGTTTTGCCTTGTTCCTTAAGCACAATACTTTTACTTCGGTTAACTCCTCCGTCTTTGGGCCCATGTCGCTGACTGTACCTTTTCGTTATTTATACATACATGTTAAAATCCATGTTGGAGAGTACACAGTTTGTTAACAGTGGAACTGTGAAAGTTTTAAAGCTATTTCCAGGCACGGTATTCCAAAAAAACTGTGCTGACTTCAATGTTGTTTTAAATAATTTACTAAAACTTAAGCTTAACCCAACGGTATTATCCTATGCAGATAAAACAGTTCTTTTTGCTGAATAGTGTACCTAACTGAGCGGAGATTAAAAATAAAATAGTAATGATTTATTCATTCTGTATCAAGCTGAAGTTAAACAACAATTTGTAACTGAAAGCATAAACTCTTTTTTTATTCAGTTTTGTATGCAAAGCAACAAAGGTACATATTTGTTTTTAGGCATGCTCATATTTTAAGGAAACCATGATAACTTGTATATTTAAACTTAAAGAGAGTTGTCCTTTTATTCAAAACGGAACCCTTAAAAAATATGTATTTTTACAAAATGATCATTCAAGAATGTCGCCATAAGGTCTATATCAGTAGAATCAGTAGAATACTAATTAATACTAATATCAATAGAATACTAAACAGATCAGTTTCAAATGTGTTATAATAATAATGTAATAAGTTCTTCATGTGCGTCAATATTGTTCGAAACTTTTCCATTGAGTTTTGTAGTATAAAAATATTATCTCATGATCAGCCAGATGAACATTTTTCGTTCCAGAGCTGAAAAGTAAGTTTCTGTCGGAAACAAAACTTATGTCAATTATGGTGGAGAAAGTCGAAACTACACGTATGTGAAAATCAATGATTTGCAGTAAATTAAACAAAAACGTAGTGTCTGTAAGCATTATGGTCGTTAAACTGTTATATGTTATAAAGATGTAGGGGTTTCAAACCGTGCCATAGCTAAAAAAAATAGGACGATCCGATCATCTCATCAAGAATTTTATATGGCAAAAGTTGCAGGGGAGTAATCAAAAACTAACTCGCTCATTAATATTTCGGTTAGCCTCGTCTGGTAATATAACCGCCCAACAAATAAAATGTAATATAAATTTATCAGTAACTAATAGACGTGTACAATAAATTTTATCCATTAGTAAACGTTTTCGATTGCTAAAAAAGGTTTCAAAACCACCCTTAAAAAAGACACATAAACATACAAGATTGAAATTTACGCAAAATAATCATAGAGATTGGATAACGTCATATTTTCTGACTCGGACGCGGTTGATAGTTTCAAATATTATTGACACGATTTGTGCAAGAAGAAGAAGTTGCGATGAGTCGAAATTTTGGTGGCGGTAGAGTAATGGTTTGGGGGACTTTTATCCATAATTCTAATTGTTATTTAGAACATTTGGAAATGGCTCTGAGAGACTTTGGTGAATAATTAATAACTGAATTTAAACGGGTCGATGGCCGCAGTGGTTAGACGGCTGACTATCGTTGTGAGAGGACGATAGGTGCCGGGGTTCAATTCTCTGGAGGGACAGTGACATTTTTTCAGAGAGTTTAATCCCGGATCGACTTACCAAAAAAGTGATTAACAGCGCGGCATTTGAACATAACTTACACACACTAAACCACACCGCGAGAGTTGCATGATAGCCAGACAAGCGATACAGCTTACGGAGTCATTGCAACAAACCACATAAAAGAAAACTAAAAAAATCAATAACTTATAAGGAGACATTTCTGAATTCTTCGTGATCTTAACAATTATCACGTTTATACGATCAAATCAACGAAAAAATCTTCTGGCAGACGTAATAAATCTTTTCT
The DNA here is from genome assembly GCA_023690525.1 of Holotrichia oblita. Taxonomy (NCBI): domain Eukaryota; kingdom Metazoa; phylum Arthropoda; class Insecta; order Coleoptera; family Scarabaeidae; genus Holotrichia; species Holotrichia oblita. Next base: position 75,078,063 of record CM043015.1, read on the forward strand.
TAAATATTTAAAAGAATCGCATACAAACCGTAAGAAAAATAGTAATGTGTAAAGCAATCGGTCTGTAATCGTTTGACCAGATGATATAGAGATATAGACTATTAATAGAACCGATCAGCTTTCACAGCACTCGGCGTTTAGTCTGCCGACAATTTTTTTTCCGAGCGAGAAGAAAATTCTAAACGCCGTGTGCTATCGCACCCACAGACGTCAATTTAGAATCAGCACAGTGGCGCTTTATGGTAGGATGGTGAGGGTGTTCGACGCGGGGAACCTGCCGAAAAGAAAATTCTCCAATTCGAAAGCGGATCCACCACCGATTCCGTAATATTTATATGGCAGAAAGCATGGATAATGCACGAGGAAGAACCCTTCGAATGATGTGAATTGCGCACGCGCTTTTCCAAGGTATGAGGAAGTCGGCGAATCGTACAACATCGTAAAGCCCGGCATCGCGTACTGAATCGCCGTTCACGTCATAACGCGGGCTTCGATATACACACGAAGTACCGGCCTCTTAAAACTTGCTGTCAGATCGCGCTGACAAGCTCGATATTTACCGGCTACCGATTCTGTTTATGTCCGATTATTACGCGCTGTGGTATTTTGCGAAAACGCGGGGTGCTATAATTGTGTGTAATGGTGGCGCAATAATATCCTCTACATGTCTAGGGGAGGTATCAACCAGTAGGTATCGCTAACTTCCTGGGAAAAAGAGATTTTCCGGATTTTCGCGCTATAAGGATTAAACTTATGATCTTGCAGGTAAATAATTTGAAAGTAAAATAGAACTAGTTAACTAGATATTTCCAGAGATAAAAATTAAAGAAAACATCTAAATATGATGTATAATATATACACACATTCGATTCAGTCTGACTATTTATTTATATAAGCCGGCATTTCCATTTGAATCCAGCGCCGTGAGCTTCCGATTCTGCACAAGTGCGTTGTGTTTGTTTACTTATTGATCTCTTATTTACTTTTATACCGGCGTTAAGCATGTTGTATTGGAATTGGTTCTCTTATACATATATACATGTATACTTTTAAAAATAACACAAACACAACGGAATTTTCTATACCACACTATGAATATTTTTAAGACGAATTAATTTACTACCGCCTCTGCCTTCTATGTGATTGATCAATAAAATTGTACTGAGGAAACATAGTATAATGCTTTACCTATATACTCAGTGTAGGTGTGCTACATATGTAAATTTTTGTTTGTATATAGCATAGCGCTAGTGTAGTCGCTTTGATTTTACAATTAGCCATTCGAATTTCATGCATTTTACAATGGTGAACATTGTTCGTTTAATGGTCGCTGTGCACGCGGTGCTGTAACGCTAGGTATGGAATTAAATTTTAAATTTTAATGCACCAATTTATGTTCGGTTTTCATTTATTTTGTACAAGAAAACTAGGTGATTGTATTGTAACTATTGTAGCACGCATTGATATACGTTGATGACATGATGTCTTTTGTTAGGAAGATCGTTTTTATAATGATACAATTGAGGTAATTATTTAAGTTGACCCAAATTTTATGTAAATATGAAATTAAAATTACATTGATGAAGCAGTGAAGTTGGTTCAACGACATATTCGGGTTTCACAATAAAAAAAAACGTTTTGTTTGTAGAACCTATTCTTTTCTTTTCTACTTTTGAACAAAGCAAGTTTTTTTAAATATTAATAATAATAATATAGTGTAAGAAAAAAATAAAATAAAATTTTGAAATTGATCTCCGTTCATTGTAAAACAATTACCTAATTTATTGAAGTGACCTTTTTTAAGATGTCGTCTGGTACCCTCCGCATTTCAGCAGATATTTTTACTTTAAGGCTTTTGAATTTTGTAATCAATTTTTTCGTTTCAAAATATTGCGCAAAAATTGATGACTAATTCCTAAATTTCATGTCAATCTTGTAGTAGAAACTTTTGGCGTCTTTTGCGCCGTCCTTTATTGCTATATTCTCATCTGTGATCGTTTTAGGTTTAGACAGATTTTGGTTTATCTTTTATATTTCCAGTGTATTTAACCCTGCGTATACCACGGGGCCTCAGAAGCCCGTTGATGTTTTTTAATAAAAGATATCTCCGCTGAAAAATAAATAAAATTTTGGAACGGTCTTGTGACTTTGTTTCTGGTTAGGAGATGCTTCACTCAGTTCTTTATTATTGCAAAAGACTTCAAGACTTGCAAGTTCCTGTTTGTTCTAACTTGTTGGCTACTGTGCTGGTAATTCTATGATATTGCGTATGTCCATGCAAGTCATGACATATTCAACATACGTATGTTATAAATACGACGTCTACTTACATACACTTTAGTTTTCAATGTCGTACGGATATAAAAGACCGCTTACTCGGCGTGAATTAGAAGAAATAGCAGAACAGATAAGCGGAGATGATGGGAAATTACTTGATGAAAGTATCCACAGATGATAACGAATCAGATTATGTCGAAGAAGAGATGTCCGAAACATCAGAGTTCTTCTGACAACAAAACTTCTGCATCTGCAGTAACACTTACAGGCAGTTCGTCATTACGTATTTATACATCTAAAAGTAATTTAGAATGGTCTTCGGAGCCAAAGCAACTATCTGTAGGAAGAGCAGCAGCTAAAAATATAATCAAGTCAACTCTTGCATCTACTCGTTTTCCCAAGAGAATGTGCGATTCAATTGAGTAATCCTTTTTATTATATTTTCCTAAACCATTATTAGATATCATTTGCGAGTGGACAAATAAAGAGGGGGATACAGTTTTGAAAGACAAATGACAAAACCTTGAAATCGAAGAATTGAAAGTGTTTGTTGGGGTCCTAATCCTCATCGGCGTATTCAAGTCGCGCAATGATCCAGTAATATAGATGTGGAGTAAAAAGGACGGTCGTGCAATTTCCAATCAAACAATAAGTAGAAATCGATTCCAAGAGTTATTACGTTGTTTACGATTTGACGATGCTGCAGCACGAAGAGCTAAACAAAGAAGTGTTTTTGATATCTGGAATTTATATTTGAGGGAACCATACAATCCAGGATGGTGCATGACGATAGATAAACATACACAATTATGAAACTAACTACGGGCTTCTTGGGCCCGGCCGGTAGTTGGCAGGTTACAAAAGTATTGGTATATTGAGGGTTAAGTTTTCTTATCACATAGCGTTAATGATTAAATAAATTCCAAACTTCAATTTGAGTTCTTCACGTATCGCCCATACGCCAGGAATATTTCAACACGTCGACTTAAATGTGCAGTCCACTTTAACATACGTCGTACAATTGTCAAACAGATAGTTTAATTTATAGGTTTTTGATTTTATTGTTGCCTTTGATGTAATATTAATGTTCAATACGTTTTCAATTTAGTTTATTATTTTCCTAATTTTTTCATGTTTAGTAAAGCAATATTAATAATAAAATGATAAAAAATATTTTCTTTTCAAAAACGAAAATAATAGATACTATAAAAACAATTTGGTTTCCATAGCAATGAAAGCAAGATAAAACAAAATAATGCAATAAAAATATAAATACCAAAAAATTAAGCCAACATATGCAAAACAACAAGCTACCAACCTCCCGGAGAATTCAGTACTATGCTCCACAATTATATTTGCTCGGGGTCATTCTCTTGAAATAATTTCAGTACTGAATCCTCTAAAATTTTGCTTAACATGGCAGTATATATAGTGCTCCGAATTCATGCGGTTCTCACCCAAAAAGATTTCTCTTACAATGCTGGCGGCTACAGAGCTCTAGATCATAATACTGCCACCACCAAACCTTGCGGTTGGTGATGCACTCTGAGATCCACCTTCATTTAATAATTTTATAAAATTTAAAACTGAAGTAGTAGTAAATTAAGTAATTTCTTAGTTATTGGGTTATCAGATAAACTAAAACGATGGTTACGTCTATATTGGATTTATCAGACTAAATAAACTTGGTGTCCAATTTATATGTTACACCCCAATCAAAGTAGCTTACACGGAAGAAGACTTCGCCCTTCTTCCCTTAATAAGAACCGATACAAATGATCAACATTAAACACTTTAACCCACTAAACACCAAACAAGTTTTAATGAAAACATTGACGCGTTTCGACAGCAACGCTGTCATTATCAAGGCGATAATAAAACTTTTTTTAGAGTTTTATTATCGCCTTGATAATGACAGCGTTGCTGTCGAAACGCGTCGGTGTTTTAATTAAAACTTGTTTGGTGTTTAGTGGGTTGAAGTGTTTAGTGTTCTACTTCTGCACCAACAGATCCAGTGAAGAACTTCATAAATTATCAAGTTTCTAAAGGTATTCCATTTGGTATTACTGTATTTCTAATTGGATTTTTAATAGCTTTCGTATATTTTGAAGTTTTTCTTGATCTAATTCAAAGTAATTTTATAACATTATCTTATATATCTCTGTTTGATACGTTTTTTAATAGTTAATTCAGCGATGTGTGTCGCATAATAAGTAATCAAATGAATTAATAGTTTGAGTCATTCGCCCTGAATTTACTTAAATTGCTGCATTTCTGAGAATCAAAAATTGGTATTACTTCAGTTTTTGTTTTGGTAGGACATGGTATATTGCTATAACATATAAAAGAAAGGAAAGTAGTTGTTGGTCCTTTTTATGCATGAATATCTTTTCCAATTAAGTGTACTTATTAAGGCACTTAAATAACTTCCTATTTCACGCTTTAAATCTATTTAAAACGTTCGCAGAAACCAGTGACACACAAAAAGTCTTAAAATAGGCACGCAAAGCCAAACTAACATTTACGTCTGTTCCTATTTTAAAGACGGTGTAGGTAACTTATATCTGCTATATTTCGTGTACTTAATTATTAACGGAAGTTATTAACGACTACAAATCAATATTGCAACTGTAAAATAACTTTATTAGCTCCTTAAAATGATACAATTTTACTACCTGCACTGGTTTCGCTTGAGCAGGATAACGTATCACGGTAGAGTGGATTGGCAATCAATCTTTGATAAAGGAACCATTACTAAAGTAATTGTAGAAGCTTTTTAATAAGAAAGTATAGATACCTTACGATGCTGTTATGAATTATTGACAACAATATTTTATAGATTTTCTTATTTGTATTTGTAAGTCAGTATATATATAAACACGAGAGAATCTTCTAGCGTAATAAAAACCGGTTAAAATTAATACCGGAAACAACCAAACTTATTGAATAATTGTTAATTGTCTTTTAAGTACTAAAGTTATAGTTATTTGAACTTAACTGACGAACATTCTTACTCTAATCAGACGATATAACTTTACTTATTAATTATTAGAGGTGTAAGTAGCTATAACACTCTTCTTAAGCTATATTTCTTGTCAAGATTACCGCTATAGCTTTTGCTGTGTAGTTGCGGTGTATGTAAAGTGTTTTATGTCTCTGTTTCTGCAGTATCTTTCTGTAAGTAACGTAGCGTTATTATAACAACAGCTACAAATCATCCCGTACTGTGTTTGAATATTCGACACCGAGGATCTTCCGCTTCGCTAGTTACTTAATCTTACGACTTTAGTTACATTTATGAACTGTACCAATTCAGTTTTTTTTTTGCGACTGCACGGGCGGGAGAACCGTAAAGGCAAGCTTTGCCATAAGAGAGATCTATTGTGCCCTGCTCCCGTTTTAGTCCTCTTGATTAGGTTGCACTTGGACAAAGAAGTCCGTAACCTGGGCGAGAGTTAATTTACTTACTCCGGGATCATCCAATTGATCAACCCCAAACTAACACCCCTCTCCCTGTCCACTGTCGCGCAGTCGGCAAGAATATGGACTGGAGTTTCCTCTGCATTTTCACTACTTCATTAACCTGCGGGGGGTTTAATATGCCCTCTGCGCAGGTCCCATGTCTCTAGACCACACAAAACTGAATATTATCGTTTGACCACCCTCCGGTTAAATTTTATCCGATCTTAAAGTTACGTATAACAGTTTCAAAGTTTTTCGCATTTTTCACAAATTTTGAGAGGTGGTCAAACGCTGAAAATAATAGAACTTATTGTCTTGTGTCTCTAGACCACACAAAACTGAAAATTATCGTTTGACCACCCTTCGGTTAAATTTTATCCGATCTTAAAGTTACGTATAATAGTTTCAAAGTTTTTCGCATTTTTCACAAATTTTGAGAGGTGGTCAAACGCTGAAAATAATAGAACTTATTGTCTCGTGTCCCTAGACCACACAAAACTGAAAATTGTCGTTTGACCACCCTCTGATTAAATTTTATCCGAACTTAAAGTTACGCATAACAGTTTCAAAGATTTTCGCATTTTTCACAAATTTTGAGAGGTAGTCAAACGCTGAAAATAGTAGAACTTATTGTGTCGTGTCTCTAGACCACAGAAAACTGAAAGTTATCGTTAAGCCCTCCACGCACTACATTTTGTGCTGTAGGCTCCTAAGACTTCTTCCGACTACACTACGAGCTGCAGCGGAAGAAGTCGGAGGTTCTACAACTTTAACGGTATTTCAGGTAGAAAATACAAGCAAATGATTAGTAAAGCGTGTAATGATTACGAAATGATTAATTATCAAACAATAGATTGACCATAGTAACTGTATACAATATTTCGTCAAAAAACGACAAACAAATACTAACTTTACTAATATTAGAACAAATCTGATGAACTTGGGTACCCTTGCCACATTTCCTATTAATGTTTCTAAATCTTGACGTTACCAAATTATATGTAACATCATATTGCATTTTAAAGACTCGAATATGGGAGATGGCTAATGACGATGTCACGTCCGACTGGTATATTATGACACCTATTTGCTGAGCTACTATTTCTACGCTAGTGGCAAACATGTATTCACCTCTTCTTTTACAGTGCATTGTGAATTATAAAGAACTTGCGTATACATAAAATACGAGTAATACTATGGTCATAGACTATAGGTACATAAATATTTGGTAATACATAGATAAAAGAAGAATAGAATTAATGAAACAAAAAGGATAATCGAAAGTTAAAAGTAAGTGAATAATAAGAAAATTTGAAAATGGCCTTAATCAACTTAAACTTAATATTAAAGAAATATTAGAGTTGATTATTATTGTATTATCATGGTTTTGATTGCAGATTTTAAATTACGTTCATGGATTTGATTTCAGTTCTAAACTGTAGTAGTTAACAGTTATGTATTCAAAAACAAATTCATAGCAGAAACATATATTAAGTAATAAATCAATTAACCATTACTCTGTTGGATAGCCTATACATACATACATACGCTTAAATCATAATCTATTAACATAAACAAAACTTCATTTGTATATAAATAAAACGCTTCGGTTTCAATTTGCGCCAATTACATTTGTCCCAGTGCTCGTTAAGAGATAAAAATGTATACTTTACTTGAATTTGTTTAAATTATATAGGTACCGACGATGTCAAAATGTTAGGTGCTGTTTGTTAAGTCTTTCTAACAAATTCTAATTTCACTTGAATACTTTACAGGAACGATTCATTTTCTACGTATCTTGTATGATTATGTATTTTCGGAACTAACAGTTTTCTTTTTGTCATTTTTCTATGGTAACCTTGATATTTTAATTAAACCTTTTCGCATTGTTTCCGAATTTTCCACTACATCTCCGTTGTCTGCTTAAGACGTATAACCTATTTACGGACGCTTCGCTTAACTCTGCTTACGTATAAAGATCAATTCAATTGACGTTCGTAGAGTTTTTTTCACTAACTGTATAAAAATTTATACAATTTGAAACGCAGAATATCGGCCAGTATCTGATGTAGTCGTTTTTATAAATAGAATACGACGAATTAAAGTATTATTTATCGTATTCCTAAAGTTAAGAGACGATGTTGTTAGACGGCGTCGTCAATTTACTCCGATCTAGTTACCAATTTAATTTAACGATTATGTTTTTCTTATCGCGGCTTTCTGAATACGTTGATGGCGAAATAATTTTGATTGATGTTTAAGAAATCTAGATGGAATGAATGAATGAAATTATTATACCTAAAAATAGAGGTTGATATTTAATTGAAAACGGCTGGATAAAGACAAATATAAAGCTGCGTAAGTTTGTTCTAGTTTCAACTGATAAAGAAACCTATATAGTATTATGTGTGAACTTGCGCGCATGTATTTTCTCTTGCTTATGAATAGACGTGGCAAATTCGATACACATGACAGCAGCGTATGCATGGAATTTAGCATTTAATTTAAGCTAACGGTTAAGCAGCCTCACCAATTACGACATAGTTATACCTGACACGATTGCATATTAATTTTTAATTTATGGGTCTTTTCATTTGTACGGAAAGTTATCAATTGCCTGATAACGCTCGAAATATCTCCTGCTCTGTATGTGGTATAATACAGACACACATACATAACGATGAATTTGACAATTACAGCAGCAATGCCAGTATTCTATTAATCATATACCACCATTTAAATATATGTGTGTGTGTTGGTATTTACCATTGACTTCTTTGTGTAAAATCTAATGAAGTGTTTGTAATGTTTCTCTAGCAGGTCACGTTACAGTGCGTTTACTGCGTTTTTAAGAGACTACTCTGAGAAGATTAAGATTTGGTCGAAAGAGGGTTACCATAAAAAGAGGAACACAGATTTGGTGCCCGCATATTTGTGGAATAGAACGGCTTCTGGGGCTAGGCCGCAAAATCAATTAAAAAAAAATTACAGATATAAATGTGCGTAAGTGAACCATTGGACTTGATTTGGAAAAGGAATTGCAAGATTAGGCCCGTAATCACTTAGCATGGAATAATAATTGGAGCAGCAAACCACTTTTAGAGTCCTGTTTTTCTTTAACCAGATACAAAATTTGTATTGATGAAAATGTTCACAACTATATACCTACAAGCTTTGGTTTTTATACAAAATTATACATTGATAGTTCACACACACACGTACATTCTGTATTAATCAATAGATCCTTTGAGCCGCACTGTTTCAAGATAATTAAACGATATAATACATAGTTCTAAATCAAAAATGGTTAGACTTCGAAAGCTGCCACTTACTTACTTAATATTTTCGTTTTCACTAAAGTAGCCATGTTGTATATCAAATTAAAGTCTTTTATAAACAAAATGAAACTATACAAGTTGCGGGCTTTAAAAGTGATGATATTTTTAAAATGGTCGATTTGATATGAGATGACTTAAAAATATTTTATGCCTTTTATGGTGAGCTATGAGCGAGCTGGTTAATGCTCAATTTGGGGTAGTGAGAGTTATGGGAGATTATGTTGATGAGGTGGGAATTAGGCAGGAATTGACTAGCCAGTCATCAGCCCAGACATGATTCTATTGAACGGATCTGGGACGAGTCTAGACGACACCGCCAATGATTCTTAAGCTAATTGAAATAATACTTTGTCAACATCAAGCAATCACTAGCACACCGTCTGCATTACTTTCGTTTATATTTTTTGTTGATGTGGTGGATAGTTACATATATATATATATTTTTAATGTGTGGTGGGTGCTTAGTTGCAGTGACTCCGTAAGCTGTATCACTTGTCTGGCTATCACTGCAACTCTTGCGGTGTAGTTTCGTGTGTGTAAGTTGTGTTCAAATGGCTTTGTGACAGCATCATATCGCCTTTCATGATGCCGCGCTGTTAATTACTTTGCTCCCAACAGCGGCAATGGCAAGTCGATCCGGGATTAAAAAAAATGTCACCGTCCCTCCAGAGAATTGAACCCCGGCACCTATCGTCCTCTCACAACAATAGTCAGCCGCCTAACCACTGCGGCTATCCACCCGTTAATAAATATAAAATATATATATTATATATAAATTATAAAACATAAGAAAAGAGAACACCGCAAAAACCCCACCGAGAAATACAAATTTAGATTATTACATGCGTATAAGGTACAAACACAAATAAGGTTTTGTTTATCTGAAACTACTGGATATTAAATTACCAACGATTAATAAAAGAATAACATTTAGGGTGGGTTTATCAATGTGAGGATAAATAAATTAACTTGTAGATAAAATTTTATTCGTAAAATAATTACGGGCATGCAAGGTAAAGCATTGTAGTTGCTAAATTTTATCTGCCAATTAGCAATATCTGTCAGTTACTTACCTAACACTTTTATCCTCACATTAATTAACCCACCCTTAATTTTAATTTTGTAGCCACTAATGTAATTTGTAGAATTACTCACATAACTTATTCGACGTTTGTAACACTCTAATTTATGAAATGAATTAAATTAGTTGCTTACTATATAAATAAAATCTGAATATTACTACTTCCTTTATAATACCGTATATTATTACAGGTACTAAATATGTGAATTTATTATTTTATGCAATGTGAGAAGCAATCTGCCTTTGCATCTTAATTAGGCAATAATTAGCAGTTAATATTTGACAAGTTGGGTTTATTTTCTAAATTTTCGAACGTTCACATTACTTTATACTTATACACGATGCAGGCCAGCTGCATTTTATTGCGGTTTACCCTAAGTAACATCTGTCTGCATTCGCACAATCCCAGCTTATTTAACCCACACACTCTCATTAATAAGATTGTATTTGTGTTTCCCTTGATAACTATCTTGTTACTAATGTAATACAAATTTTGATTAGATGAGGATATGTAGGGAGGACAACTGTAAAGTGACGAACTAGTTTAACCAAAAACTGCTGAAAATATATTTTAATGTTGACATATTATACTTTCCATTGCAATTCTAGTAAAATACTACATACATACATACATACATACAAATATCTACTGCATCCAATTATTTTACATGCAACTATAGTTGAGTACGTTTTTTCTCAAAAATTTTTTGTCATTAAAGCTTACCAATTAAATAAGTATGTATTAAAGAGCGTTTGCCTCAATTGCTTTTCCAAATGCATCAGAAATTTAATTGATGATTGATAACTAACAATAGTTTTTTTTCATGTGTTTCAAATTTGATTTCCAACTAGTTCATTCGTATGCGGTTTGCAAACTTTTGTGCAAGAAGAAATGAATTTGTGAAATTAGGATATCGCAGTGTCATAATTTTTAAATATAAAACAATGACATTTTCTTAAAAGTAATTACGAATGAACAGTAGGTAATAGGGGATGAGGATTCGTTATATTTCAAAACAAAATCTTGGTCAAGATTGTTTCACAAGGAACATGAATTTATTGAGGATGACCAAAGAAAGTGCAGAAAGAATAATAATGGCAATTACCTACGGCAATACGTTAACAAACTAACAATAGTTTTTTTTCATGTGTTTCAAATTTGATTTCCAACTAGTTCATTCGTATGCGGTTTGCAAACTTTTGTGCAAGAAGAAATGAATTTGTGAAATTAGGATATCGCAGTGTCATAATTTTTAAATATAAAACAATGACATTTTCTTAAAAGTAATTACGAATGAACAGTAGGTAATAGGGGATGAGGATTCGTTATATTTCAAAACAAAATCTTGGTCAAGATTGTTTCACAAGGAACATGAATTTATTGAGGATGACCAAAGAAAGTGCAGAAAGAATAATAATGGCAATTACCTACGGCAATACGTTAACAAAATTACACATGACTATTAAAAACATTCAAGTTTGCATTTGAAAGACGTCTTACTTCTTCACAACAATGTGGAAATTCACAAAGCAACAAACTTCAAATCATGCTTCGTCTGAATCATTTGGAAATTTGAAAACGTAACTCAGACGAAGTTATTTGGCGGCTGAAAGCAATCGATGGAGAAAATTAGTGCGGATTTTGAAGACAAACCGAATTTGAAAAATTATCAAAAAAAGCTGTAGTAATTTTCTATTTTTAATTCTCAAATATGAATTTCATTAAATTTATAGTAGGTATTCTTCAATCAAATGATTTTAAAGATATATTTCCGCTTTTCCTACCCTGCATACTCGTTTTTGTGAAATTTTTTAATATTTTGAGACATTGTAGCAACTGTGTATACATGTGGAAATCAATTTACTAATTTTAATAATTATACGTAACAAAATACTTCACAAACTCATAACAAATTAATGAAAATATAGCGAACACATGATACGATAATTGTTATAAATTATAACTAATAACATCACAAGACTAACCATGAATAATCTAGATAAGTTCGTACTGCGTTGTAAATATTTTAACAATTCTACAAAATTATTTTTGGACTTTAGACGTTCGATTTTAGCGTTTCTAAGAGCAAAGGCATGTTTAAAAATCAACGGAATGCCAGGAAGAATTCTCCTCGCGTGCCATTCCAAACGCGCACACCTCATTAACTGGACTTTTCTGAAATCTTGGCAGCTCGATAGGTATATGTAATTGCAGCCGTATTACTCTGTACCTACTCCACATCTCAAGTATGACGTTTATGTATAATTATCGGCGTTTAAGAGCGAACGATACTCAGCCATCTCCAAATTAGTTACGTACTATGTTAATTAGTCTTAACAGCTGCATTTTTTTGCTTTATTTTAGTTTGTATGTATGCATTCTTTATTTTTTTTTCTAGTGAACGGTATAATTTTAATGAGGAATTATTTAAGTTTTCGATTTATTTTTAGATTATATGGTGTTATGCTCATAACATTTTCTTAGAAACCATTGATTGTGAGCAATCAATATTTCATAGACATTCAACGGTAATTATGAAATATACAGTAGGTACAACCTCGATAATCCGAACTAATTAAGCACGACACTGTTCGGATTAGGCTTTTGTTCGGATTAAAGAAAACTATTGAAAAACACAACAAATAAGCTCAAAAGTAATATTTATTCTACAAAATAACATTAAAATTTATAACTTTCGGTTACCATTCTGCCGATCAAAGAAGCCGGTGTCGATTAATCTTGCGTTACGCTCGGTCTTTCCCCGAAAGATGAATAATCGCTCTCCAAATGTAGAGTGTTTCTAGACATTTTCCTAACGATAACAAAGACATTCTAGCACAAACGATTGCATCTCTTGTGACTTGTAGTTAAAAGTACATTCATTGATGAAATAAATGGCAAGAATTTTCTTAAGCAAATAGCTGTTTGTTCTACCTAATCGTATAACAACCGACGTTTCGATGAGTCGCTCATCTTTTTCAAAGGCTACAATAAGAGTTGATTTTTTATAATTGGAGAATTCTACATATATGTATAAAGTTATAACTTACTTTAATACGGTAAAATATGGTAAAACATTTTTGATTAAATTCTAAATTCAACCATTAAACCAATTAGGTTGAAGAAGCTAACATATATGTTAGATGTTAAATATCGAATAGGAGAAAAATTTGTTGTTTGAAAATTTAAAAATTTAAAAAATTGAAATGTTAAAATATTAAAATAACATGTTTCCTAGTTGGAAACTGCAGTGGGAATGAATATCAAAGTGTATGGTGGAAGAGCATGCCCGTGAATAGTTGTTATTTATATGGAAAGAAAAAAAAATTCTTGTGTATGAAGTAATGTATTAAAAATCTATATGTTGGTTGTATATAGTGACGTGAATTTGAAATTACTTAAAAACCAAAAAAAAATACATCCATTGTTTTGCTCTCCCCAATTTTTTAGTATCAGCTATTAGTCAAAAGAAACACTTCATATCGATGTTCGGAGTAGCGAATTTGAAAAGGTTTTTGTTCGGATTATAGAAACGAAATAGTTGTTCGGATTACTGGAGGTTCTGATTATCGGGGGTTCGGATTATCGAGGTTGTACTGTATTTTGTATTTATGAAATTCATTAGTTGAGAATACTAATTATTCGATAGAATAAAGTATGTATGTACCTAGTTACAGCAAAATTTTGACATTAAAAACCAGTTGTATTGCGCCAATATACTCATTTTATTTATTAAATTGCTTATGCCCGTTTGCACCGTTTTGTATTAAAGCTTCGCTTAGTTTGAGGGCGGCTTAACTAATTAAGCTTAGTTTAATTTCAAATGAATTGCACCATCGAATATTGGGACAGGTTTAGTTAAACCGGGGTGATAATCGGCAACATCGTCTTTATGAGTACATTTGCTCTAAAGATCCTATGTGAATCGTGTCTTATCGTGTGCTATGGTATCGTATCGAATGTCATTTGTCATTTACACCAATAAGCGTTTACGAAAATTGAAGCGGTTTAGCCGGTAAATGTATTGAGACGTTCTTAAATAAGCGGTACATGTTGTATCGCGTTCAAAAATGTTCAAAATATAGGGTAGATGTATTGGATACATGTAGCCGATACACATCGTCGTTTCAACGATCCATCGATACCATTCACGGTTTACAGTGTATTTGAGGTTATGGATGTATATGATAGATTCTTCTGGGGAAACCAAAATCAATTATGTCCAAATCTTCCCCAAACAAAGCATCGCACTCATCTTCGCCGAAAAATATCATATTTGCAATAACGCAGGATTTTTAAATTAACCGTTATATACTGTTTATGTTTATATACGCATTTACGTATGTTAAAAACATGTCAACAAACGCGATGCATTGTACGCAGCCATATGTTGCGCACGCGCATAACCAATGTACAACGTTCCTTAAAGTTAAGGGACCGTTAAACCTAGAATATTGACCGCTTTAAGTAAAGCTACGCTTAACGATATTTAAGGAAAGCTTAACTAGCGGTGCAAACAAATTTTTAAATTTAAGTCCGGCTTAATGGTAAGCTGCGCTTAAACAATGCGGTGCAAATGGCCATTAGTGGTTTTAACAAGCTAAATATGTACAACATACTTGGCATAATCCATTGACACTTTTCAATCAGGATATCTACAACTTCATTCAATATAGTTATCGAGTTAATTGAACGTAGAGTGGCAAACAGTTATCTAGCATTACTTTAATTTAGTGTTGAATGAATAAGTAAATCAATTTTTTTAATATACACTACCGCTCACGGAAGTTTGGGCACTTAATAAAATATATATATAAATAAATATATAACACAAAAATAAATTTATTAATTCTGTTTTTGTTGACAAACATCTAATAAAGAAAAGTAACAAAATATTCACCGAACTAAGTGTGATTTTAGCGGTATGTTTGGGGTCGTTGTCGTGGACAAACATGAAATTTTCTCCTATTACCCGCAGTCCAGAAGAAATAGCATTACGTCCGAGAATTCTCCTGTAATCCTCTTTACGCATAATGTCGTCTATTTTGACCAAGTCACCCGTTCCTGCCATACAGAAACATCCCCACACCATCACTGACGAACCCACGTGCTTTACCGTACGAACAATTGCACTCCCGTAGCATTTTCTCCATGCTTCGCTCTTCGGACAAAGATCGTACGCCTTAGCCCAAAAACTTCAAATTTGGACTCGTCTGTCCAAAGTACTTTAGGCCAATCATTTGGCGGCTAGTTGCGATAGTTTTGTGCCCATTGTAACCTTTTTTTCGATTTCCTCGCCTTAACAATGGTTTCTGCAATGCGACACGTCCATGAAGATCGGCTTCCTTTCGACGGCGTTTTGTTGTACTGACCGAAACAGGATTTCGACGTCCTGATCAGTGGCGGCTTTACAGTCTTGGCCGCCCTAGGCCGTGTTGTATCAGCCTCCCCTCCTGTACAAAGGACAGGTTTTTGGCCTTGTTTTCGAAATCATCAAAATTGTCACGTGTTTTGCCAATAAAATGTATTAGTACCTCATACAGTGGTATGACAATGGTGATGTCAATTTCCACACTCTGAAGTTTCTTACTTGTAGAGTTCATGTGATTCAGTAAAAATCCCCAAAAAACAGTCATGAATGCCGTTTCAAGACGTTCTATTTTCATACGAATACCTTTCGCTTCGTATATAACAGTTCCCTTCATTTTCAATGGAGACTAACGCACAATGATTTTCATTCCATGATTCGCGTAAACTTTTGCACGCATCTGCACGAGCTGACCAACGAGTCGTTGATAGACTTTTAACGGTAACATGGGTTTGAAGAAGTTCCCAACGCTGATTTGATGCCGCGAAGAAATTGTATAACTCTTGCAGCAGAGAAAACCCAAATTAAGCGAGTGTGCTGAGCAGGCTGAGATTATCCGAGTAAATACTAGCAGTAAACACTGCAGGGCCTGTTAAAGTGAAATATTCTTAGACGAGATATTATAGCATTGTCCTTTATGTTTACCTAACCAAGTAGTTTGTTAGATTTCTAGCCGACGAAGAAGGGCACTTGTTCATAAATAAAATATTCATACATGTGAATATTTGGCGAACCTCAATATTTTCATTATTAATTGTTGTTTAGAACAGCAGCTGAAGCCGCATTTTACGTTTTCTCTCGATAGATAAATACCATTTGTAAATGTCTCATGCCCCACACAGGTAAATTCATAGTCGGTAATACTTATAATCTGATGAGTGTTCATTGCAAGTATTTTAAAACATATTAAAGGAACATATAATATTATAGTGTCTTAAATTTTAAGTCGATTGGAGAAGTGAAAGTGATTCAAATTACATTTACTTTAATACATTTTTTATGATAATATTATACGTATGTGTCTAAAACTAAAAAAAGTAGATCAGAATGGAAGAACTAGATTAAATCAACCTGTTAATTTCATTATTTTATTAATTAACGCGAACAAGCTCTGAGAATGATATTTACAAAATACATTGACATTGAGAGGATATTTATTCAAAGGCGACGTGAGTTAACCGAGGTAAGTTAGATCGATTATCTACCAGATAAAAAAAAACAACATTTAATCTAGATTATGTTTGCGAATCTCATAGGCTGTATTGTGTTTTATATATTGATCCTGGCACAGATTTACTTGTTTCGTTCAAGTCAAATGTAAACAGAAAGGTCATTAAACAGTATAATGTAGATACTACAACAATGATGCTGAGTTGGTTGTTTAGTTAAAAGATAGTTTTCAAATGTGGTAACTAAAACTTAATAATAAAAGCAATAGATTTGCTACAAATAACAGTAAGTATTTGAAAATACATATATGTAGTATGTTTAAATTTTTAGATTCAATAATAATGCACTGATATGACAATAGAATGGCATAAATTTGGATTTGGATTAGTTTAAATTTATCGGCTATAAAATATATACAGAATACTTGGCATCATCATAAATGCCTTTGCAGATGCTATTTCAGAAGCGTTTTATTACTTTTGATGTAAGAATTTATAAGAAGTGCATTGCAGTACATTTATAAATAATAATTAGAAAATGTCTCGTAAAATTCTAAGGTATAATCACCTTTGCTACAACTTATAGTATGCTTCCTTAAAGAAAACTTCATTTTTATGGGTTATGGCGGAGTTCTTATTTTTCTGATATAATTTGAAGAAAAGTTAGAGTAATAATAATCTACTTGACATTGTTGAACATCTACTTATTAGTGCTAGAAAGTGCTAAGCACCTAACATTAATTATTTTTATCAATAAAACTAAACCCATCCAGTTTTGATGTAGATATATCAATTATCCACAGTTTTATTGTATTTCGTTGTTACATTAAAAAAATACTTCTGTCAATTAATTTTTAAACACCACATCAGAATGTGTTTTAGAGTGTTAGAGAGTTGCTATTGTAACAATTCTGTAACTCCAAAACTAATGAAGTTAGAGGTAATTCTCCGACAAGTCAGAACGTAGTATAGCCGACTTTAGTAGGATATAAAGATTTTAATGAAGAACAATAAAAATTTAATCGTTGTCAGCGTACGAGATTTAACATGTAAAGACAATTATCATAAATTTACTGCGCGATTCTCAAATATCTAAATCGTCACTTTATTGGAGTATATATCTTTATTGCAAATGGCCGGTGTAGGGTATTGATTTTATCTGTGGTGGCCTTGACATTCGTACAAGTGCACTTAGTGTTGAATATTGATCTTGCAGCAGCTGTAGAAAGTGCCTAGATGTCCTGTATGTGCGGGGGTATTTGTTTCTAAATGAACATTGTATTCCTAGCTAAAGCCCGTCTAGATGTTTTAGTTACATAGCTAAATATGACTTTTTAAAGTAGTGAAATTATAAGTAATGTAGTTTGAATAATGGAATGTCAAAGATATTTTCTATAGGCGAAGGAAAATTTATTGTGCGAATATACATCTTGGGATTTATTTGTAGCATGTTCTTGTCATGTGGGTTATGTGTTTTTGGTTGATGCCAAAAAATTCATTCATTGTCAAAATGTACTTTAGTTTGGCGCATCAACTCTATCGATGTTGTTGAAAGAAATCTGGCAAATATTTATTTGCTACAGGTCGATTATAGAGAAAATATTGCTGTGTTTATTTATAAATAGTTGGAAAACCGCGGGCATTGCTTTCATGTAAGTTTGTTAAAGTTTAACGTAGTGTAGTTTTCTTGAAAAGTTTTCAAATAAAAAATATAGATTGCTTCCTGATGTATTTAACTTAATTTATGATGCCTCTATGTATTTTTACGTGTTCTCAAGATATATGGTTGTTCGGCTACCTTGGAATAAATGATGTGTGTACACTAATTTGGAATGATTTATGTGGAAATTTAAAATAACCTAAAAATGGTGTTTTGCTCCAATTATTTATCAAAACCTGTTAGTTATTATTAGTTAATAGTCAATTCGGTTGTTGACGGTTCGGAAAAATGTTTGTCTAATAATATACACCAGCATAGGCTAGTTAATTTGAAACAGTGTTGCTTGTCATAACGCCGTTTAAAGATTCCTCTGAATATACTGCCTCACATTAGTAATTTTTCTTCATTGTCAGTTCTCATAATGCTTTTATAAGTTTTTAATTTGGTTGTTGATTGTTCAAGTATGTTTGATTTCTTTATTAAATACTTGTTCCATATTTTGCGTCATTTGATAATTTTTGCCTAAATATTCTTGCCTCTTAGTTCCATTTTCGTTTACAAAAGTTATTTTAATAATAATAATAAATTACTTTATTGATGTACATACAAAAAAGTAACAAAATGATATGAAACTAAATAAAAAAAAGAGAGAGAGATACCCATGTGTAGTATGTATACATCAACAGGCGAAGGCCAGCAAAGCTGCTCTAGTTAACCTTTACTTAAAATAACAAAAACAAACAAAAGACAAGCAAAAGAAGAAAGAGAGGAGAATGTAAGTCAGTCCTACACACCACCACAACATGTATCTTACAAGAGAACGTTGCGAACTGACATCTCCCGATCGGATTGAAACTTGGCAAATTTATAGAATTCATCGGGGTGATATTATTTATATAAGTAAACGATTGATACTGCTTATTAAATGTCCTTTTCGTTTTTATTGCACTTTTCTAGGCAACTTTTGGTTTTTATTGCTATAGGTTCGTAGTGCGGATTATGTTGGATACGGTGACATCTTTGTAAATTTAACATGAAGTTTCTAAGGCCACATCCTGTGAAACCGAAGGTTGGTTTATTTCACAGTATGAATCCTTTTATCATAGTCTTCTTGCCTGCTCTAAAATGTCTTTCTATTGAAAAGAATTGTTTTTTCTTCTTATTTTTCAATCCAAATTATAATGGTGTTTAGGTGATGATGTTGTTTGCTAAAAAGTCGGCATCAAAAGACCACATACCTGTTATTTTAAATAGCATTAATAGCATTAGCAGTATTGTAGCAGTTTTTTCAAACTTAAATGTGAATATTGGCCTAATTTGATAGGTGAAGGATTGAGGTACCTACAGTTTCTACGTTTCTACATATGTACGAGCTTCTTCCATTACGTTGATTGATAATGATAATTTTAAAGAAAACTTATCCGTCGAAGAATTACCCACAAAACGACATGTTAAACCAAAACGCATGGACTATTGTCTAGCACTTATTGACAGGAATTATGAAGAATACAAATAGTCTCATAATAACCTCACCGTAATAAATAAACAGAAGATTAGCAGTTTAACTTTCTAATCTTTACTAGAATCTTAGCGACAAAAGTTATAAATATTACATTACATGGTTTAAAATCACTTTTTCTTATCTTAATCTTTAGAAAGCATATCAAAACATCGACATTTTCATCTGCATGTTATGCTAGCTGTGCTTTATTCCCTTGCTCGTTGGTGTTGACTTTCAATACTGACAACTTGACCGTTTTTATTTTATGCGAATTTGTCTTAGAGCAAACAAGTCAGAGAATTGTCGTTTTTGTAATAGCAACAATCCACACGAGAATAATGAAAAGCTCTTGTATTCGGTGAAGATGTGGTTATCAAATTCTTTTTGAAATGAGGTAGGAGATACAGTAAATATTGAATACAATTTTTTTGAAGGTAAGATAAATCCTTGAAGACAGCTGTGTATAGCACATGCAGAAGTTACCATTGCTTTATTAGTAGGAAAATTTAATAATATTAAGTAATATTTCAAATTTTGGGGGTACTCATTGCAAATTTGGGAGGATTAAACACCCTCTACTTATCCTTCTTGCGATACGTACCTACATGTACTGTCGTCATCCGGTGTGATGCCACTAAATTATAGCAGATAGATATAACAAGATTGGAGATACTAGCTCTACTGCTTGGTAATATACATGTGTATATACACAAGAATCAGTGTAGTTATAATTTTTGTAAACTTAACTTTTATGTAAACATCGATATGCTATCCCAGCTCTAATTGAAAGGACGTGATAAGACGTTAGCATAATCTAGTCAGTCTAGTGGTAGCTATACAGTTTTATAAGTAAGTTATGTACTTTATGAACATCACCGCACTCCTAGTGATCTATTTTTCTTCATTTACTTCGCAAAAAATTGTATTTATTAGTCTTCAGGCATAAACACCTAACTGTCTAAGTAATGATCGAACAATTTTTTAATTAACTTGTTTGAAGAAGTGCCCTTCAAGTTTTATTTTATTTTATTTATTATTATTTGGGGTTTCAGATTAGTTATTGTTAGATAATTTTGTTTACGTTACTCTATTTTTCATAGGTGAATCTGGATGTATCATCTTCTGTCTACACGAGTTTACAATTTCTGACTACTTTTGTACACAACTTCACGTGAAATATTACAGTTAAAAATTCATTGCTCTTTAGTAAATCTTGTTTACTTAACGTTTCGAAGGTAATTGTTATTATTCCTTTTTAAGTAAGAAAAACCATATAGTAGACGCAGATGCTATTATCCATAAACTAATATTGAAAAATAATTTGCTATCCAAATATAGACACTCCGCGAACAAACTCAATATTCAACTTCCTTTAAAAGATACCAACCTTAAAAATGAGATGGCATTTCTTTTGTTTTCCCAATCTGCAACGAAATTCGCATGTCATTCTTCCGTCGTAAGCAAACGTAAGCAAGTGTGTTACCGGGAAATTCGAATTAAGCCGGATTTGATATCTCACCTTGTAAGTGATGTAAGGTCGTGCGTAAAAAAGAAAGCTAATGGTCGGATGCCTTTTTTCTGACAGGTTTGCGGCGCGACTTATCAAAAACGTTTTAGTTTGAAGTGATCATCAATGACTTAGGGTAATTTAGATATTATAAATTGTTACGCTATGGTAGCGGTACATCTTCGCCTTCATAAATATAATCTACACTTGAAGTAGAAATCATCTTTAAATAATAAATTACACAATAGCCAGTCAACGAACTGCGGCTGTCTTATGATCTTACGAAACATAATTTAAATATTTGTTCCGATTAGATTTGCGCATGTTATCTTAACCTTACTCCTCAGTTGAGAAGATTGAATATCATAGAAATGAACATTCTTAAAGTTAATGTGTAAATGATACTGTACTGCATATGAACACTATTTTATCATTTGTTATTTATACTGTATATTAATTACGTGCCTTGTATAATTCCAATTATATTCAAATAAGTTTTCTGTTTCTGTCATGACTTTCTCATATATTATAATTGTTGTTATTTTTGCGAATAAACGAATTTATTTACATCGATTGCAATTAATTATGACGTTTATTAGCATACATCCTGGTAATAAACGTCATAATTGCGCATGTGAGAATTATGTTATCATTGTAGCATACGAGTAAAAGTAAATATTTAATTCTTCACACAGTATTTAATATCCATTTAGAAGTATAATTGTAAATTACGAAACCCAAATACGTAAAAAACGGTGAAAAATATGAAAAGAATTCAATATTGAATAATAATGAAAACAAATATCTGCTATAATAAAATTATACATGAGGTAACAATGAACAATAAGCTATAGTAGAAAAACAAAATGTTATTACTTAGAACATTGTGGAAGTATAAATCACAAAGTAGTACAGAATGGACGATATATTGTAGTAAATGTAGTAAAATGTTTGTAGTAATGATATATATTGTGGTAATATACACCATAACCAGATTTTTTTCTAACCTGTATACTACCAAGATGGGAGTGAATTATTATAATTAAACGGTGAGGTATTTCAAAAAGCCTTTTTGGATTTTGATTGAGGGACTACGTTTCAAACATATTTTCTTTATACAGGATGATCGAAGCAATCAGTAACGAACCAAACTTATGTTTTTTAATAATTGTATACTTGATATTAAAATATTAGAATCGATTCTGCTAATTACTATAAACAATTTGGTATAACACTAGACGGATCTAAGATCCATAGTTACAGAGGGAAAAGCAATTAAAATTGAAAAACCGCTCCAGTGTCGTCCACTGTTTATAAAAATCGGAAATAAATACTAAAAAACTAAGTGTGTCACTAAATGTGCTAAATTGTTGAGCAAAATGAATCATTCTTCATAACGAAGAACTCGATTCTTCATATAATATAAGGTGATCGAGTTTTGTAAATCCATTTTGGACTTAATCGAAAATGGATTTACAGTCAAAATGGTAACGTGTATGGTATTTTTAGAAAGCTGATGAAGTTCTCTTTAACATACAAAAATAATATAAAGGGTGTTCCGTTTGAAAAAGTTAGGTCCGAAATGGATTTACAAAACTGGATCATCCTATATAATGGCGAATAATTTTAAGTTATAGTATAGGCCATTATTTTACTCAACAATTTGGCACATTTAGTGATACACTAAGTTTTTTTGTATTCACTGCATTAATCGTTTTTCTCTCCGTAACTATGGGTCTTAGACACCACTACTGTAATACCAAATTGTTTATAGTAATTAGCAGAATCGATTGTAATACTTTAATACCGAGCGTCCAATATAAAAAAAAAAACATAAGTTTGGTTCGTTACCGATTGCTTCGATCACCCTGTATAAAGAAAACATTTTTAAAACGTAGCTCCCGTAGTCCTTAATCAAATTCCCAAAAAGGTTTTTTGAAATTTCTCACCTCTTAATTATAATATCTAATCCACCCAATTATTTCCAACTTCTTACTGTGAAAACTCAGTCAGAATGTCCATTCATTCATAAGAGGGAACAAACTATCTTCATTAATGTCACGTGTTTCTCATAGATTGAGGTGTAAAATCTTTAGTAATATACTACAACTTCAATAAAAAAGCATGCACGGCGAGTGAAATTTTTGAACAATGGTTAGTTAAATTAGACAAATTGTTGATAATTGCCCTGCATATCCTCACAGTTTACAATCTAAGCTAAAAAGCATAAAGTTGATATTTTTTCTGCCAAATATAATGTGAAAGCTACAGCCTATAGATCAAGGCATTATCAAAAATATAAAATTTATTAAAGAAATTGAAAATAAACGAATCCGCAGACAAAATTTCCATCAATTTGCTTGAATAAATTTTCGTATTGACAAGAGGGTGGACATATGATGTTCTCGAAAAAACAATTAGTAGAAATTACTTTTCAAAAGCTGGATTTTTTGCAGTATCCATTGACTGGGACGAGGAGGACGAACTGCAACTGTCCGAATTAAAAAAGGAAATAGACAAATTTTTATTTCTATCCAACAAAATTTCTATTTCTTCCTAAAATTTTTTATTTTAATGATATATTTTTGGGGTGATTTTTCGACTTTGCTAAAGAAGTTTGACTGTAGATTTGACAGATAGTGCAACCAGGATCTAATACAAATATGTACATTAATTAATACATATACATACATAAAATATATAATTACATATGTATAATAGAATTAACATGAAAACGGTCAAACGCATTATATAAACGAGAACAAATCTTATGCAAGCATGTATTGTTATCAATAAAATAAATATCTAACCTTAAATATTTAGAATAGTGCATTATGATAGTTATCCACATTAATGTAGCGTCTCCAGCGCTCTTCTCAATTTATTCCCCGAGGAAATACTTCAAGGTAACATAGAATGGTCATGTAATTATTACTTAATTAAATAACTACACAATTTTACGCGGCTTTGGCCGAACTAGCATTATGTTTGGGAAGATTTAGTGGCAAATTCCTCCGTGTTTATTTTCTGGATTTAAATATTAGCACCGGATAGACGCGAGATAGTGAGATGGCAGTCACAAATAGGCCTAACGGTCAGATTCGTGACGTATCACGGGGCTTATTGACAAGATATGTCGATATATAATTGTGAATAAAATTTCTTGATTAATGTTGAAAATATATACAAAATTCTAATATTTAAGGCCTTAACAGATACATTATGATTAATTGAAAGCTCATATCTGCGGGAAAATTAGCTTGTAACAAAATTCTTAACAATTTAATATTGATATGTCTGGAAGTCAGTATTCTGTTTTATTTTATATAACAGTAGTATTGTAAATGCACATAAGAAAACTGTACCTAACAAATAAAGATTGAGAAACGGTTGCTTTCGTCACAGATAGATGAATATAGACAAAAGAACAGTTTAAGTATCCAATACTTCTTTACTGTGTTAATTACTAGCAAAATTACGGGTACTAAAGTGAACAACTGCAAAATTAGCTCCTCATTGTGGTGGAAATTGAGTTGAACTTGTATTATTAAGGATAATTGATATTTTGCCCCACTTACTAAACCAGTATGTCATCGTTTCCGATACCTCGACGTAGAACACAGTATTGCGAATACTGCGTATATTTTTTCTTATTTCAAAATTATATATTATTACAAAAGTGGCATGAAAAACATAGCTTCCTTAGGAAATCTAAAACGATTATATGGAGACAATAAAGATATTCAAGATTATTCATTAATTCAAAATGGTTGCATGTGATTCGAATGTCAAATTTCAATTATTATATACAGTAGAAACTCTGTAAACCGTGCCAATGACTGGTTGATGTGGCACCGGTTTAGTGAAATGCACGGTTGACTGGTATCGTTTTTCGTCGTTACATATTTCATTTTAGTAAATAATCATATATACATAGGTATAAATACATGTATATAATTCGCAAGTTGTTATTACATATTACAATTTAAAATAATGCTTTTCATACTTAGGTAATCATATTATGTTTAATTTTTCTTTATAAATAGCGTACATTCATTACATCTGAACTGACTAAAGCAGCTTGATGTGTTGTTAGTGAAGATGGAAGGTCTAATTCAACAGTTTCGTCCTCATCACTTGAAGGATTCACATCACTTAAAAACGATTGGTCATCTTTTACTTCATATCTCGGTTCACGATTGTCACAAACAAGCCATTCCTAGATAGCAGTTGTGTCAACAGCATCAAATTCGGCAACACCTTCGACCATTTCTTGAAGCACCGCTGGTTCATCGATTAATATTTGTTCATTTTCTCCTCCTGCTTCTTTTCTAATTTTTTTCCAGGATTTTACAACTGTACCGGAAATAACATCTTTAATAGACCATTGTTTATAAGATTCTGCCATGTTTTCACTGATTAATAATTCACGAAGCATAGATTTTCTGTAACGCCGTTTGAAAGTCTCTAACACACCTTGATCCACTGGCTGCAAAATCGATGTAACGTTTGGCGGAACATAACAAACAAAAATTTGTCCGTCTTCTGTTTTTAACTCGTTAACATCTGGTTGTGAGGGAGCATTATCGAGGAATAATACAGCTTTTTCCTCTAAGTTTTTTTGCCGTAAATATGTTTGAACCTCAGGCACAAAATCATCGTAAAATAATTTTTTGAAAATATCTTTGTTCATCCATGTTTTTCGCTGATTATAATAAACGATGGGAAAGTTTCGCACTACAGAACTCTTGAATGATCGGGGATTCTTTGATTTTCCAATCAATACTAAGTTTAATTTATGTTCACCAGCCGAATTCGAACATGCCATTACTGTTACGCGCTCTTTGCTAGTGTTCTTTCAGGCAAAGTTTTCCAAAAAGGTCCTCCTTCATCTGCGTTATATATTTGCTCTGGAGCAAAATTATGTCGCCCTATGATCCTTTGAAATTTGTTAGTAAACAATTTTGCTGCATTTTGATCGGCACTTAATTTCGAGATTTGAATCGTTGCAACCAGCCTTGAGTTGGAGAAAAAGGTGCCTCAATTTTTAATTCTTCATGAAAGAGGAGAGATTTTCACACAGAAGAGGACCGGAAATGGGGTCACCTTGAGCTTGTCTTTGTTGGAACCACTTAAAAACAGCTTCGTCAACTTTTTTCATATCCGGACCTCTTACTCTTTGTCTTTTTGATACACCACTAAACGTCTCACATGAATTCATAAAATTTAAAGTTTTCTCCTTCTTCTTAATAATAGTACAGTAGTTACAGTTTGTATTCCGATACCATATTGAAGTGTTAATTGCGTTACTGCAATACCATTTTCAGCGCCTTTAACTAATTCAGCTTTCTTTTCTAGCGTTAATGTTTTACGTTTAGCACCCGCATGAGGAAGTGATTAACATTGGTGAGAAACTGAAAATGAAACAAGTGTTGCGCATTATTTACTACACAATACGCATGCGCCCGGTTTACTAAATAAAATAGTTCTATTCATACACGGTTAACTTACCCTTTCTAGATACTTTATAATTAGAAATAACAATAGATTAGAGTTTGACGTGTATAGAAAGGAAACCAGTACACTTGGCTACATTCCTTCAGACTCCCATCATTGTGTTCAACACAAAATGGCAAGCCTGCATTTTTTGGTCCACAGACTTCTCACTTTTCCCTTGAACAAGGCGAGGTATGAGAAAGAGCTTAAAATTATAAAAGATGCGGCCAAGTGTAATGGTTTCCAGCCTCAGCATATCTATAAGTTAATTAGGAAGTTTAATTATAAGAAAACTATGAAAGAATCTACGATTTTTCGAGAGGATGTTAAGCTTCACCCGTTGTGACCCTCCCTTACGCTCCCTTTATCACTAAAGGTTTGAGTAAAATCTTCAAAGAGCTAGATCTCAGAATAGTTTACAGTTCTGGGACTAGTTTACGAAGTCTCATCGGTAACCCTAAAGATAAAATACAACCTCTAGAAAAGTCAAGTATTTACGAAATCAATTGTAAAGATTGTAATCAAAAATATATTGGGCAAACCAGGAGAGCAGTCTCAACTAGATTCAAAGAGCATATGGCTCATCTTAGATTTAATAGAATTGAGAAATCGAGCGTTGCCCAACACATTTTTGAAACAGATCACAACATCGATCATACGAATGTTAAATTAATTAGACAAATAAACAATTGTAAGTTTCTAAATGTTTTCGAAAGTTTAGAAATATATAAAAATAAGTCATGTGTAATGAATTGTGACAATGGCCCTATACCGTATTCGTCATTGTTTTCGTTAATCGGAAATTAATGATGCGTATCGGATTGACCGTGCATAACATTTAGGTTACTTGTTTTTGTAGATTTTATTTTAATTTAGTTTTATTATCGCCTTGATAATGACAGCTTTGCTGTTGAAACGCGTCGATGTTTTTAGTTAAAACTTGTTAGGTGTTCAGTGGGTTTAATTGTTTAGTGTTCTACTTCTGCACCAAGAGATCCAGTGAAGAACTTCGAAATTGAAATATCTCAAAAAGTATTAATTTTTAGTAGAAGACATGGTATATGAAATTTACTCAAAATTTGATAAAGAATTGAAAAATAAAATAAAAAATACCATGTTCTATTTAAAATAAGCGAGTTGGTATGTACTTCCGGTGTACCGGAAGTAGATCATTCATGAAAATATATTTAAAATCAGCATGACCGATAGTGTAATCTTGTAAAATTTCACATTTCGCCTATAAATGGAAACCACGATGTAGCTGAAAACGCACGCTGTGTTTAGTTTGGTACCCGTCTTTCAGGTGGAGCGCGATGTAGCTGTTCATACAAATGTACGTTTAACCTTTGTTATGTTAATTAAATGCTAGAAACAAGCTATCAATCGAAAATGCTTGTTTAAAATGATTCGTATTCTACACGTTTACTAACGCCGCGCCGGTTGCTTGGTGATGGATTTAGGTGATTTAGGTTTCTAAAACGAATGTGCTTTCTTTGTTTCTATTTAATTAAAAATCGTTCTAAGTCTAGTCTCTAGTCTAGTTTACAGAACAGCTTTTTATTTTTCTTAGTTTTATTTAAGTAGACAATTTGTGATAAAATAATGCGATAACGGTGGTATATGCAATTGCAATTAGTGTTAATTGTTAAAGACGTTCCTAGTGAGCAAAGCTTGTAATTTAGTTCAAAATCACGAATTATGCACTTTATCGGATGAGAAATCGTTGCAATTTGCACAGAATGCTTATAACCGTTAAACCGGATCTGAAAGCGACAAAATCAAGTATTCCTTCCAAAAAGAAATAAATTAGTTCCTAATTATAGTATTATTATGTTGGAAGTTCAATCGCTTAATTATGTTATTTTTCAAATATGAGAAAGTAATACTGTGTAATCATGTGATGTAGTATCCATGAGAGATTATTCTGAAATGATTACATCTTATTAGGTATCAAACGCTAGATGACCCAAACACTTTGCTCTCTCTCACAATGTTCTCTGCATCTATTTCTGTTGTTTATCTTATAATGATGATGTTAACTCAAAAAATCTATTTTCTTGTTACTTGAAGAGAAGAATTTATTGATTACACCTAAATCTACCGTGGTGATTTTGTTCTAATGTTCTAAATTTCTATTTTTGCATGAAAGGTAAATCGGCATATTTTACATTGAATTGGCACAAGTTCCTTCCATCATTCGCTGACATTCTCCGAATGTAAAATAAATCGAAAGAGATATTATTTGTGTACTTATACATATTATTTTACTTTGGTTCAAAAGAATATGCACTAAATCTCATTTGGACAAATGAAACTTCTATGGCGTACCTGTTTAGATATGCGGTGTAAAATTAAACTCAAACAATCATAATAGAACCGTGTACCAGAGGGTAGCCATGATTAACCGTCATATTTTTTTGTTCAGAATTTTATGCTGCATCTAATGGTTTAACGAAATATTAGGCATTCCATTAAAAAAGCGAGTTTTCAATAACGAAGTTTTGAAGCTGTTGATTTCATTTTGCACTCCCTGTATAATATTTCATTTATGATGAAGTACGGGCTTTAAACTGTGATTGTATACTTTCTGTTGGCTTATTCCGAAGACTTACATTGCATTAATGTGGGAGACGTGAACATTTTTTCATGGCCTGTAAAATTGAGAAAATATCTTAGTTAATTTTACGTATAGGTTATGTTAATGATTCTTTTCTTAAATGAAATAGTGTCTCTAAATTTAATAGAAAAATTCTAGTATTCCATTTAAAATAACAAAGGTTTTGAGCATTTCCGGTATGTCATTTTAGGGTACAAATATTTTACCTGAAAAGAGTGTTGCGTTCTGAAAGTATTGAAATTTTTGCAATGACCGGAACTTCAAAAATTTCCAATGGGTGTTTTCGGTGGATGCGGAGCTGACTTAATCCCTATACAGGTCATGAAGGGTGAAATTTTAGTATTGTTTCTTTTATCACTGACATGACCAATAATGTAAACATTATTCCTAACACGGTAATCGAGACATGATTAAGAAAACAAGACGATCAAACCATTGTGAGACAAAGGTTTTTTATATTCGTTTATAAAATATTTGATACCGATCCGTAGGCTCCCTAAACCGGGTGTCGCAAGTAAAGCCGACATTTTGATCCAAATTAATTGGACGGAGCTTATTTGTTCGTTATGCTAGTGAGTTTTTAATAACTGGTAATCTTCTTTTGTTTCAGGTACGGCGTCTCAACAACTCGACGATGACACCGTGCAAGAAGTAAGCTAATTAACTCATTGCATCCGTTCGAATAACAAACCAGAAACAGTTATGTGAATTTCTTAGTGCCTGTGTGTGCGCGTGTCGTTTGTCTTGTATAAAGACATCATTATAGAGCACCAGCAGAATTGTGTTACCGTTGAAATAACATCCATTTCTCCCCTAAAACCCGTTGCATTCGTTTCTCGTCGTAGTAACAAAGTAATAGCCTTCCTGTGATGTGTTCTCGTTGAGTGCGTGTGCCTTCAGTACAGCATGTTGTCTTACATGTTATCGGTGGATGAGAAGCCGCCGCCGGGTCCCGGTAAGGGACACCTGCAGCTGGCTCTCGGTCCCGAACCGTTGACGAACGGTACATCTTCCATTAGCAAGGAGACGAGCGTGAGTAGCTTTGTTAGCGATGTGACCACGACTACCGCCAGCCACAGCTCGATGACACCCTCCAGTACCAGTGATAAAGTGAAGCCTAAGTTGTTAATTAACGGAGCTAAGCACCAAACTCTTAAACGGTAAGTATTTTGATGACTATGCTGTAGGCGCATTAGCAATACATAGAGGGAGTTGTATTTACATATGTACACATGTTTGTTCTTTAAGTAGCGTAGGTGTTTATTGTGTTGACTGATTGTTTCTGAATTAGGTTGTTGTGAACCATAAGTAATAACACAGTTGAGGTTAGCTGACCACATTTCATGGATGATGAATACCCATTTCAATGTGAACATTTTCTGGTGACTGGCCAATAATACTTTGATAGACCTTATGCGAAAATGAGTATAAGTCTGTGCAAAGGATAATAATGGCATTGAAATTTTTGCTGTTTTATTGTTGCATATTTCCTCTTCTGACAACACAGTCTCTTCATTTCGAATATTAGCTATGCAAGAGATATTGGTAACAACATTAACAAAGATTATATTTGGTTTTTTGCGCTTAGAGCTTGCATTCTGTGTGAAAGCACAAAGATATTATTTATGATTCATATTGTAAATTATTTCTCACACTTTTAACAATATTATCTGAGATTATGTTGCAATTTTTTTTTTCAGTACTTCTATCAAAACATAAACTTTCATCAGTAGTTTCATTTAACCTTAGTAATGTATACACCATCCCAGCATATATGGATAATCTCTCGGATTCATATAGAGGACATTTAACTTCACATTCGTTTAAGCTATAACCACTACGCACATATTTAGGGATCTCGCGCCAAATATCCTAAAAATTGAAATTCAGAAATTTTGTTCATCGATCATGATTGACCATCGCGTTTGATTATGTTTGATGATTTCTTACTTTTTTTAACTATCGAAAAACAATTTAAACAAAACTTTGATATAGGATAAAATTGACCACCGTTTGACTATGTGAGCTTTTAGTTTTTCAAACTAATCGAAAAAAAAATACTAGAGAAGATAGCTTTTCGAAAACGAAATTTTTATTGTCAAAGAGCATTGACCATCATTTGATCATAATATTTCACTCAAGAACAGTTAATTCTTATGTGACTTTCAGGTTATATAAAATAAGAGACTTCAGAATGGTTAGCAAAGGTTAGAGTCATGACACAACGCATTGTAACATTTTCAGCGTTTCACCACCTCTCAATGAACGGTGAACTTCATAATACAGATAAACCTCGGTAACACCAAACACAACAACCCTGCGTTGTGATGT
This sequence comes from Holotrichia oblita, assembly GCA_023690525.1. Lineage (NCBI taxonomy): Eukaryota > Metazoa > Arthropoda > Insecta > Coleoptera > Scarabaeidae > Holotrichia > Holotrichia oblita. The sequence continues at coordinate 75,109,871 of CM043015.1, forward strand.
TTGGCATTACTGTATGTTTATCTGTATTATACGAGTACGAGCCCACGAGTCATTGTGAATTTTAGATACATAAAGTTAAGATCGGATAAAAATTAGTTGGTTGGTAGTCAAATGATGATTATCGATTGTCTGGGCTTTAGATATATATTGGGGAAAACGTTTGCTGCCAGTGTATGTAAGAAAGGCGCCTTTTACTCAAAATGCACGGGTACTTTTTTGACTTAGTATACCTTCATAGACTGTCTGTGGTACAGACATTATTTGTATGCATAGTAGGACAATAAAGTTCCCGTAGGATTTGAGTAAGAAGCTTCCTTCTTTCGCGGGCTCACCGGATACTTTTTTTCCAACTGTACAAGTAGCATTTTTGGCATTCTAGAAGTGTGTAAAAAGTTTGAAGAACTTTGGATACTCGGTTGTATATAACTTTAAGGTCGAATAAAAATTAACTGATATGTAGTCAAACGAAGATATTCGACTTTTTCTGATTTACAAGCATGAAACAATAAGAGATAACATTTTCAGAACTTGATTACCTCGTAACGTCTTTGAAGTCTCTTGCTGTATGTAACTCCCAAGTAGCATATAGAAATTACCTTTCCTTTTTGTGATTGATTTTCAGTTGTTAGAAAAATCATTTGGTGGTCAAACATTGTCAAATGATGGCTAACCTATAGCCTAAACGAAGAATGGTCAATAGAAATAGTTGATGGGCAATAATATCAATCAATAAATGGTCGTGCCTCTCCATTTTTGAGGTGTTTTTATTACTTGGCGGTGCCAACTTCGTGGATTTCTAATTCTAGACTAAAAAAGATATTTTTGTGGATTATCGATAAAATGCACCATTTTCAAGAAAGACCACATAGTTTGCTTTAAACATGGGTTTTATTCAATAGTTTTGTATATAACTTCAAGATGGACTTCTAATCTTACGTACCTATTCCATAACTTTGGGAACTGAACAATGCCGCAACATTATTTATTATTTCACGACAGTGAAACGTAATCCATTCTAATAAGTTTTTCCATTTGGTAATTTGATTAGAATAGACTGTTTTTAAATGTCTCCATTATGAAGAAATGTAGCAGGTTCAAGTTGGGTGATCGAGAAGATCCAAGCATTAGTCTTCTTACTATCTAGCAATCTCTGGCATACTTAAAAAACTATAGAAAGAAGTTATAGAAATTTGTCATGTTCTTTGAATGTATTTCATATATGAACTCGGAAGAATGACACCTTATATATGACGAGAGACGAAACTAGTATGATGGCTTTTGTTTTAATAGTAGCGTTGGGAAGAAAACTGTGCATTACGATCCATCTAATATCCTCAAAAATTTGGGAAGGTAACCCTTAATATATGTATACATAATTTATAGTCAAATTAGCGACAGGTCCTTATTTTCAACGTGTCTCTCTATTCTGACATGCAGCACTGATTTTAAAATAACTACACAAGTTTTTACGGTTGTATAGATTTCCGGTGGTTTTTTAGAAATTGTTGAGTATTTGCCAATTACACAGTTTTATAAACATTTTCTTGATATTTTACTTATCTCCTGTTGGTTGTCCTTAACTAAACATTATTTTTGTTAATTATAGATTAAATTGTTTCTACTTGTCTATAGTACTCACTTTTATATGCTTTAAGTTTTTATATTGCTGTTGCAATTTAGATTAAAATTACTGTGGCACTTCTGCGCGGTGAAACTTTGATGCCAGCAATTTCTGCATTTGGGGGATAGTCGACCCAGTAAACGTTGTTCGGTGATAAATCTGAATATGAAAAATAAAAGAGCCTTTGGATGGCCAAGTCAGTGCTAAAGTTGTTGAATATTGATAACTTCTATGAACTTTTCTGCTGTTTCATGAATATGAAAAAAGTTTAGGACGTAAGCATCAGTCGCAAAAAAGTGCTAGTCGTAACCAATAAAAATTCGACACACACATGTTATATGACGTTTTTTATTCGAATAGTCAATATTGCCACCTCCTGAAATATGTAGTATTCTTTATGAAACATCCTGTACATAAAAAACTTTTATTTACAGTAATTGATAATATGTATGTATGTACCTATTCGTATAATGCTACATATAACTCTGCATGTACAGATTAACGATATACTGTTTTCTGCCTCATATTTGGAAAACCACTTATCAATTATTTTAACGTTACTGCGCGTTGTAATATTTCAACGAAATTTATTACGAGAACTCTTATTAGACTGCAATCGATTTTATGACCAACCCAGCTGAAAAGGGTTTCATCCATATTTTAGATGCCTGTCTTTGAAAGTATTACATCTACATACATCATATTACGTTAAATTTCACGCTGTACAAATTTTCGTACATATTCATGAAGTTTTGTGCGGAGAACGGCTGCCGTTCTATTTTTATATCGGACTATTTTTAATGTTGATCGCAGTACGGTTTAATATTTTCGGTGTGTGTAGATATAAATGCATCTGCAGTATCGGATACGGAGTTTTTTATTTCCTCTCCGCTGTCGCCTATCTTCCGTTAAAGACTTCTGTCGCCAGAATTGGCGTAAGAAGGTTTTATGCGATTGTATAATCTAAAAATACAGAAGTCTTCGGGGATCGGTTTAAGAATTATTTCAGAAAAAGTTGGTTACTCTTTTCTTAAGAATTTATGGTTAATAGTGTTTCTTAATTGGGTTTCTATTGCGTTACTGTAGACACGATAGTATTTTACTTGTGCTTCTGTACTTATTTCTCAGATAGAAAAGAGTGGTTGACTAATATTTTAAATACAGTATAGTTAGTGATCAGTTTATTTGCTAGACAAAGTAATTAATGTGATGTTGACAATAGATGCAATTTTGTATATGCAATGTTGTAATACTATATTAAGATGGTAAAACCAGAGTTAAATGTTTGCATTCGGATGTTTCTTTATGTATAAATGTCACAATTTAAGGTTTTTATGTATTTCACGTGTACCTATTTACATAGCTTGAAACAAGCAACCATATCATGATTTATTAAAACAATAAATAATAAAACAACTTTCGAACTTTTTTCACTGTATTTAACTGCAGAAGTAAATGCAATAGATTCTTGTGTTAGCGAGATGTTAAGAGACGAAGAACATTGTTTAGATATTGGAAAAACGGTTGCTGATGATGGATCTGATCTATCAGTTACCGAGCATCCCATAAAATCTTCTGTAAAAAGTAACGGTTATAGTAGAAATTTCACACTTGTTGTGATATTGCTTCGTATTACAGATGTTTGAAATGGATTTCTACACAAAATGCAAAGTTATATGTAGTGAAAGTTTGTCCATGATTTTGGCTAATCTATTAAGGTAGTGAAGCCGATGAAAATCATTGCTGACAGAGGAGTGTTTCTCATTACGCTAATAATTGCTACATTTACTACTAACTAAGGTTCCTGTCTTTCCACCTGTCATTTTATTGGCTTGATGAATTTCTTTGCGGCACAATTTTAATGTATTGTTAGACCACTGTGGCTGATTTTTTCGTTCAAAAGCGGACCGCATCGGAAAACTATTAAGGTTTCTTCAAAAGTGATAAAAAAATGGGAGAAAACATTTGTTGTTAAAAAGCACTTGTAGCCCTCGAAAGACAGCAACTTTCATATGCTCATGGACAATTGTCAATGTCGCTCAAAAGGTCTCACATGGTTTCTCTTTTCTATTTATTCACATATTTCGAAAAGTGTCTGATATTAGACATCAAATTCATTAATAGTATGTATAAGCCCAGAACATATGGAGGCTAGCTTAGAAAGGTCTGGCGAAATTAGAGTATTACACGGAACGCTACCTGAATTATTTTTAAAGCTGTTCGGAAGGGGTGAACAAGGTCTTACGACTTAGTCCCTAGTTTGGTTTACTCACATCAAACTAATCATAACCTAACGTTTTTTTAGATGTAGTTATATATTTTATAGGAAAATATAGTGCTAATTAATTATAAAGTAACAAGTGATTATTACATTACATTAGTATATTATGAGATATACAGATTAAGTAAATGATCTCGATAAAATAATTATAATACAAAAAATTGCCTCAAAATAAACACATTCTCTTTGTTTTTGTTTCATTTTGCAATAATCTTCTTTAATGTGAGTATATATTTGTATATTTTAAAGTCGTAGTTTTTGCTTCTAAATTTAGAGTATGTGTAAGGCGTTTACATGTTGTATAAGCGAAGTGTATAAGGAAAAAAACAAGGTCAAGAGCAACAATTGATAATTATGTTTGGAAAATTGGCAAGACCTTGGCTACCATAAATATAAATAAGTTATACATGATCCATTGTTAGTATGCAACCTTTAATATATTGTGTCAATTGCAGAAAAAATTTACTTACTCCTATAAATTTTCTTGATTGGTTAGTGGTATGTTTATATTAACTTTCATTAACCTATAAAATGTACAGTATTCATTTCATACGTGAATGGTATTAACATTTTGTAATAATACATGTTGATATTTAATATACAATGTATCAAACGACCTTGAACGCTTTGCTGTACAAGAAACAATTTGTTTATATTTTTGTACTTATCTCGTTCCTGTATTAGTGACGAAAGCATCTAATGAACCAAGGT